>JAPKLX010000002.1:9572000-9863369 GCA_026898415.1 Leonotis leonurus | reverse complement strand
TTTTCCCCCCCCCCCCCCCCCCCTACACCACACCTGCTCTCCCGGGACCCAACAAGACGAATCGAATATAAGATAAGTATCATTCACATGTAGTTAAATGCATGTTTTGAATAGCCAAGTTGCTTTGAGCTATCGTAAAACAACTCGGTGATCAATTTTGAAATATGGATGTACTTAAATCGAATAAATAAACTCCATAAAAATTTATACATTCAACACTAGTATCTGGTCTAAAACGAATGTATGTTTTTAAAAAAACGAGTACTTTAATTATATTTCAATCTAGTCGTGGTGGAATTTGAATTCAAGATTTTCAATTATGTGGTGTTTACTTTTAGTGATAAGTTAAATGATTTTTATTTGAGTGATAACACGAATTGATAAAATATATAATTGAATATTTAAACGATATAATTGTTATATTAGTTCATAATTGAACAATATATCATTTATATATCAAAATAATCTAGATTAGTTTGAACTGTTTTTTTTAATTAAAATAATGCAAAATAAATATCATCTTAAAAATAATGAATATTGATTTTTTTTAAATTAGTAAATAAAATATATTTTAAAGAACACCCTATGAGATTTGAGACTTTAAAGATGATTTTAATCAATCACCTTTTGCTTCGAACATTAACTTAACAGTTAACAATACAATACAATTGATTCGACACATAGATTAAAACAATCGAGTATTTTAAAAAAAAAAATATGATTTGATATTTAACAGATATATTTTTTTTTGAAAAAATAATCATGAAACGACTTAATAAGGAAAAGTAATCATTTTTAATTGAATAAATGTAGTGTTAAATTGTAAATGCATGTACTAATGTTTTTTCGAATTGAGAATACAAGTGCTATTACATGTAGCATATGTAATTTTAGAAATGTTCACTATTACTATAGTACGATTCGTAATTCAATCGTCGGTTCACAATTATATAATTTGAAATCATAATTTAAAGTCGTTATGATTTCAAACCGCTCGATTTCGATTCAATTACGATCCGATTTTGATGGATATGTTTTTTAACATCTTTAGCTAAGCTAATTGATAATTCCGAGTTAGGAGAGAAGAGAGAACCTTGAAAATTTTCGAATCTAGGGTTTTCTGTCGAGTCGTCGCGCACAATCCTACGTACACCTAATATCTCTAAATCTGATCTTAATTTCACAAAATCGGGAATTCAACCGTCATCGGAGGCCAAAGTGTCGTTCAATTATTGATTTGAAAACTCTAATGTTTTTCCTTTCTACCGCCGATTTCTGTAGCAATCGATTTGTAATTCTGGAAAGGAAAAATTGATAGATGAACATACAGCTAAAGGAGAAAGGGAATTTAGCTGATTGATCTATTGTAATATCGAGATTCCCTCTGAAATTGCGAATTCGGAGAATTTTACTGAAAAAAGAATTATTTAGTTATAAATCTTTTTGTTTCCCCACTTGAAAGACTGATTCCGGGTGAATAAATTATAAATGTATGGAAAACTGGTGGCGGTGTATGAAGGGGAGAGGCTGCTGGGAGGGGCTGAGCTGCAGCTGCAAAGCGGCGGCGCCGGATTGTTTAAGGCGGAGGAGATTGGGGAGATCCGCGTCTCCCATTTCTCACCGCCGAGTGAGCGGTGCCCGCCACTCGCCGTGCTACATACCGTAAACCCCGCCGGAATATGCTTCAAATTGGAATCGACGGCGAAGAATGAGGAATCGCCGCTTTCTGTTATGCACGCCACCTGTCTCAGACAGAACAAGGTATTGCCCACCAACAGCTACAGAAAAACTTGACTGGAAAATTAGAAAGTAAAAACACAAACTCAGTTGATTTAATTCAATTAATGAGTGAAGTTATTTACAAATATTTGACTACTTAAATATCCCTAATTGGCTAACACTTTCTATATTGATATAATATCCACATTTATGAACAAGATTTCAATTTTGAGATAATATAATCCTATCCACAAAACATTTCAACTCTGGGATTATAAAGGCCTTTAGTACAAAAAGGAGTTTATTAATTTTGGGAAAACTTGGATCTTGACATGTGAAATTGTCACGTTTGAGATAATATATTACGCATTTTCTGGAAAGAGATTTTGATTCAGACTGTTGGTAAAAGATATGGTTTCTGAACACATGAGAACAATATGATATTTTATATAGATTTACTTCTCACCAATTGAGAATTTGCCAGAATAAGTGGATGTCCCTGCAAATTCTAATCTAACTTAGGACAGTAATCTAAAATTTTACACAACGCCAACAACATCTTGTTTCTGGGGTCTGGACATTTTAATTTGGGAGGCTATAGCAGGTTCAGCTACTTGCTTGTTTCCTTGGGTCTGCCTCCCTGCTTCTAAATAATGGTGCTATCATTTGAGAACAAACAAATTTACTTAACTTTTTATTGTTTTTTTTTAACTTGATTCCACGTTATGCCTTCAAACTGTTCAGAACGATTTGCTTATCTATATGAACTGATATGTGCCATTTTCAATCACAGAGGTGGCCTATTTTAGAATTTTATGTGCTAGGCTATGCAGTTTCTAATTGAAATTATTTATCATATTTTGTATATTTTGATTTTCAGGCGGCTGTGGCATTAATTGGAGGGGAGGAGATTCATTTAGCTGCCATGCATTCAAGAAAGTATGGACAAACCCCTTGTTTTTGGGGGTTTAATGTGGCATCGAGTGTGTACAATTCCTGCCTTGTCATGCTAAACCTTAGATGTCTTGGCATTGTGTTTGATCTTGATGAAACATTGGTAGTTGCAAATACATTGCGTTCGTTTGAGGATAAGATAGATTCACTGCAGCGGAAAGTAAGTTGCGAGACTGATCCACAGTGTATAGCTATCATGCTAGCTGAGGTTAAACGCTACCAGAATGATAAATATATTTTGAAGCAATATGCAGAAAGTGATCAGGTGATAGACGATGGAAAGGTAGTCAGATCAGAGTCTGAGGTGGTTCTGGCATTGTCAGACAATCAACAAACAATTGTTCGTCCACTTATACGATTACAGGATAGAAACATTATTCTTACTCGTATTAACCCTCTGGTAAATACACCTGTACTTCCTTGTTCCACCTTTTAGTCTTACTTTACTTGTGAACCTTTTTTTTTTATACTTTACTTGTGAACCTTGTATTTGTCTTGGTTCCTGAGTTTAATATTATATCTTTTGGCTATAATGCAAGGGTTCCATGATATGCCTCTTTTCACTGTTAGTGAAAGGGAGTAAGCTGCAGCAGCACTATATTTCTGCAAGTGTTTTTTTAAGGACTCTTTGAACTGCTGCAGATACGTGATACAAGTGTTCTTGTGAGATTGAGACCTGCATGGGAGGATCTTAGAAACTACTTGATCGCTAAAGGCCGAAAGCGCTTTGAGGTTTTTGTATGCACTATGGCAGAAAAAGACTACGCCTTAGAAATGTGGAGACTTCTTGATCCTGGGTCGAATTTGATAAGCCCTGGGGAACTTTTGGACCGCATTGTGTGTGTCAAGTCTGGTAAGGCATAAGGAACGGTAGTCTCAGTTTCATGTGTCAATAAGGCTCCTCTTTAATGATTTGAATATTCATTTTACTTATGTTCAGGTAATAAGAAGTCACTGTTCCATGTTTTTCAAGATGGAAATTGCCATCCTAAGATGGCCTTGGTCATTGATGATCGTCTGAAAGTGTGGGATGAGCAAGATCAACAGAGAGTGCATGTTGTGCCTGCCTTTACACCTTATTTTGCACCGCAGGCTGAAGTAATAAAGTCTTACCTAATACATATAAATATATCTGCCTGGTGGAAGTGGCAGTGCTTTTGCTAACTCGGTTTGAAACTCCATTACCTTCAGGCCAACAATTCTATTCCTGTGCTCTGTGTGGCAAGAAATGTAGCGTGCAATGTCAGAGGTGGTTTTTTTAAGTAAGTTCATTAAGTTTCTAGTTTCTTTTGTTTACTAAGATTTGCTTACTAGACCAGCTATAGGATTTTGACTTGATTTGTTTGTAACAGAAATTTTGATGAGGGTCTAATGCAAAGAATTACTGAGATTGCGTATGAAGATGATATCAAGGACTTGCCTTCTGTACCTGATGTTGGCAATTACTTGGTTTCAGAGGTTATTTTACAAGACATAGACTGAAGTACTTTTTGAAGCTATGTGCTGCTTACAATATTTTATATGCTAAGCAACATATTCCTTTATTTTAATGCTTAGGATGATCCATTAGCCTCTAATGGTAACAAGGATTCAGTTGCATTTGATGGAATGGCAGATCCTGTGGTGGAAAGGAGATTAAAGGTGAAATATCTCTTTCTTGGACTTAAGTTGTTTGTTGTTGTTTCATTATACCGGTCTTGAGCTCCTTACGATGATGCACCATTGGGAGATAATTATTTCTATTCTATTATTGGAATTAGTTTTTGCGAGCTAGAGGTAGAGGAAAATAAATTGATCTATAGGCATATTTCTTCTTGCTAGTTTCTAATGGGACTTCTGTTTCTGTTGGCCAATTTTCTTTTATGGATATGCATACTCTTAATATTTCGTTGAGGCTCGAGCCAATAGTTGTTTAGATTTGTGTGAATTTATCTTTCAGGAAGTAATGTCAGCAGGTTCTTCAATTGCTCCTAATCCAGTTTTGAACTTAGACTCAAGAATAGCCTCAGCTCTCCAGTTTTCCGCACCTTCGACATCTTTTGTAGTTCATGCACCAACTGTACAAGGACCAGCGATGCCTTTGCCAAGTAAGCAATTACCTCAAGTTACAGAACTCTTTAGAGCGCCATCATCTGGACCACCTGGGCAAGTAGAAAAAACATTGCATAGTTCTCCTGCAAGGGAAGAAGGTGAGGTACCAGAATCTGAATTAGATCCTGATACTAGGAGGAGACTGCTCATTTTGCAACATGGTCAAGACGTGAGAGAAAATCCTCCAAATGAAACTCAGTTTCCTGTGCGGCCGCCTGGGCAAGTACCCTTACCAAGAGTTCATCCACAAGGTTGGTTTCCAGCTGAAGAAGAGATGACTCCGAGACAATTGAACGCTTCATCACCTATGGAGTTTAATGCCCAGGCTCTTCCAATTGACAATAATCGGCCACGTAAGTCATCTTTTCTCCATGAAGTGCAAACTTCTATCCCGCCTGGTGGGATTCGTGAGAACCAGAGGTTGCCTAAGGAGGTAAGTAGTTTCTCTTTCATCCTTGTGTATGCCTTTATAGATAATATGGATATTGGAACGAGTTGATTTGATATGATATCTACACATGCAGGAACTGGCACGACAAGACCATTTAAGGTTGAATGAACCATTGCCTGATTTTCGTTCCATTTCTGGTAAGTCGGTCTCCTTTAAATACAAAAGTAGAGCAAATACTGTAGATTTAGTATCATGTCATGGAAAAATCTCGAAGAGACCGAATACAGGCATTTGAAGTTTTCAGCATGGGAAATTGTATAAGATATATTATTTGGCACAGTGTATTTAATGATCTACTAGTTATACATGCTTCTATTTCTTTCATGAGATTTAAAAAATGGTAGTTCAAAGTTCAAACCACTTGCTCCTTATAAGTGTATTTAACAGAAGTAGTAGCAGTAACATGTATTTTGATTCTCAAGGTGGTGATAGCCCTGCGTCTCAATTGTCTTCAGCAAACAAGGATCTCGAAGCTGGACAAATTGATTCATCAAATGTAACTTCTGTTGGAGCTTTACAGGAGATTGCATTTAAGTCTGGAACAAAGGTGAAGCATCTATTAATTATTTGCTTCTTTTTTGCGGTCCAAACTCTCATTCGGGAGATGGTTGCCTCAATTACCTACAGGTGGAGTTCAAGCAAAGTTTGGTAAAAAGCACAGACTTACAGTTCTTTGTGGAGGTGAGATTCAAACTTTTAGCTGATTGTTCATCACATCTTTCTTGTGAGGATATCAACCGAAAACGGTTTTTGTGTTGGAGCCTCTCCTGCCTTGGTCTCTCTTTATATGTTTATATACCTATATACCTAGTTACTTGTGGATCTGTTCGTCTCTCTCTCTCACACATTCTGGTTGAAGTCCAATGAGATTCTATTGTCTGTGGTCTTTTGCAGGTTTTGTTTGCAGGTCAGAAAATTGGTGAAGGAATTGGCAGAACAAGACGGGGAGCACAACATCAAGCTGCAAAAGGATCTCTTTTCTATTTAGCTGGTAACATACAATAAACTGATATTAGCTAATGATAAATCTATATAGGTGACATTTATCTGTATAAATGGGCTTAATGCTTATTAATCGTTGATATTTTGGAGTTAATCTTTGTTAGATTTTCCACAACTCCAATTTGCAACTTAAAGTGCTGGGATATAATCTGAATTCTGATGTAGAATTTTGCTGATGGGATGCTTAAGAGTTCTGTAAACTTTCTCTTTCAGATAAATATTTGTCTCAGCTGAATCCTGATTCCAGCAACATGCCTGGAGATGGAGTTAATCTTGGTAAAATGAAAGACAATAATCTCATTGATGATATGAATTCTTGTGAGGCTACACCCTCAAGAACATCAGCTTCACCAAGGATTCTAGACTTGAGACTTGAGCCCACCAAGAAGTTAACGAACTCAATATCTGCTCTTAAAGAACTAGTAAGTACCAATAATGAAATGCATGTGTTATGGTGATCATAAAGTTTCTTCACATGATGTAAATTTTTGTCTCGATTTTTTAGTGCATGACGGAAGGCCTCAGTGTAGCATTTCATACTCGACCTCAGCTTTTAGCTAATTGGGGCCAGAGAAATGAAGT
This sequence comes from Leonotis leonurus, assembly GCA_026898415.1. Taxonomy (NCBI): domain Eukaryota; kingdom Viridiplantae; phylum Streptophyta; class Magnoliopsida; order Lamiales; family Lamiaceae; genus Leonotis; species Leonotis leonurus. The sequence goes on along the minus strand of JAPKLX010000002.1, from coordinate 9,856,570 downwards.
CTACGCCGAGGTTGGAATTTTCTGCTTTCATTCCCTTCGATGAATGCATAAGATTCTTTGTTCCTGTAATTCTTGAAAGTTATAGTTTCCTCTTTCTATTCTAACTATTTCTTTCAGTCTGCTATTTGATCAGAGCTTCTTTTGATATTTTCAGATTACCGAGTTTTTATAGTTGAACCAAAATTTTAATAACCCATTATTTGAAAGATGGGCTTGGTCTGGATTTTATTTATACACTGTTAATCTTTCGTTTATACCAAGGTTGTTAGGTCGAATCTTATACAAAGTCTTCCTTTACTGATAGTCCCATACATAGGAGATGGTAAAAGTCTATAGATGGGTGATTCCTTCTAGCTAATTCTCCTATCTTTTTGTCACTATAGGTTGAAATTGATGGTCAGGTATTTGGAAAGGGAATTGGGTTAACATGGAATGAAGCTAAATCAAAGGTAATCTTTTTTCCCTCAAAAACTCATGTCTTGTGTTTTGCTATTCGGATTTCAGAGATATTTACTAATCTGAAAACATTTCTTATTCGATGTTAATCTGAGAACCATTTTCACTTAGGCTGCAGATGAAGCTCTTGGTGCTCTGAGATCCATGCCTGGTCAGTTTCCTCACAAACGCCGTGGTTCTCCGAGGTGAACCGTTTTCCTTCTCGAGGATGTTTGATTATTCCATTCCCATATTTGAGAATTTGCCCTCAGGTATGCCATGCTGTTTGATTCTGTGGGGCAGGTCTATGCAGGAGATGTCGAATAAGAGGCTGAAACCAGAACCCTCTCGAGTTTTGCAGCGGATGTCATCATCTTCCCGGCCCCAAAGGAATCCTCCTCCTTTTCCTTGAAACCTCTGCTCCACTTTTTTGCTTTTTCTCAAAATCCCAATGCCAAAGTGCAGCATCTTGGAAGTTCTATGTAGTGGCTGAGATTGATTTGCCACTCTCAACTTCGCTCATAGCCCTCAGCCGTGTCTAGTTTAGCTCTGATCTTTGTTGCTTACTAACGGTGGAAGACGTATCTTTTCACGTACTTCGGCCATCACATGCAAATTTTCTGCTAGAGAGGGCTGTAAATGTGATGCTGCAGCCCGGGAACATCGGGTGAGCCTACGCTCGGGGCCCGGGCACGCAGAAAGGGCGAGCTTTGGTACATGGCGCCGGTAAAGTAAGTACAGGTGCCGGGTTTACTAGATTGTTACAAGGGGTTTGGTAATTCTACTTTAACTCAGTTTCTAGTATATTTTGAAAAAACAGTGTGCATTATTTGTTTGTGTACATGCACCAATAATACCCATTACTTATTGGGACTATAGATTTGGGTTTGAAATCACTAATCATAAGGTTTTGATGTGGATTGCCTTTCGTATCAGTTTAATTGTTAATTAAGCTGAGCAGGATATTATTCCGCTTGAGCTCCGCTCGTTTAAATATTAGTGCTCAACTTCGATTTGAGCTTTTAAATTGTTGATCGAATTCATCTTACCATTTAATTATCGAGTTTAAGCATCATTCATGCTTTAGTTAGATAATATTGTTTCCAAAATTGATTCGTTTAATATTCACATTAATGACATTCGATCTCGTTAGCTTTTTTGTTTTTCTGTCATCATATGCATTTAGGGTCGCATTCAACCCTATCGAAGGCTCGAATAAAATTTAGTAAACAAATGAATTCTAACATGTTTGTGAATTCAAAGAGTTAATCATTGTTTGGTTCAAGGTTGACTCGTTTACTATCCAATTGAGTTTCAAGCGAGCTTTTTTCTAATTTGAATCACAAATAGCTATACTTATATAATCGTCGTTTTAACAATACATACAATTTATGGATAATTTATGGATAAACTAGGTGATGATAGGAATATCTATTACTCCCTCTGTCCCACTAAATTAGACCCATTTGTATTAAAATAATACACTCATCTACTTTTCAAATGGGTCTAATTTAATGGGACGGAGGGAGTATTAAAATTAAAATGGTAAATATATGAGTGACCATTAAGTAAAGGTAAAAGTGATAATAACAACTTTGGAAACACAATGAAGAAAAGATTAATATGTAGTCTTCGCATTAGACACGCCATTTCAAACAAATCGGTCTATACATACACTTCTATTACATATATATGTGTGTGTGTGTGTGTTTACCACGACACAAATCACAGAGACTCATCGTGGTATTTTGAAGCTAAAGAAGACTGTAATAAAAGCCTAAAAAAGAGCCAAGAAAATCGAAACCCAGAGAGGAAGAGAGAGAGATGGCATCCTTCGACGACGCACCAGCTCCTCCATTTGACTACGAAGGCCACACCAGCTACCCCGACTCCTACTCCGCCTTCTCCTCCGCCGACGCTCCCCCCTACTCCGCCTCCGGATTCTCCCCGGAGTACACCGAATCCGACCAAGTCCCGGTCGACGACTCCAACAACACCTCCGATCCATTCGGATTCAGCTCGAATGCCGAGCCTTTCGAGCACAGCGCTTCTTCGGTTCCGATCTCCAACGGCAACGGGAGCTCGCCGTACGACCTCGGCGAGGGCTCGGAGGGGATATTCACTTCCGACGGCCCGATCCTTCCGCCTCCTAACGAGATGCAGGAAGAAGGATTCGCTCTTCGCGAGTGGCGGAGGTGAGATTTTTTCCTTTTGCAAGTTGCTTTTTACCCTCGTTTTCTGTGCGTACACATCGTCGGATCTGCTTCGCTGATGCTCTATGTGAGGGTGTTAAATCATCCTCTCTCCTTTTCTTCTGATCTGCTCGAGATCTCTTTCTGGATTACTCTAGTTCGATCGATTGGAAGGTTGAGGAAAATGGTTATATAAGAGGAGGGTTAATAGCTTAATTGATTCGTGCTGAAAGCGCGAGAGATCTAAGAAAAGACTGCTCTTTCCCTGTAAAGAAGAATCCAACTATCTTTATTAGTTAGTGTTCATAGTTTGATTTAGTTCTCGAAGGCCTCCATCCTGCTCTAGGCTAGATCCATTGATTGGACCCAAATAGGAAGAATCAAGATGCATTTAAGCAGCTAAATGTGACATCTTGATCTAGATTGGAACGATCAGAAAGTTAACTTTTCAGAAACCCCACAAAATCACTTGAATGATACTAATCTATGTTATTTGTTTCTTTGTTTGTCAATTTGTTTTGAAGCTTTTATGCTATCAAAGTACAGATTGTTTGTTGTTAATATGAGCTCAGTGCAAAGGGCAACATTTGTGGTAAAGAAAGAGTAGGTAAGTAAAAGATAATGAGGATATTAACATTAATTGTTTGGATGACATCCATAAGATTAGATTTTTTATGGAGTTGATCTAGGTGATTAGATCATAAGTTATTTACTATGTAGTCTTTGGATACCTTGGTTTTATAGTTAATATGTGGTGATTTAATTGTTCAATTATTATCGATACGAGATCGTATAAGATATTTGTGGTAAAGAAAGAGTAGGTAAGTAAAAATAATGGGGATATTAACATTATTGTTTGGATAACATTCATAAATGTTGGATTTTTATGAAGTTGCTAACTTGCTATAGGTGACTAGATCCTACTTCTTTAATATATACTCTTGATACCCTGGTTTCATAGTTAATACGTGGTGATTTGAGTTGTGGAGTTACTAGCTTTGAAGAATAACTTTGATTGCAACAAGATACTTTGTTACAGCTTGAGGCATAGTCTTAGTGGAAACTTAATCTCATATAGTTCCACTGTTTCATGTATCAATCATGTTAAGTTGGTTTGCTTAATTTGGTAGAGATAGATAGATATATATTTATTTTGAGACGGATGTTAGTCTTTCGTAAGATGTTTCTGATTGCTTCCATGAATCCATACCCCTTTTCCTATTTGATGGTCATACAATCATACAGCTAATATGACTCTGGTTTGAATTTCTAAAAATAGAGTATGGACTAAGTGTATTAGTTTTATATGAAAGATCTATTGTTTCTTGACATAAATATAAACGAATGGCCCTATTTTCGAATTGATTGGATTCTGCTTGAAGGCTAAACACCATTCGTCTGGAAGAGAAGGAAAAGAAGGAAAAGGAGATGAGAAACCAGATTATTGAAGAAGGCGAAGAGTATATAAAAGCTTTCTACGAGAAACGAAAGCTCAATGTGGAGACTAATAAGACCAATAACAGAGAGAAAGAGAAGGTTTGGTTTTTCAATATCAAGCTTACAACTCTTATCCCAACTCATTTTATATATCATTTTGAACAGCTATCTCTAGCCAGTCAAGAGAAATTCCACAAGGAGGCTGATAAACAGTACTGGAAATCCATAGCAGAGCTCGTCCCTAATGAAGTGGCCACCATCGAGAAGAGAGGAAAGAAGAAGGATCAAGACAAGAAGCCGTCCATCCAAGTCGTTCAAGGCCCCAAGCCCGGGAAACCAACCGACCTCTCGAGGATGCGCGGGATATTGGTGAAGCTGAAACACAAACCCCCGCCACACATGATGCCACCCCCACCTGCTCCAGCCAAGGACCCGAAAGACGCAAAGGATGGAAAGAATGTAAAAGATGCAAAAGAAACGAAAGAGAAATCCACTTCATCGACTAAAGAAGCTGTGGAAGATTCTGTTCCTAATGGTGCTGCTGCTGCTCCGGCATCGGAAGAACCTACTGCTCCTGCTGAGGAGCAGCCATCTAGCTGATGCTCTTTGGCTCCATGTTTCCAGAAAGTTCCTCTTTTATATTAAATCTTTGCAATTTATTCTTCTTTTCTATGTTTGCCCTTTTGAATTCTATGGCAGGACCAAGCACTAGTGCGTTGAGCTTAAAGAACTATATAGTCGAGATATATTCTTCTTGTGTAGTGTAATTTTGTATGAACATATTTTGGTGTTGTAATCTTACCTCTTGTTGGTTTTTATATTTCTCATGACTTCATTATTGTTTCCATACACTACGCAACAAAGTATCCAATTTTAACCAGTTATTCTATTGTTTAGTTGTGGTGACATCATTCTTTCTTTATATCATTTTAATGCAACACTAAATATCACATTAGACAACAAGGGAGCATACGAAACAATATGTCACATCTCACACGGTGAAATTGAAATCTTAAATCAAAAAACTATGTATGGATGAGAATTCTTGAATAACGAACAACTAGTTCATATATTCACGACCAAAAGTACTGGATCCGCTTTTGGATAGGCCCTAAAAAGAGAAGGAAGGGTGGAATGCCAACAGACCTATTACTGAATTGACCCGATAATACCGGACTCCCCAAGGAATTTAAAATAGATATATATTTTGGTTTGTATCTTGGCCAACGACATGCATGTGGGCTCAAACGCCGTAACAACTATGCAATTATTTAAGTGCAAATGCACCGTATTTGAAGGGATTATTTATATAATCAACTGATTAAATGTAAATTTCATGTTCCTTAGTTGACTAAATGAATTCTAGCAAGTGAGAGGGCATACTATTCTTCACCATTACCACTGTTCTTCATTCACCATTCCTCTGAGAAAAAACAATGACAGCTTATGGTGCAGTGATATCTCTAAGGAATACAATCCACAACATTCTCCAATCTTTACCCTTCTTCAACCCTCTATTCAAATCCTACACCTTTTGTACAATGAGTTGCAGCCCTTGCAAGAAACTCTCCCAAAATTGGATGACACTAGCAAAAGCTTGAGCAGAAAGAGGGTCAATGCATTGGATGCACTAATCAAGCAGAGAGTAATCCACTTCGAAGACTTGTTGGAGTCTCTACTCTCAGACCAGATTCTTGAACAAGTTGAGAGATATGATCAAGTGTCATTCTCCATAGATCTGCAGTGCCTACATCATGATGATGATGTAAATGTTTCCTCCTTCATTCAGATGCTCAGAGACATGAAGGAGAAGTACGTTTATGAGTTGCAGAACATGCCTCAAGACGACGACGAGGATCACCACGTATCCATTGCGTCGAAGATGATAGGATTATCAGATCAACATAAAAGAGTGAGAGATACTCTCATGGATGAAGGTTGGAGAGTTCGAGTCCATGCACTAGTGGGAATGGCAGGCGTAGGAAAGACCACTCTTGCTAGGGAGATTTTTGAAGATCATGAGATTGTAGGATATTTTGAGTGTCGTGTGTGGCTCGCGGTAGGCAGAAGGTGTCGATCCGGTGAGGTTTCGTCGCGTTTTCTAGCTGAACTGGATCCGGACATACGAGGCGTGGTTGAAGGAGATGAAGAGATAGGTGAGTACTTGAAGAAAAGGTTGGAGGGTAAGAGATGCATGATTGTGGTGGATGATGTGTGGGAGTCACATGTACTCAAGTCCTTGTTGAGTTCCTTACCAGACATCGAAACTAAGAACCTGGCAGTCTTGGTTACCTGTCGTGATCGGAGCGTAGTTAGCGTGTTGGAGAAGCATTTCGCCACGGTGGTGCGTTTCTTGAAGGAAGAAGAAAGCAAGGAGCTACTCTGCCACAAGGTGTTTGGTGCAAAGGCTTTCCCTTCAAGACTTGACAAGGCTGCAACTAAGATAGCCAAGAAATGTGAAGGTCTTCCTCTCTTGATCATCGCGGTTGCTGACCGGATATCCGAATCCGAGGACAGAGATGATCCGGAGTACTGGAACGACGTTGCAGAGAGTAAAAACTCTGTTTTCAAGGAAGCATATGATGAGATATCAAAGGTACTTTTCCCTACCTACAACTACTTGCCTCAATCTTTGAAGACTTTCTTTCTCTATCTCGGAGTTTTCCCTCCGGATTACGACATCCCCCAATCGAAGATTATCAACATGTTGGTTGCTGAGGGGTGGCTTCTCGACTCCAAGGAAACACTATCTTTGGAAAGCCTTGTTGCTCAATGCTTAGAGAAGCTTTATACAGTTCACAATCTTGTTTTCGCCAAGAGAAAGAGCATCTTTTGGCTTTATTATATGGTAGGCAATGACATGAACAAAACGTGTCGTCTTCATTCTTCGTGGCGACACTTATGCAGAGGAGAAGCTCAGAAGAACAAGTTCTTTCATGTCTTGAGTAAGCTTGTTGATGCCTCTGAAGAAACAATAGAAGGGCAGCGAGGCTTGTGCCTCGAAAACAACATGTTATTCGCCATCAAAGAGTTTTGCAACTCGGTCGAATGCTATTGTGCATCCTCGACACGGTCTCTCCTCTTCTTTGGTCCGTACCACCAATATCCAATCCCAATACAAGTCAGTTTCAAGTTGCTGAAGGAACTAGAAGCTCTTAATCTACGTTTCTACACTTTCCCAACTGAAATCTTGACACTAGTCCAACTGAAGTACCTTGCTCTAACTTGCAATGGGGAAGTCCCTACAACCATATCCAAACTTTTCAATCTCCGAGTCTTGATCATCCATCCACATATGCGGATCCAGTGTCATGGAGCTCCACCATCCATACCGGTCCAAATATGGGACATGCAAGATTTAGAGCATGTCGAGATCCTTGGAAGGAGCCTCGAAACTCCAAAAGACGTTGCCTCCTTGGAAAAGCTCTCAGCACTTGTAGGTGTCAATGCTAACATTAGCACCATCTCAGAACTCTTTAAAAGAATTCCTAACGTGAGGAAGTTAGGAATTGAGGTCGAGCTGGCGCCTCGTGAAGAGGAGAGCAACATATTCAATTGCTTTCAACACATCTCAACACTTGGGAATTTGGAGACACTCAAGTGTAGTATCATAAATCCAGTGGTTAAGTATGGGTATGTTGCATCCTCAACTCCTAGTTCATTCATGGTTCCACATGGATTGATGAAACTACATTTGAGTGGCATGGGCTTTCCTTGGGAATACATGGATGCCATTGGTTCTTTGCCATCACTAAAAGTGCTCAAACTGCGAAGCTACGCTTTTCGTGGCTCGAAATGGGAAGCACAAGAGGGAAGCTTTGTGAACCTTAGTTTCCTCCTAATTGAAGACAGTGATTTGGTACAGATGAAATCAAGAAGTGGAAGCTTCCCCAAGCTTAATTACCTAAGCATGAAATATTGCTACAAACTAAGAGAGTTCCACTGGCCAAGACCCAATGACTCCTATTTTGGAAATGTTGATTTAGTGGATTGCAATCCTTTAGCTGCTATTTGGGCTGAGGAATTACGATCCAAGTATAACTCTAGAAAAGATCCTATTGTTTATGTGGATGTATCCAACCACTATGGAGCTTAAAAGGTTAGTCCTGCAACTCTCTTACACTAAACTGGTACATGTCTTAAATCTATAAATTCAAGACAGTTTAATATATTCAGGTAAAGGAGGTGAAGAACAGAGCCCAAGGAGCTATATGTACAATTTAAATTGTTGTATTGTCATGAACTCAAGAATTGTGATTTTGTCTGAATACTTCACTTCATGTTTCACTATTATTCATTTATATGCTTATTTCACTTATTTGAGGCATCTGGTAAATAAGTAGAGATAGATATTACCTCGCATGAGCAGTCCCACAAAGGTGCATATGCTACACAGCATTTATATAGATCTTGAAATAGATCAGTTCCAAAGAATAATCAAATATTAATCGTGAGTAGCTAAACAAATTAACCAAAGAGTTTGAGCATCATACACCAATCAAATCTCAAGATAGCAGTAAGGGAATGTGTGATGAAAGAGGTGGAAGTCAAGGTATCAAACCTCATCTTGGAGTGACCTGGGTGATTGTGGAGGGAAAAGAGATCATCTGACAGCTGCTCAGTGCGTGAGATGATTTATCTTTATCTTTCGACGATCTGCCACTAAGACTAGCCGAGTCATCGAAGAATCCCGGAGGCGTGAGTTCGTTCTCGTTCAATCGAACATTTGAAGACAACATCTGAATCACCTGGCTCATCAGCGGCCTTCTGCTTGCAGCTGCTTGGGTGCAGAAGAGAGCAACTTTCACATACCTAAGAACCTCGTCCTTTGGAAATTCTTCGAGTTCGGGATCGACTAGATCCAGCAATTTCCCTTCTTGAAGTAACTCCCATGCCTGTAAAAGTGAGAGATTTATGAAATTCCACAAGCATGCATGGAGTAACGAAAAAAGCTTTGAACGATGCACGCACCCGTTCGGCTAGCAACTTTTGACCGCCTCTGTGATCAGCGTTAGCCCAACTTCTGCCACTTATGACTTCAAGTGTTAGAACCCCATAGCTATAGACATCGGCCTTCATTGATAGATGGCCGCCTAATGCATATTCAGGAGCAAGGTAACCTCTGTTGGAAACAAACCAAAGGGAAAATAGGGAAGTTAGTCCACAAAAGAAAAGGTAATAGCAGTTTAAGTATTAGGACAATATTAGTACCAAAACCAAAGGTAACATAACATTACAAACACCACTGCAAGATTGTAATGAAAGGGACGTACGTTGTTCCTGCTATTTTTGTGGTAATGTGGGTCATATTATCTGGAAAAAGTTTTGCCAATCCAAAGTCTCCAATTTTGGGTTGGAAGTCCGCGTCCAAAAGTACATTGCTACCTTTGATGTCTCTATGCACAATGCGAGGCACGTGTTGTTCGTGAAGGAATGCGAGCCCTCTGGCAGTACCCAAGCAGATGGAGGATCTTCTTCCCCAATCAAGTTTTGTGGATCTCCTTGGACCTGCAGCAGATTTTGAAAGCTTAATTTCTATGAGAACAGAAAATTTCAAGTGTTCAATGTCCAGAATGAATGTACCAGAATACCTAGTAATGCACGATCGATGCTGCTATTTTCTAAATATTCATACACCAAAATCTGGTCACGTCCATGAACACAGCATCCAAGTAACTGAACTAAATTTGGATGATTGGCATTGGAAATAGTCTCAATCTCAGTTAAGAACTCACGCTCTCCCTGCTTTGACTCAGAAGAAAGCATCTTCACTGCAACTTTCGTTCCATTTCTCAGAATTCCCTATGCAAGATAAGAGTTAACTGTTATTAGAAACCAACCAATGAAATAGAAAATAAAAGATTAATACATCTACTTACTCACTAGAAAAATACTGCAACACACCTAGCTAACTTAATACATACGATAATGAAGAAGTTTAATGATCTTAATACATAAGAAAACAATTGAGATGCCCAAATAATTAACGAATAAAAGAAAAAATTTAAACTTTTACAGTCAAAAGATTTGGCCTCTTTCGGATGCATGCTTTTCGAAAAAACAAGTCATGTTCATTAGAGCAAAAATTCTGAAAATAAGATGAGCCTATCAAAATTCCCTTATTAAGCTTTATCTGGTTATTTAAGCTCAAGCAATTTAAACTTTTTTTAATCTTCTCAAAATTAAAGCTTTCTGCTGTGCAAGATTCACATCTTCCTATATTACAATACCATTAGACTATAGTTAAAATCTAATGATAAGATGAAGATAATAACTGTATCCCGTTGAAAAGTAATAATCAGTAACAAGTTTAAAATGCTTACCTTGTAAACTATACCAAAACCTCCTCTCCCTATTCTGTTATTCAGGTTAAAGTTATTTGTTGCTGCTCGTAATTCATTGAATGAGAAAGTTCTCGTCTTTGTAACAACAACCACTGCTTAAAGAAAAAAGATGTCATAAGGAAACCAAAATACATGTGAAACAAAGAAAGAGAAAAATATTAAAGGATATAAGGCATTATAACTATACTATCAGAAAAAAGATTCCATCTTTGTGAATATACCCAATGTATATCTGGAACTCTGTTTCTCAGTTAGGTTAACAAATGCACTTACTAGTTTAATGAGACACACAGACCTAAAATTCTTCTGTTCAAATGACACCTATATATATCATATATGATGCTGTGTCAATTTTGTCAAGATAAAGATTAATACTTTGATGATGTACATCATCTGTATCCATATATCATAATGATCATGACCTCGTATGCTCAATGGCATGACATAAGCAGAATAGAAAATTGGAACCAGTGAATGCATAATGAAACATCAGATAACAACATAAACTGAATTGGTTGAGAACACCAAACACTATAAATCAATTTGACAAAGAGCCACCAAGCAGCAGGATGCTGAAGCAATCACCTTCTTGGTCTTGTTTTAAATTTAAAGTATGCTGATCGCTATTCTTCCGGAGTACGGTTGATGCACCAAAGCATCCGCAGCTCATGTTTTTCGGTCTGCTACAGTTACTCCCTTCCCAACGAAGACGTCTCTCAAATTGGAGAAACGATGATCAAGTTTGTTCCATTAGCATTCACCTGCATTTCCTATCCATATTTCTGAGAGTGAGAATCATTTTTTCCCATTAGAAAAAAATAAAATAGAACAACACATTGCTCAGTAATTACAGCACCATAGTTCTAAAAGCAACTAACGCAATTATAAAGCATCTCTCTCTCACACACACACAGACACAGAGACGACATCAATTAATGTCCACCAGCAGCGGAGAATCTCGAACAAGTTGGATTATATTCAACAATACTAAGGAAATCAAAGTAGGTTAATCAAACGCTCACGTCGCAAGTATCAAGTATCTCGAATTTTCATCACTAGAATACGATTTATTCCTGTGCAATTCATAATCTCACCATATGAACTCCTAAACAACAATCTCCATTTCCGATCAAGGTACAAATAATCCAAATCACAATCGGAACAAAGCTTCCACATCCGAATGCATAACATAACCAATCAATATCACAATTTGCCAGAACAAAAATAACTCACACAACCGATTCAGCTGAAACAAAAAAAAAATCAGCTCTCACAAATAATCGGCGCCTTCAGAGACCTCAAATGCGCAGCGGCATAGATGATCGGGTGAAGAGTATCTAGAAAACGTTCGTGGATGCGTCGTCTCCGTGTATAATGCGAAGAAAGAAAAAAGCAGTGGTCATAGTTGGCGCGAGAGCTCGCTCTTGTGTAGTGTGTGTTGTGCGTGAAATCTCGAAAGCGATTGGGAGATTTGTCCTTTTCCCATTCCTGGTATAAACCGTTACCCAACTGTCAATTTCCCACGCGGTATTTCTTTAATGTTTTTAAATTCTTTTTTAATCTAATATTTTAATAATTATAATATTTTATTTTGTCGTTATGTCTATATAAAAAAAGACTTCACTTATTTAGTTATAACTAAAAACTTTTCTTTATTTATTTTAAATTGATCGGATTGAAAATTTAATTATTTATTTGAATTCGGTTCGATTCTAATTACCAATATGAACAATAAATAAATTCCTACAAGAAAAGTAATTATTTTTTATTTTTTGAATTTGTGGTTCAAATTGATTTAGAGCCTAATTTCTAATTTGCTACCTAACATTATCACATGGATTCTCATTACACATTAATGCTTGGAATTAAGTAGATTTCCATCAACCAATTAAAGAGGGTGTTTCTAAAAAATTTGAATTACATTATATTTGAAAGTTTTATTTTACATAAGCCCAATTAAATTAAATGTTATATTTAATATTAGTAAAAAATAGTGAAAACTAAATTTTATATCACAAATTTAAAATTTATGATTTGTTTTTCATTTCATACACCAAACTTCAAAGTCTCCTTCATTAATTGGATTTAATACCGGTTTTAATTTTTAATTAGGCAACTAATTAATCACGTTTTGACATTTAAGTATATTTGTTGAAGCCTTAATTAATTCAGCTAAAAGCGGGTTTTAAAACAAGCGCGCTTTTTAGTCAACAGTCTCCTCTGACCATTTTGTTCTCACACTGCTTCAGACTGCAATCAAATCCGCAGCTCCGGTAAATCTCCACCAAACTAAAACCAATGAGTAGCGGCGGCGGCGGAGCAAGCGGTGGCGGACAGGCGGCGACGCATTCGCTGGCGTTCAGGGTGATGCGTCTGTGCCGGCCGACGCTCCACGTGGACAACTCCCCTCTCAAATTCGACCCCTGCGATCTCCTCTTCGGCGAGGACCTCTTCGACGATCCGGTCGCGGCGTCGCACCTTCCTCGCCTCCTCGGCGGACAATCGAACGCTGCCGCTGTAGATCCGGCTGATCTCAGCTACCGCGGCAGATTCCTCCTGCAGCAGTCCACCGAGTCGCTGGGTCTCCCCGGCCTACTCGTGCTCCCCCAGTCATTTGGGTATATACACGTATATACGTACACCCTGTGTATCTGATAATGCGTTTTGATAAATTGTTGGCTCAGGTTTCGCCTTATTGTGGAGGAGAGGAGTAGTTAGTGTTATCAAGTTTGGGTTTTGATTAATGGATTGATGCATTTATATGTTTTTGAATTTTCGTTTTTTGTTTGTATTTTTCGTGATTAGAGCGATATATTTGGGGGAGACGTTCTGCAGTTATATAAGCATCAACAACAGTTCCAATTTTGAAGTCCGTGACGTTGTGATCAAGGTGAATTGAATTTCTCAGTCATTTGATGTTGCATTACATTTATGAGCAATTATCATGTGTAGTAGTTGCTAAGGATTCATTGTATTAACTTCAACTTGTTTTTCAACAGGCTGAAATTCAAACGGAAAGACAAAGACTACTGCTTTTGGATACATCAAAATCACCGGTTGAATCAATACGTGCTGGTGGACGTTATGATTTCATTGTGGAACATGATGTTAAAGAGCTTGGCGCGCACACGTAAGCCGACTTGGAAAAAGTGCTTTAGAGCTAATTTGTAATTAAATCTATCTTCTGTAATAGTTAGTGCTCTGTCTTGCATGGTGGTTTTCTTGTTTCAATAGGTTGGTCTGTACAGCACTTTACACTGATGGAGACAATGAGAGGAAATATCTCCCACAATTTTTCAAATTCATGGTTTCAAACCCCCTCTCAGTTCGGACCAAGGTACTATCTTGTAAAGTTTCTCGTGACATCCCAATTCTACATCACAATAAATTATACATCACGCACACACAAAATATTTCTAAAATTTGTCGATCTAATAGTTGATTTAACTCGTGCAGGTTCGCAGCGTGAAGGTATGTCTGGATTGGTTAAAGACTTAAAGCCTTTGATTTCGATTCGTGGCCTTCTGAAGTAATTTGTTACGAATGCGAAGAATATCCCATCTTTACTATAATGCAGAATTTGCATTTCATTTGTAGCTATTAGGACGGTAAATGAGTGCCCATAGTCCACAATACTATCATGTTATGCCCTTCGTAGGAATGCTGATTAGAGAGGCTTCCATGAAAAATCAGTTTGCATATAGGGATCACACAACACCTTAGTCATAATCTGCCATGATGAAGAGCAGTTTGAGGCCCATCTCCTCTATGAGTGTGCTTTCTTCATTAAACAAGATTTTCCCGCTTTGTGATGGTTAATGTACTCTTCTCAGGAAACAACATTTCTGGAGGTCTGCATAGAGAATCATACAAAATCTGACCTTTACATGGACCAAGTTGAGTTTGAGCCGGCTCAATATTGGAGTGCAACAGTTCTCAAAGTTATCGATCATTCTTCAGAGCCTAGCTCATTATTGAGGTGGTCGGAAAGATCTTCCCACCAGCACTTAGTTCTTTTTGAACACTTTATATATGTTACTTTTCTTGGTATCTATAGTGTACTCAGCTTATCTTTAGCTGCTATCTTGTTTTTACAGAGAGAATTTCAAGGAACCCATTCTCATCAAATCTGCTGGAGGAATCTATAATTATCTATATCAATTAAAATTCACATCGCCTGACAATACACAATTTAAAGCTGAGAGCAGCAAGATTCTTGGTAGACTTCAGATAACATGGCGCACAAATTTGGGGGAGCCAGGTCGGTTGCAAACTCAACATATACTTGGTAATGTAAGTTGATTTTCTCCTTTTAACTTTCATCCTAAAACTGCATTAGCCCATCCTGTCACTGACAAATGAGGGTAGACGTGGGAAGAAAAAAGTCTTGTGATTTTGGTACAAACTTTATGTTGGTTGCTGGTCTGAACATCAAAAAGAACTTAGCTTAAGCCTGCATCCAAAGTATAGTTTGGATGCTATAATTTGGTGCTATTAAAATCTAAATCAGCTTACATTTGTAATGAATCAGTGATTCATCTTTCATTGTCACCTTCATATTATTCTGACTACTGTTAATTCCGTTTGCAGCCTGTTACTCGAAAGGACATTGAGTTGCGCGCTTTGGAGATACCATCTGTCATTATCTTAGAGAAATCGTTCCTGGTACATTCTGAGCTCATTGAGAAATTGGATCATATGGCTTTCATTTTCTCTATATCTACAATTTCAATTTTATCATATTGGTACCTGTAAAATGGTTGTCAGCTTTTCATGCCACTATTAATTGGTTAATTTTTTCCAAAGTTCTTTTTATGTCTAAACACTTAATTAGCTTTTACATCTTAACAATGCTTGAAAAGTAGCACTATATTGCCCATTTCTTGTTGAATCTTATAATTCTCTTCTTCTCCATCATAAATGGATTCATCAGCTGAGGTTCCATATAAATATCCGCATATTAATGGCCTCATTTGATGGTTTTATTGTTATAAAAGTTTGCATAGGATATCAAGCATATCATCCAATAAGGCACAACCAAAATATTGATCCACTTAAGCCATAAAGGCAGAACCAGATAGACAACCGAAAGATGTGTTCGTCATTGTGTGAGATTATAAGCGACAGCTTTAAGTTGATAATTTATATTTTGTTTGTAGGTGGGTTTGAATCTCATTAACATGACGGATCGTGTATTGGGTCCCTTTCAAGTATGGCTATCAGAAGTCGATTCACCTGATGGGAAGGCTGTTCTGGTCAATGGTCTTCAGACAATGGTAATCCATCTAAAAATCTACTTTAATAACCTCTTTCACTGGATATATTTTTTATGGTACTCTGCATAAAACCCTCCATGGATGTTACTCTTTTACTGATTTTTCATGTTCTTGTTGCAGACCCTTGGAGAGGTACAACCACATAGCTCACTAAAGTTTCAGTTGGTAAGTTATTTGGCTGGTTTCAACTTCTACTGCATTTTTTCATGCATAGACTTGTACTGAATCATTCCTAATTGGTAAGTAACACTATTAACAGAGAAGAATCAAGAATGCTATTGCTACTCTTATTTCCATCCTTCGGAAAAGATTGCACAGTTGAACTAAATTAACTTCAAGAGACTAAAATTCCAATTATAGCCTGGAGTGTTATTAGTGTATGGTGGAATTTCTTACATTCTAAGGCAGTGCTAGCATGCTGGATTGGTATTGAGCTCATTGTCATCTCCAAACTCTCTTTATGCAGAACTTGATTGCTATTAAGCATGGAATACAGAAAATCAGTGGCATTACTGTTTTCGACACAGTAGAAAAGAAGACTTATGAATCACTTTTCGAACTGGAGGTTAGTTTGTTTTGGTTCACGTGCCTTTTCATCGAATGCATCGACTTCAAAATTTAAAACACCACAAAGCAAACAAAGAAATATCTCTATATGTGCTTTGTTGCCATTCGTACTCTGATAATTTGACCTGATATGCTGCTTAAGCCAACTTTACTTCCATAGCAATTAGCACTTTGATACGTAACAACGGGTTCTTGTTATTGTGGCGAGCTGCAGATATATGTCGACTCGGATTTAGTGACTTGACTGATTAAGACGGAAGAGACTCGATCTCCATATTGCAGTGAGCTTTTTGCAAGAAGAGAGCTATCTGCATAACAATATGAGACAGAAGGAGAACACCTGAAGAAGGATCTTAGTTCATTGCCATTCATATATGTTTGGAGAACTTCTTTTTGCCTCTATTTGGAATGGCTTTTCAATGCAAATGGATATCAAATTCTATGGAAGATATGTTGTAAATTTAATTTTAATAATTTTCATTCAAACATATTCTAGATGCTATAATAACATAGATGTGACTAAATCTCTTTATTTTGCAATTTAATTGAGATGTAGCTCTAATTCCGAGTGTTCTTCAATGGTATTGCAATTCTTCAGTCTCAAATTAATAATTTGTTCATAATACAATATAATGTCCTCTCCTTTTCTTTTTCCTTATTGAGACCCAGAAAAAAGGCTTTTCACTTTTATTTATTATATTCTAGATTTTTTAATTATTTAATCGATGTTAAACTAAATTTTAGTTTGTAAAATAATAAATCTTAATTGAGATTATAAACCGAATTATGCACTAAATAGTTTTTGTGAAGTTTGATAAACAATAATGCGTAAAAAGAAAGAATAAATCCACAAATTCAACAATTTATAAGTATAAATTTTTTATAAGTATAAATTTATGAACTTTGAAATACTTATTTGAATTAATAAAGTAGAATAAATGCACTAAATCCCAGATGATTCTCAAAGTGGAGAATAAATGCACTAATTTTATTAATGTATAAATAATTAAATATGGAATAACTTGATAATTTCTGCAATAGTAATATGAAAATTGTGATGAAAAGAAAACTTGATAATTTCTGCAATAGTAATATGAAAATTGTGATGAAAAGAAAAAGAAGCTCCATTGCAATCAAACAACACAACCTTATAATCACCACTGCTTGATTACATATCAGAACTGCATTTACATTACTGCTACTACTCAGTTAATGTACAAGAGAAGCAACAAAAGCCATACGGCTACAGATTAGGAAAAGTGTGAAAGAAAAACAAAGAAAGAAAGCTTGCTTAGGTTCGGTTAGTCTGCAAGGAATGCTTCGAGACTCGACTTGGCTCGACTTAACCCCAGGTTGCCCAGTTAGCTGCACTCCCAACTCTAGGCATGGAGTTAACCTTAGAATAGGCATCAACTGCAAAATAAGCACCACATAGTGCTCCCTCACTGTCCACTCTTGGCATAGCTTTCATTTTGTTTGTTGGGTGCTCAAAGCTCATTAGCCCAGTCCCACTGTGGTACATACATCCTGCACAAGTCCCATCAACAACATATTTTCAGACAATAAGTCTCGGGTTCGAGTCATTCGTGACACAACTTTGTAATTTATATCAAATTTTTTAAAAAAAGAAATCCATTTAAATGCTCTCAACTTCTTCCCTATCAAGAACCTCTTAGAAAGCAGCAATGGTGGACTCATTATTACTCCAATGCTCACAACAAGTTCCATATCAAGAACCCTTTTGATAGAGTTTCTAATCTAAGGACAAGATTTCGAATGACTTTTGATAATGTAGTTTTATCATATGATTTTTCAACCAATTCAAGTCATTTCATGCTCAAGTTAGCTCTATATCAAGAAACTCTTAGAAAGCAGCTATGGTAGACACATTATCAATTTATAATAACTCATATGCTGATAAGAACTTCAATATCAAGAACCCTTTAATTTTAATCTCTAAGGATAAGAATCATAATGTAGTTTTAGCAAATGAGTTTATAACCAAATTCAAGACATTCCATGCTCACAATAGCTATATATCAAGAATTCGACTTGGAAAGAATAAAAAGAGTAGTGGGGTATAATGAATATACCTGCAGGGAATGGAGCAAATGATTTAGCACAGCTTGCTTTTACAAGATCTACATTGTCTGAGATCATAACAGATCCATCAGCAGCTATGCCCCAGAAAAGATTCACAGATTTATCAGCACCCTGCAAATAATTTCACCACAAACAATTAACAACATATATAATCAAACAAGATTGTGCAAGAGTGATGTATAGCATTGCTTCTTGATGATGAGCTTCACTCACATTGGCAGCAAACACAACTCCAGTCTTGTGGTCATAGACCACGAACCCGAAATCACCCTCGAGGTCCTGAAGGACCCGATGGGCCGGCATCGGACCCCGGTCGCGTAGAGTGCAATAGGCCTCTATAACAAACATGGCCTCATTGCTGACCTTTGAGAGCCCATACTGCTTGTTGAGTGTGGGCAAGTTGTTCAGATTTCCAAGGAAGATGCAGTACACATCATTCAAGCTGCAGAACAACCTGCAAAATTGAAATCTTGGATTTATGGTCTTGTCCAAAGACTTGAAGGTGATAATGGGCTTACTCCAACAGTCAATGTTCTTATATTGATATTATGCACACAATGCAAATTTAACTAAGCCAAACCCCAAAAGCATCTACTTTTAATTTTCACATAGAATATAGAGGATCAACTAAAGGACTGCACCAACCCAAACCTTTCAAAGCTTGGATATTGCAGCAGATCAATTCTCAATGTACAAAGTGGCACTCAAACTAGATAAAGACAGTTCAGAAAATACTAGTCTCCAATTCAAGATCACCAAATTCTACCACCTTTTAAGTTTTAAGAAAAGTGACATATAGCTATTATTGGTGTGCAGGAGTTTGGAGTTCTCACCTTTGCTGAGACATAAGTTGGCGTTGGGGTGAGGCATAGGCCAAGAAACCCTTGTCTGAAAACTCAAGGGAGAAGCCATTGTTGGGGTTTGAAGCTAAGAAATCCTTGAGAGTCTCCTCTGGGCTCTTGGGCCTCACTGAAATTGAAGCTGGGCTGTACAGCTCCTGTGGGGGGTTCACCACACCATTCTTGAATACTCCCAACATTTTCTTCACTTATTTCTCTCTCTCTCTCTCTCAGAAATAGACAAATATTGAATGCAACAGGTAAGAACAGATATTGCAGAATTGGATAATGAGTGTTTGAACTGGGCAATGGAGGTGGTAAATATATAGGTGAAGGACACAAGTAGGTGGCCATCTTATCCAAAACATTTATATTAATAGGTTTGTAATATTTAATATTGTTTGAAGATTTAATCCAACAAAATCATCCATATCTTCTAAAATTAAGGAAATGTGAGATTTGTTGGAAAAAGAAGAAAAGGAAAGAGGATAAACCACATCTTACCAAAAATAGCTACTTAGAGATTTAAATAAGACTATTATTAAATCAAATTTAGAAAATGTTCAGCAAAGGGTGATCCAAATCACAACTTCAGCTATTTTAAGCATACGACACCATGTTTAATGAAATAAGTACAACTCTTTATCTTAAAAGGCAAAAAATATATATTTAATAAAAGTGTGGTATATAATGGAATTGATAAATGGTTTTTTATTTAAGAATAAAAGAAAGATTCCGTCTTTCAACCTTATCCAGAATCGCAGGTGATGTGATACTAATCCAAGTCAGCAAATGTCGGTGGGGACTCACCTCATTTTCATCCGCTAAAGATCATACGTCCACGTCACTCATTTCGTTTCTTGACCTTTTTACTAAGACTTTTCAACTAAATTTATTAGGCAAAATCTGTGAACTTATCTCCAATTATCACATTTAAATTGACCGTTTAAATGTAAGTGATTCTTTTAAATAAATTTATTTAAATATTTAAATTTATCTTCGCGCAAAAATATTGATGATCGAAAATATTATAGTAATAAATTAATTTAAAGTAATATTCTCTTCAACCAACAAGGAATATATCATGAGGGAGTTACCATGAGTTTAGAAACAATTGGAATATATCCAAATCGAATTCAAATATGTAATAAAACGGTTGATTGGATGTATTTTACAAAAACTTATATAAACTCACATTTCACGAGTATGTAGGCATAATTAATTCTTAATTAGAATTTAATATAACATTAATTAAATAATTGAAAAACAGATTACTACTACCAAATAAGCATTTTGCAAACCCACCACAAAAAAGAGGAAGAGGAACGTATTTCATTGCATTGAGGAAACAAAAGGTGCACATTTTGCTAGATAAGCAGTTTAAACCTCACCATATACACCAACAAACACAATCTATTTTACATCATAATATAACTAACATTAACAAGAAAAAGAGCTATTATAGTATCAGTCAGTACTGGAATTGGCATAAAACGTTTCGAAATTAACAATTTTGACAACATATGATTATTAGGTATACTAAGATGGAAGATAAAAGGGTCAGGCTGAATAATCCCTGTCGTAATACTTGTCTTCTGGGTAATACAAAGCAGTCACACTATTGCCTCCAAATTTCCTGCCGCTAAGCGCGTTCTTCGCCTTCGTGCAGCCACTAGTATCGGAGTACTCCAAGAATACCTGCAATGGTTTCCATCAGAGTATGTACACTTGTGAGGGAGGTAATTAAACTGAACGATTGGCTTTATCTTTGCCAGCGACACGATTCTTTGACTATCTAGTTTTAGGGTAACTGGGAGCTGTAGTGCAGTTCTTTTGGAATTTGGAGAACTCAAAATGGAAGAAATGTCGCTTAAATTATCAAGGTGATCGTGCTGAACACGAGACCCTCTGAAATCAGGTAGTGATTGTGTATGAAAGAATGGTGTGAGATAGTGTGCGGGAAAATACTGGTAACCTCTTTTGCCAGTACCCTTAATCCATGTGTTGCATTCAACAGAAAGGTGCAAAGAGAATGAAGACAATGAACCGTACCTTTCCAACGCCGTTGCTAAGAGCAGAATCCGGGACAGGACGAGGAATGACAACATCAATCAACTCCCCTGAAATATGATGAATTATTACAAGGTGGAACATCTATTGAAAAATGTGAGAGAACATGATATAGCTCCTATATACCAAATTTCTGGCATTCGTCCCTCATATCTTCAAGAATTTCTTCATACTCTCCGTCGTTATTCAATTCATCAATAGTAACAACCTTGAAGCCGAGTCATGGTCATTTCAAAAAGAGTTAGACCTAACAACTTCTTTAACGAAATTGCATGAAGTGGAGGAAGACAGAAGTACCTCAGACAAGCACAAAATTTTGGTTGGAATCTCCAGGTTTATAGGGGGGCCGCCGCCTCCTTGAATATTCAAAGCTCCAGCTTCAGCTCCCATAGCCATTTTCTTGAACCCAAAGCATCAATTAGGCAAACTCCAAAGAAAGCTCAAAATGGAAGGACCAAGAGTATGAATAAAATAGAAAGGAACAGACATTAGCCTCAACCTGTATTGCTATATGTTGCTGCGCCTGAGCTAGAACATATTCCTGCTCCGATTTTAACTGCCCACTGTAGAAGATGGCAAAAGAACAAGTCAGAGAGTCTCGACTTAAAACATCATCTCAGAAGAGAAGTTAGACGATATGTCATGCTGAGTTTTGTTAGTTTATCCATCTTTCTTCCCACTCCCCCAATATGAAAACTGGACAGGATATTATTAGCTATTTCTAGCAGCTCCAGCAATAGATGTGAATAAGTACATCATGAGAGTTTTTACAACATACAAAACTTCCGGCACCAACCAATGGAGAAATTTTAATGCTAGTATGGTCTATCCAACATCCAGAAAACAAACAAGGGATACAGATTAAAATAAAATAAAATAAAAGGAGGAAAATGGGATAGAGCCCACTAACCACTATGAAGCAGTTTAAACTTTAAAGTACAAATCCAGACAATTCTGTAGTCTATAAAGAGCGACTATGCCAAGAAAATTCACCTAACAGTGGCACGTCGTACAGTAAGTGTTTTATCACCCACTTTTAGGCCATTCAGAGCAGCACAAGCAACATCTGTGATAGATGGATCCTAAATTAAACAAAGGGAATCGTCAGAAAATCTGTGAGCATTATATACACTAGCAATTACTACTGTGAAGAAAGGAAAATCATTGAAATGTTAAGAATAATGATCATTTTATGAGTTGCAGATTCAAACATTGGAGTATGGGCAAGCATATAAGTTCAGATTACGTAATCAAGAAACCAGACATATAATAAGAAAGTGTATTGAAATAACTATCGCAAATAGGTTTTTCTAGAAACAGCCGGGCATACCTTGTAGAAGCAAAAACCATATCCTTTAGAATTTCCCGTTTCCCTATCTTTCACCAGATCAAATCCACGCAGAGGTCTGCAGTCGTTCAGTTAGAAGTCCATAGATAAGATGTTCAACACAAAACTAGTTGTTCAATAAATTAAACAATTGGATCATTCAAAGACAGTATTGAAAGGAATAAGTAACACACCCAAAACTCTCAAGCAGCTCTTTCATCTGAGCTTCAGAAAAATAGTAGGGTACCCCACCAAGAAATATGCGATCAGCTCCATCAGATTCACCATTCATGCTATGAATAAAACACTAGTGAGACGAAATCCTTCACGAAATAATTATTATGACTCATGACAATTGATGAGCTACAGACAAAACATGGAAAGAAACAAACAATTGTTATACAGTAAAACTTCCTCCTATGCAAACGTTGGTTAATTGTTAAATATAGAAGCTTTATTCCCTTGATAAATGGCTAATATATTTATTTTGCCAGTATCAAGTTTGCCTTGGCATCAACTATACAAAGTTAATATGCTGCAAACTCTAACAAATAACGACTTCATACATAAACAGCACAAAGATGAAAGAATATGAATTAGACAGCCACTCACCCAGGTGTAAGTCCAGCTGCAGCTAAATTAAGATAAGGACCAGGTTGACTAGGACCAAGTGGTGCTGCAAGTGATGGATTATAATCTGTAGGCCTTCGAACTCTCACAGAAACACCCTATAATAGGAGAAAGTGAGAGAGGAATAATTGGAACAGAGATATTCAATGAAGCAATATAACTCTGAAAGTCCCATGACATATGAGGAATTTCATGACATGTTAGGAATACCATGACATATCGACCAAACAGCAATTCAATAGAGAAAGAAAACTAATGGGTTTATACAAATTTTAATTATTGGTGAGCACAAACTTCTGGCATACCAAAACTAATGTACAGACTAAGGAGCATGTATAAGTGAGTGAGTCATAGTAGACAATCAAGTCTGCTCCATGCTGATACTAATTGAGAATCAAGCTAATTGAGAATAAAATTGAGTATCAAGCTATGAAGTCAGTCAAGTCTCTGCTCCATGCTGATACTAGCTTGATTATTACAAGTTGTTCGTAAGAAAATGCATGGGACTGCATTATACCTCAAAAATAATTCCATCAAGTGCCATTGCATTACTTGCTTCTTCTACAGTTCTCATCTCCACAAAAGCAAACTTCTTTTCGTGATTAATGTAGACATTCACGACCGCATCACCTTAAATTTGCAATCATGCTTAGTGTAATAGGATGAAAAGCATACATGTACAAAAGTATGTCGATAGAACTTCAAAAGGACCACAGACCAGGACCAGCAATGTTTCCACCAATTGCACTCATGACATGGCTGAAAAATGTTGAGATAGTCTGCATAAAATGAAACAAATCAGTGATGCAAACTCAGTAATTTCCCAGCGATGCTTAAACATGAGAAAATAATATCTCGACCAAGACGAGAAATATAATCTTCAGATGATGCAGGGGTTTGGCAACCGTCTACCTGTTCATTAGCCAAAGGTGGAAGGCCACCAACATACACTCGACGAGCATGCCTTGTAGCCTACAATTAGTGAAATAGCATGATAAAAGGTAGGACTTGCCTATAGGACATGAAAAACAAAGAATATATCAAGCACCATCAAGTTACCTGCTGAGTCATAACTTGCATTGGGTACAACGAAACATTGCCTAACTGATTAACCAAATAACGAACAGACATTTGTAGCAAGTGATGATAGGCATACAAAAAAAGAAAGCAGAAGAATTATGATAAAACAATAATCAGCAATCTAATGATCTAACGTACCTGAGATGCCTCAGATGTAAGCATGTTTTGAAACATTCCAGGGATTGCTTGAGAAGCCATGGACACTCCAGCAACTTGTTCTGTATTATTATAGATAATCAGTAGCCGATCCAGATAATGATGGAAGGCTGGACTTGGAGCATATGATTCAACTCATTAAAATTCTACATTCCAAAACGTTATGAATGTTTGTCAAAGTAGACCAGATCAATCTCATTTCAAATCAATATACTATACAAATTGTCCCATTTGAGGTAAAAAATCAAATGAATGAAAATAATCTAGGGATGTAGTACAATGGTACTTTACATGTTTCAATGCTGAAAATGTTCATTCAATTTTTTCCATAGAACCGGATAATTAGTTAGCATAATGTAAAACAATTATGCTCAGACTTTTCTTGTTGCTACAAAATAAAGAAATTTCTTTATACAAGGAAAAATAGTAGTAGTAGATAATTTTTTACAGATAATAATAGCATGAGTTCAACTCAATTAATTTCTATAATAATGAAGGAAGAAACAATTGCATGGGCTAAATGGTAGGAGTCAGAAGTCCGCGGAGCTCCTCTAATAAAAGGGCTTGGCCTTCCGCCGAAAGGAAAAAACAGGGGGATTTGGTCTTGCAATTGTAGATTCACAAGTGGATAACTTTTGGCAGAGTAAGGAAAAATGAAGAACTTTTGAGAGAGAAACAAAATGAAAAGGTGTTTGGCTTGAGTTAAAAAAAGGGGGTTAGTTTAGGTTTTGGGTCAAAAAAGGTGTGTTATCAGTCAGAAAATCAGAGGGTGGTGTTTAAATTTCAACAGAGAGGAGGCACCAATTCATTAATGAAAATATGAAATAAGTCATAATGTGAAGGATTTGAAATAACGATATAAAATTACAAATCACAATATCTATACAATGCAGCATAAACACTTGAATTTGTCTTTGTGTATCTGAGCTGGAAGATTTATAAAACAATGATAGTGATTTAAGAGATCAGTTTATCAAAAATGTAGAGAAAGCCTATTCTTACCCAGGGCTGAGTACCATTCAGATTCTATAATATGAAATAATTTTCACCACAGCATCTGCCATACAGTTCAAGTCTACCAAATAACAACACTTGCAGTTGAAGATGAAAAGATCCTGCTACTGGGGCATCGATTCCTTGGTGGCATATATTCTACATCTCTCACACCCATGAGAAGCATAGCGCAATTTTTCCTTCTTAACGTAATGGTGACAAATCATAAACAAGAAACCACACACAACAGCCAACAACATAATGATGGTTTTAGTAAAATACTCAAGGATCAATGAAATAAATGGAAAACTATAACACACATGCATATCTACAAATAAAATAAAAGCTTACAAAGCAATTCAAACCAAAACTGACATGTGCAAGGCAAACGACACATTTATACAAGCAGCAAGCTAACCTGAAGGACTTGGCAAAGCCCCAGTAGAAGGTGGAGCGACATCAAATCCACTTGTTCGCTTGCTGCAGAAAATATTGATAAAAAAATGACGATATGAACAAGAGAATCTTGATTCTTCAGACTGACTTTCCGGGTTTAGCGCCACTAACAGCCATCACATATTGAAGTAAAGGAAAAAACTGTTTCTAGGTTAACGATAATAGTGGAAGGTCAGAGGACTATTTACATACAACTAATAGAAAACAGCTTACCTGTAAGATTTATCATCTGATTGGCTTGGTGACTTCTGTCTATGTTGCTTTTCTCCGTCCCCACTATTTCTATAGTACCTGTACAGTCAGACACCAAACCAAACATTGTGAGAGCATGATAAGCGATGCATATGCTTACAGAAAAAAGAGAAAAGTCAATATGGTCTTCGGTGGAGTGCCAAGTCAAGTAATCATGTTACTGATGTTGCTACAAACACTAAGTAAGCTACAAATGAAAATTAATTTTGTAACTACCACGACCTGCTAGATTCCTGGTTTCGCCTATCTCCATAATCCTCATTTCTACTTCTTCCTCCATAATCCTCATTTTTACTTCTTCCTCCATGATGTCTAGCAGTTCTCTGCCCATCTTGTTTGTGGTATCGATCTCTCTCCCCATCCCGATCCCAGTCTGCTCTCTTGGACCCCCTATCATCTGAATCATGATCTTTGTGCTGCAAGACAGAGGATTTGAGTCATTCACTTGACACATCATACAAATTGCTAATTTTAATTGGTCTCAACTCTCAAGGAAAAGGAACTTTGAAGCAGGCGTCAATATGCATGTTTGTACTTATGCTTATGACCAGAAACATCACCGATCATCAGGAAGATACAAACTACAATACCATAAATCAAACTTTACTCAAATCACAAATTTCCAAAACTAACTAACTTAGCTACACCCTGTGCATCATATTATTGTTAAATAAATTTTCCTCTATAACACAAGTGAATAAAACGATATTTTGAGTTTCAACCTCCTCAAATATATTGTAAAAGCTAACTTATTCAATCATATCATAAAGAAAATATCTTTTTCCAGAAATTCAAAAACTCGATTCGTTATGCAGGTAAAACGCTACATGAATAAATGTCGAAAATAATCTATGCGTCATCAGATAACAACACTTCAAAACTTTCAAACAATTACACATCGATTCAAAAACAAAAAAAGGCGGCCGCATAACAGATCGCCGCAGGCTTCCTGTGAAGCTTACTCCAACAGCTCCTGAAACCAATTCCATACTCCTCAAGCGCATAACATCCATAGCGATTAAGTGCACGGTTAATATCATCTAACATGTTACGAAACAATTAAATGAAAAAAGTAAATGGTATTTCAAAGTAGTGTACCTTGTAATGACTGGACCTCCTATCTCTCGAGGAATCGTAAGGCAACGATCTCCTGCGATCGTCTTCTCTACTGTGACGAGGCATCGCTCAACCCTAATTCCAAATTCTAGCTGGAACGATCGAATTTGCTCTCAATAACTGCCGCGGATTTTGAAGCACTCCTTCCTCTCGATTCAGCTTCGTTGTAAGTTCTATGGTAGAAACTCAAATCTGTTGATTGTACTTCGTGATTTTTTTTTTTTTTTTTTCTTTGTAATTTTATGGATAAGTAGTTAATTTAGAGATTAAACAGCCCGGCCCGGCCCGATATCGTCGGATCAAATGCAAGATTCGATTCGGCCCAAAAATATGCATAACCGCATAAAATGAGTTCCGGCCCAACCCGAAACAGCCCTTTACAGATAGAAATAAAAAGTATTTGGGCCGATTTTAGAGTACTGTTTTTGGGCCGGCCCAATTCTATTAGGTTAGCCCAGTTAAAAGAGTTAAACCCAATAAGCACGTGTCAAAACTCGAAGCTACCAAATATTATGCGATTCCAATAATAAAAGATTATAAATAAATACACTAATATGCCTATGCATGAATCACCTCTCCACGTGTCATCGTCTTCAGTTAGCCTTTTCTTCTGCAATGGCTATGGCACCGAAGAATTGAGAAGGGAACTCCAAGACAAAACTGTATCCAATTTATGCACACCGACTCACGCACTTCCTCAATCAAAGCTTTCTTCAGCTTAGAGAGAGAGAGAGAGAGAGAGGATAAATTTCGCAAATTTCTGTACGGTATTTATACTTCGATTTCTATTTCTTCCGGTTTATCACTGGCGATCATCGGTACTGGCATCATTTCAGTGAGGCGAAGAGAAATTTTTCGAATTGGAGATGATGCATGTAAGCGGCGGTGCTTCAAAGCGGCGGCGCTCTTTTAGGGATTCGATCAAATTACTCGAAGCTGATATCCAGCACGCCAATACTCTGTCAGTTATTATTTATTTTATTCGCTTTTTTAAATCTCAAGTAATTGGATTACTTAGTCTTATTGCTTGAATAATGCTCAATTTTCGTGATATTTATATCGTAATTCTGAGTGATGTTGTTATACTGTTGTTTATGACTTTTCTCAGTTGGTGTTAAGTGATATGCAGTTTTATTAGTAGGGAGGGATGACTATTTTGTGAGAAATTCTTTTTGCCTACTGATTCAGAATGGTTTTGTAATGGAAGTGGCTAATTATTTGTTATGTCCTATCATATTCTAATGGAATGTTTCTGCACGAATATACAGCAAAAAGGCTTCTCTTTGGTTTTTTGAGTTATCAATACATCGTTTCACAATTTTGGTTATGCAAGTGCTTATTTGAAAATTATGGAGTGAATACTCTGTTAGCTTATTATGCTAGAATTTTACTCTAAGTACATTCGAGGGGGTTATTTGGACAAATGGTGTTGGTTAAATGTGGTGGAACAGTGCTTTGAATTAGTGGATGTTGACTGGTTTAAGCGAAGTGATTGAGTAATTAGCTTTGTGCTTACTGCTTAGTCCCCTGGCCTTCTGTATTGGTAGGGATCATTTTTCGTGCATTTATTAGTAGAAACTAATGGGGTTAAGAGTTGAGGTAGTTCTGTCTATATTCAGTATACCTATAATTTGATTATTTCATCTGTCATTTCAGAGCATCCGATTTTCCACGGGAGTATGATGGTGCGTCCCTGCAGATGAGAATGTCTTACAGTCCTGCAGCACATTTCTTCCTTTTTCTAGTACAATGGACCGACTGTCGTCTTGCTGGTGCACTTGGGCTATTGAGAATCCTAATCTATAAGGTTAGTATAACAATAGTTGATTAGTTTCCCACAAGTGAAATAAATGTTCAGTGCTTCTTATGCCTGAATTGATGCACATGATCCCCAATTATTTCCCCCAGTTGGTGATGAAATCATGGTATAGGTTTATGTTGATGGCACCACCACTATGTCGACTAACGAGAGAAAAGCTAGCATAAGAGAATTCTACGGTTAGCCTTGTGGTCTAATACTGATTTCGGTTCTTACTGAGGAGACTTGTAGTTGATGGTGGTATCTTGTATCCCAGCTGTTATTTATCCCTCTTTACTTCAACTTCAGAGCGGTGTTACTGATTCTGAAGATAGAAAACAGAAAGCTGTATGCATGGAAAGATACAGGAGACGGGATGAGGAAAAGCAGCACGAGCTTTGCTCGGAAGTAAATATCGAAGGAGAAGAAGAATGCGGGATTTGCATGGAGACGAGAAGTAGGGTACTTTTGCCAAACTGTAACCATGAAATGTGCCTGAAATGCTACAGAGAATGGTATTTCTCTCTTTTTCTTGGTACATACGAGCTTTGTGGCTTTATAGCTAATATTTGTCTTTGCTATATTATAACTCAGTCCATTGGCGTTCCTTCTATAGCATCTACTGAGGATATGATGCTTTACTTGATCTTGAAAAAGTTTTCACTCTTTCCCTAGTAACCTTTTTTCTCAAGTAATATGTGGATTGTTTTTTCGATCTTTTACGAACCTCAGTTCACTTTTCAACAAAACAAACAGAAGAAATGCTTATACTAAACAATGCAGGTTCATTATTCTTTCCTAAGTACTACTGCTTAACGTTCGGATTGTGATGGATGTGTTGAACCATTTCGTGCAGGCGCTCAAGATCACAGTCGTGCCCGTTCTGCCGGGATAGCTTAAAGAGGGTAAACTCGGGCGATCTATGGATCTTTCTGAATGAGAAAGATGCAATGGACATGGTAGCTATTACAAGCGAGAATTTGAAGAGGCTGTATAACTATGTTGATAAATTGCCTGTGATTGTGCCTGATACCCTATTTGATGCTTATAGTAGACATTGGAGGTAATAAATAGTTTGCTATCTGAGCTAAATGCAGTTCAGACTTCATATGTGTTTGTTACCACTTAGAATTTGGAAACAAAAAAACTCAAGTAGTTCAGTTGTTCTATTTGGGCGTTAGGAAGAAAAACACAAGTGATTGTAAGCTGTAACCATATATATATATATATGGGCATAAATAATTAAGTGGTTAGGTTATGTGTTTCAATGTTTGCAATTCGATTTAGGCATTATGATGGTTTTGCAATAATCATATTTGAGTGCCAAATTTTTTCTTTCTTTTCCTGATAAGTAAGGACTTTGTTTTGGATTGTACATATATGGTTTGGGCCTTCTAGAAAATATATGGACATGAAAGAGTAGATACAGGTCCAAGTTATATAAAAAGTTTATGATAAACCTTGAATGAGAATGATTTGGCATTAAACACAAAGAAACTGGGACCCTCAATCTCCCACTCAAGTGTAAAAATTATTTTTGTTTCACTTTTTAGAAAAATCAAGATTTGTGCCCTGAAACGCGGGATTACTGCAATTTTTATCCAGTTGAATTTACCACGTGGCACTTGGCAGTTGAATTTCGTGTACTAATCAAGTCCATGGTAGTTGGAAATCTATAGCGGTGATATAACTAATAAAAATGGGCCCCTTTTGTCTTATCCACAAACTGCGGACCCCACTGTAATAACTAACTTGTTTTCTCCTTAGATTTTCGGACAAACTCCCAACGACTTTACCCGCTCTTTGTCTTCATCCTAATTTCTTTCCAACGAAGCTATAATGCGTGTGGAATATTCTTCTTTGATCGTAAAGAGACAACATAATGCAATTTAATTTTTTAACGGCGTGCATAGGTTTCGTCTGATCGGATGGAGATTGGCCCTTGAGTGCAAAGGTAGAAGGGAGCTTGATTGCAAGACTCACTCGTTGAGTAGGAACGAAAATCGGCTTTAGTGATTCAACGGTGCCGAGTGAATGGACCGTCGTTCAACAGATAAAATTTACTCTAAGAATAACGTAAGTTGATCTTTCCCAAATGTTCACATCTGATGGTAATGTTAACATTACTATTCATGGCTATAATTTAATCATCAAAATTCAAAAGTGTAATTTAACAGTTTATTTGTGTGTGTATTTAATTATATTATGAACTTTTACTATTAGTTGAACTAATTTAACATAAACTTCTACCTTAATTCATTGACTAAAGTAAGTGTGAAAGTTCCCACTTTGTGGGGTAATTTAGAGAAAAAGAAAGAGATAATAATAACAATCGAAATAAATAAATGTCGGCAAATTATCAATCTATATATCATCAAACATCAAGTATGTGGACCAGTGATCTTTGTCTAAGTGTGAAAAATTGAAAGATCGAAAAAATTAATGAAACAAAGAATTTATGATAAGCTTCTGACATGCTAGCTTGAATTGACCTTCACTTGTAAACTATGTTTTCAACAGGTAATGAAACTAATTATAACTAATTTTTATGGTTATAATAAAGCCTAAAATAAAAAATATTTTGGAGTCATTAAACACACCTTAAATTAATATATGAACGTATTTATTAAATATTAGCAAAATACATTTATAAAATTACACATGTAAGCTAACACATTTTTTTAATATGTGTAATATTTAGGTAGAATGAGACACTTAAAATACAAGCCTGGCTATAAGAACGTCCAACAAGTTATTTGGAACAGACCCCATAAATAGAGTAGCTTAAATATTACTCCCTCCGTCCACGATAAGTGTATCATTATTACTAAAAATGGACGTCCACAAAGAGTGTATTGTTTCCATGTTAATACATGGACTCACACACTTTCCAATACAATACATCACATCACATCTCAATATTTTCAAAATTACCACATAACATCCTATTTTATCTTAAAATCCGTGTCCACTCCTCCATGATACACTTATCATGGACGGAGGGAGTAACTTATTACATGTTTAATTATGTTATTTTTATTTGTATATTTGACACATTATTTTTGAACACGTGTATAAAAAAAATGATTTTTTGTGTAAAATGGTGGACATTAATAAACTTGACTAACTTTTTACTGATAAAATGTTTCATTTGAAAACAAGTCATTATTATTAAGACACATAAACATGTTGTGAATAATGAAATGAATGAAATATTATTGTTAAGTAATATTTTGATAAAATTTAAGAATTTAATTTTATAATTGTACATGAACTTTGTAGACCAACTCCATGGGGGTGGTGAAGGGCGAGCCCAATTAGTAGAAAAAAAATCCACAACCCCTTGGGGTTATCCTACACTTGGAATAAAAAGTAGAAAAATAAATAAATATAGTGATAATTTAATTATTCGTGGAGAAAATATAATTTATTTATTCGTTTTTAATTGAGACGGGAATGTTAAAATACAATTCACAATTCACTATTACGGTTAAGATGGAGATTTCATGAGCCAATAAACTTTCATATGGATGAATATGTTAATAAATTAAATACACCAAAATCAACACATGTTTAAGTATTGTGAAATTATATTGAAGATGTTAAACTTTGAATTTGTGACTAAGGTTGTGAATTGTGATATATATTTTGTAACAATTTATCCATTTTGTATAACTTTTAAGGTGAGTCGGTGGTCTATTTAACATTGGAGTCATCCTCATTATCTTTATATATTTATTGTATTTCCTATTTTCATTTATCGTGATGCCTATATCCCCAATTTAAATTTTCATATAAAATAACATATACCGCACATATAGAATAAACAAATATGTGGGGTACGTCAAAGTTTAAATAAATTAATTTCATTAAATGCTTCCTTAAATTAAAGATGGTCCCAATATTATAAGAACGATCGATATTTGTTACGCCACAAAATATGGTGGGTCTATTTGCAAGATTCAATCAATATTTATTATTCAATTAAATTATACTAATAATATTTTATTTTTAATATTTGTGAGAATATTTAATGTACCAATAATTAATAGGGAAATATATAAAATATAAATATATAATAAATTAATTATTTTATTTTCAATATTTGGAATAATATAAATATATAATAAATATGGAGAATTGAGTTAAATTGTACAGATAAGATGAATTATATAATTGTGGAGAAGGCACTCACCAGCAGACACGTGGGCCCACACCAAATATATCTAAAAAAATCTATGAGAAACTTAGTGCAATTTTCTATTTATATTCTTACTGTTATTGATTGTCACTAACTGTTAAGGAAACCTAATGAAATCTTAGGATGTCTTTTTTTTTTTTTAATTACCCTTGCAATTAAGTAACCATAAGATATGATATACCACATACATTTTATTTAATTTATTATTAGTATAATTAGTAAATACCTAACACAGTCAAAACACTAAGTACAATCTTTGTGTAGTAGGTTTTGCAAAAATATTACTTATCTATTATCTATTATATACATAAAAGGAATATTTCCTTCTTTAATTAAACCCTAATTAACATATTTAAACTCTTTATTAATATATTATTATATTTTATATCTGTTACTACAAAAGCATCAAAACTTGGTTAAGTTAGTAATAAAATATAACATCCAAAATCATTCATTTTAAAATATCAAACTTTATATAAAGCTTTCAAATGTAAAAAAAATAAAAAAATATTGCGACATTAATTAGGCCAGCAAAATATTGACGTCTGCAATAATATTAAATTCAACAGTCAAAACTGTTTATTTCAGGTGAAGATTAAATCATTAATTAATTTAAATTATCTAATATAATATTATCCCAATTTATGTGGGCCCACTCCTCGGCCACCCGGCCCAATAGTTTTGGGCCCAGTAACACGGCCCATTAATAATCATCCACTTATAAATATCCCTTCACCTACTTAACTATTCTCATCATCATCATTCACTGTTATTCTTAGCTTAATTAACAATTTTCCCACACAAAAATCTCAAGGAGAATTTGAGTTCAGATGAAATCGATGAATAGAGCGATGCTCGCGATTTTAATTTCAGCCGGAGTAGTTTGCTTCGCTATGGCGGCGAACGAAATTCCGGCGATTTGGTCGCTAATTCTGCCATGGCTGAGGCCTCCGTACCTGCACATCGTTATCAACGCCATTATTATATCCATCGTCGCCGCATCGCGTTTGAGACGGAGTCAGGCGGCGCCGATCCGATCGCAGCATCTGATCTCTGTGAAAACTCCTCCGCCAGCGTATTATGCGGCTTACTCATCGCCGCCGGAGGTTAGGGAGGTGGCGGAGGTTCCGGTGGTGTACGAGAGAGAAGATAGGGTTGTGGAGCTGAGACCGGTTATGGTGAATGGTTTTGAAGTAGGCGCGGATGCGGAAGAGGAAGTTGTGGCTGGAGATAAAGGTGAGGACGCATTAAGCGATAGTACCTCGACGTACAATCCTCCTGTGCAGGAGCGATTCGCGCCGGAATTTCAATTGGAATATTCGCCGCCGGAGAGTCCAACCGGAGACGTTGCTGAAAGTAAGTTACCGGAAACTGCTTTTTGGATTTATTTATTATTATCCTGAGTTAAATAGCGTAACGGCGTCGTTTGGATTTCTCTTATTTACGCATGCAGACGTGACGCTATTCAAAAATGAAAATGTTAAATTTTTTATTCGAAGTTTCATGATAATAATCTAAAATAACAAACATTAAATTATCCAAAACTAACTGTATAATCAATAATTATCTAGAATTAATTGCATACAAATTTATTATGTTTAATGAAATGCATTAAAAGAGAGAAGGACTGAAAGTGAGATGTGGGCGCGCTATTGTTGCAGGAGAGATCACCAGGAAGAAGGTAAGAGGTGGTGCGTCACCATCACGCGCCGCTCCAGAAGAAGTCCGGCACGGCGGATCACGGTTGCCGGCACCTGAACTACAGCGCTACAGCATGCGGAAATCGAAAAGCCTCAAAGAGCGGTCAGTCGTTAGAAAAAACTCGCCGCCGAGTCGGAACAGCTTGAACCGGAGAATTGACGCGCCGGTGGCTCGTTTGTGGAATCCGATCGAAAGCATTCCAACAAGTAATTTTATTTCGCCTCATATTTAAATTTTCAAAAATCCGACCTTTCACTTAGAGGAGAGTTATTTATTTTTTAGCCGGAGTCGGGGAGGAAAAGCGGGCGACGGAGGAAGAACACGAGACTATGGAGAGCGCGTGGAAGAGGATCACGGAGGGGGAGCCACGCGCCGCTGCTATCATGGGGCCACGGCTTGATCACGACCGTGGTAATTTGCGGAAATCGAGCAGCTTGAAGGAACTGGCCATATACAGCGAGTCGCCGCCGAGTTCAGGGATTGGGAGAGAGGCGTCGCCGAGTCAGGACGAGTTGAACCGGCGAGTGGAGGCGTTCATCAAGAAGGTTCAAGAAGAAATAAGATCGTGCAGGCAGAATTCTTCGAATGAGTATATACACCTCAACACTGCTGCTTAGTAATTTAGAATAGTAGTAGTAACTAGTACATAGTGTAATTTTTAATTCACAAAATTCTTCTTCTTTGAAAGAAAAAAAAATGAAAGGGTATAGAAAAAGATATTATAGGATAATGGAACTTATCATGTTAGATCAATTAATACTACGTCGTAAATAGAGTACAACGACATGAATTTCTTTGCTTTATTTTAAATTTGTATGAATTTGAGTTTGGTTTACTGTGTAATATCAGAGCTCATCTTGTTTTCTCAGGTCCCTCGTCAAGTCAAATCATCCATGTTAATCTTTGTCATCTTAAAATTTCTTCTTCAGTTCTCTATTTTTTTATGGTTTGGTGAGGTTAATACTTATTAAAATCTTTAAAATCATTTGCCACTCGCTAGAAGTAGGGTTGTAAAAGAGCTCAGTTCGAGATGCTGTATAAGATTATTTTCGAGTTCGAATTCAACTCGTTCACCGTCGAGTCAAACTGCAAACAAGCTATTTTCGAACTAAATCTCAAGTAACTCGGAGTAGCTCGACGCTAATTAGAAGTGAAAATATAAGTCCCGACTAGTTTGATGGGCTGGTCCAAATTCAGATCAGACTTAGACTCACTACTCCTTAAAATATTTTTGGGGTTGAACTGGACTTCATATTTTCATAATCGATCAAATTTGAACCAAACAATCCAGTCTTTATTTTTACAAGTCCAGTGGGCTCAGCCCGGCCCGGTATTCATTGTTGTGGACATTGCATATTTTGGGCTACCAGCATCCGTTAATGTTATTTATTGGGCCATAGCCCAAAACTTTTGGGCCCATTTCATTTGAAGTTTATATGGTAAATATTGAAATAAACAAGGATGCAAAATAAATTCTGAATTATTTTGAGAAGAAATGAAAAGGTAGAAAATAATAAAAAGAAAAAAAGCCTTTTACGGACTAAAATTAAATTAAGGACAACAAGTGGAGCACGGAGT
Organism: Leonotis leonurus; assembly: GCA_026898415.1. Classification (NCBI taxonomy): domain Eukaryota; kingdom Viridiplantae; phylum Streptophyta; class Magnoliopsida; order Lamiales; family Lamiaceae; genus Leonotis; species Leonotis leonurus. The sequence continues at coordinate 9,820,019 of JAPKLX010000002.1, read as the reverse complement.
ACAACTCTATAAAGCACGTAGTTGAGGGTTCATCAATTTTTGCTGCCATGGATGAGTTGGCGGCGACTGAGGAAGGCGGAGCGCCGGTGAGAGCCCGACATATTTCGAAGAGAGCTCTCAGGAACAAATCACTATCTTTATCTTTCGACGAGAAAGACCTCAAGTGCGTTTTTTATCTCCTTTCTTAATCTGTATGAGCATTTATTAACCGAATATTGAGATTATTCATTTGATAATCCATTCGGTGCAGGGATTTTGTGGGTGGTTTTCACAAGAGGAAGAAGAAGAGGAGAAAAGAGGCCTTGCAGCAGCAAGAAGAGGCTCTACGCCGCAAGCGCATTGAGCTGCGCAAAAAGGTTTGATATTTGCTTCTTTTTTTTCAAATTTCTTTTATCAATATCGTTGCATTCTAACTTGTATGATGATTGATGAGTTAGCTTTCCCAGAAAAGAAATTTCTTGTGTGTTCTCAATTGCGTTGATGCAAAATGATAATGGAAAGTGGAGTTCTTGTGTTGATAAATATGCTCTTCTTTAATGTTTACTTGATATTTCTTGTTGACCATGATAATGGTGATGTGGTTTACTTAAAAAAGCTATACTTTTTCAAGAATCTTGAATGTTTATTTGACATTTGACAAAGCTTCCTATATACTATAACTTGATTGATACCAGCAATTAGCAGCTATATTTTCAAGAATCTTCGGGCTTTGTTTTTAGAGGACTGCAATTTGGCTTATTATTGGATGATGATCTTATTCTAGAGAAAATTGGAAAGAGATTTTGTTCAGTTTGGTGGGGCTCAACCGGATGCAGGCACGGGTGCTGCTAATACCGACAATGAGGAACAAGAGCTCGATGAGGATAGTGATCCAGTTGCATCAGTTTCAGGTACCACTTATTCTATCTGCATCCTTCTCAAGCGTAGGCATGTGTGAAATGAAGCAGTTTACCCCTTGAGGGTACCATTCTTGCTAGATCGAGTCCGTTATATGATCTATCCTTTTCTTACTATTTGGTCCATAATATTTGCTCGTATTCAGTTGTCCCGTGCAGAACAATGATATATTTTATATGGCTTGCTTGTTCAAAAGTACCACTAAGCTAGTGTTGCAACTGTTGGGATACAACTATTTTCTTACAACGTGTGTTGGATCAAACTGAGTAACAATTTCATGAACCGAGTGAGTATGAGATTTCTGTGTGATATCTGGTAGGCTTAACATACAGTCTCCTCGTTGTATATGAATCTTAATGAGGTTGGTCGACAAATAAGGCAGTAAGTAAGCGTACCGTAGCATTTTTTATCCTCGTATCCGACCACCTAAATTTATCTATTTCTTTCTTTCCATTAGGGACTATGACGTACGACAACGACAATGTGCAAGTCATAGTGACCACAAGTGAAATCTCCCGGGCTGCAGTTCCCGAGGTGGGAAGAGCGCCTTCTGCGGCTACCCAAGGATCCGAGATGGGGAAGCAGAAAAGTGTAGTGGGTAAAAAGAAGCAAGTGAAGAAGGCACCAATGAAGAGATCTCGCCCAAAGACGCAGAGTAAGAAAGATAAAAGAGATAAAAAGATGGGGAAGAAAAAGCCTACAAGGCGCTAGTACGTATGATCAAGACTTGGTTTTTCTTTCAATTTTACATGAGTGATTAAACCTTATGGTGTGTTCAATGAATTCAGAGCAAATTATAGGGGAAAAAGGCTCATTTGAAACTTGAATTGAACCCCATATTGGGTTTGAGCTTTTGGAAAGAAAAAAAAAAGGAATTTATCTCATTTTTGTAATTTTAATATGAGCTTTAAAAGGTTGTGAATTAAATCATGAACAATAGTTTTTTATATGAAGTAACTTTTTCCCAGATGAAAAATATAATATATACTAGTTAATATGACAAACAATTGATAACATGAATATTAAATATTGACTAAAATAGGTTTATTTTTACTATATTTTGGTTATCAAGCCATAAATTCATTGAAAGTTTGTGATTTTATTTGTAAAAGTTTAAAATTTATTTTAAAATTATAACTGAAATAACTTGATTTATTTTGCCAAAATACGTTTGGGTTTTAAATTATGTATGAATCAACACTTATATAATTGATAAATACTCTGTCGGTCTATTAATTTCTTACTCGATTTGACTAAATATGCATCTTGAGAAATTAATTTGATTTTTATATACTATATGTTGAGTAAAATTTGGAATCACTTAATTTATTGTATTTAATTAATTTATATAAATAAACAAGAATTCACTTTAAAAAAATGGAAAAAATGAATTTAGTAACAAATTTTGATAATTACTTAGAAAAAATTAAATGTATCTAAATAAATGAGAAAAATAGTAATGTTTTTCAATCCTATAAATAGATGGCTAATAAACAATCTACACTAGAAAAGCTCCTATGTTGTACAACATACAACAGGCAAAGGTACAAGCCCAAATTGCAGGATGCATCTGACTTTGAGTCTTTGAGACATTATTACCAGCTATTTATTCTGAATCTGCAACTTCTTCATCTTCATCTTCCTCTAGAATATACACTAACGCACGTTTTCTCGCACCGAAGACACAAGCAACGCCTCTGGATGCTGAACACGAGTTTAGGCACAAATGTCAGTTCTAACTTCCAACTACTAGTCAGCTTCGATGATGAGCAAGAGGAAGACTTCCACGCAAACACACCCAACCGGAGGAAAGATAAATGCATGAAAAACTCACCGCTAACTGCCAAAGGAGCGACCACGGAGTGAGGAATTTCCCGAACCTTTTCATTCTCCAAGTTCAGGCACGTAATAGAATCCTGTAAACAAGTTACACAAGTTATATGTTTACAGCACATTAGAGGAGGAGATCCTGCTAGCACAATTATAGTTAATAGCAGAAACAAGGAGAGATGAATCTCAAATTAGTAGTTGAACGCATTGAAGAACTGCTTTCTTCTCAAGGTGAGTGAATTAATTCATTTCATTTTTTGTTTTTCCCATTTGTTTCAAGAAAAAAACAGTTTTTTTTTTGCTGCCTTTACAGTAACATGTACCAAGGTCTTTGCATGTACACATTATACACAAATACACGTACACACCTGAAGTTCATGAAGATTCCAAGAGGGAAGAACAGAAGATCTTGATATCGAGACAAATGTAAGGTCATTTGTTTGTATCATCATCATAAAAGCATTCCCTGAGCTCTCAGAGCCCATCTTTACATCATTTAGCAGCAGCACGATTTGTTCTTCCTGTTTCCAAAAGGAGTTGAAAAATTTGAAGCCAGGGAAAAAGAAAAAGAAAATTGCAAACCTTTCATGCTTACTTTGTACAGAGACAGATCTACACAGCGAAAGCCATCAGGGATGCATAACAGAGCAACCTTAAGTGAATTATGGCCCCTCTTCATATTGTCTGCATCATGTATGAGCCCCCTTGCTACACAAATGCAGTTCGTGATGTTTGGAAAAATCTCATCAGGTACCATAAAAGAGGTACAATCAGTGGTTCCATGCGAAGCTTCCTGATCAAATAATAACTATAAGAGTCTCATTTTGGCCTCATATTGCAAAAAGAATTAGTAAAACTGCATTTACGTACATCAGGAACCCATTACAATCATAAGGAATGTTAACAGTTACCAAGTGGAACAAAATTTACCTGATAGTATGACAATGATACTGGAAAATAAGAGGACTTGAAATTCCGCAAAGATGAAACAGGGAACAGTGGCAACATGTCTTTACAAACTATCTTTCGGGAAACAGTGGCCAGTGGCATCTCTAGAGCCTCCTTGAAACTACAATTTTGTCTAATTAAATCCAGCAATTGAAAATTTACAGTTACAGAATTACAGACAATTATATTATCAGAGGATAATCCCCTCTTACATATACCAAAAAATACTGTACCTACATCATAAGCAAATAGGTATTGAGGTGAAAGAAGTGCATACCAAGATTCCAGTTGTTGGAATTCTTTTGCCAATGTTCTTGTCAAGTATTCAGAATCTGAGAAACCTCCAAAATAAGCTAATTCCATGACTCGATGCTTAGTTTCCCTTGCAATACAAAATAAATTAATGGCAGAAATGAATTGATATTGACAGTGCTAATGTTCTTTATGACAGATAGCCACATATGCAGAGACAGTTCGAGTGACCATCGGTATCAAAAGATGCAGCTCTAGTAGAAAAATTGGATATGAGTTATGCTTGCCAGTCTTTCGTAATTAGATGTGTTCTAAATTATACATGTGTTCTGAAAGTTAAGGAACTCTAAAGGATGTGATATTCATTATGGTAAACCTAAATTATTTTACAAAGAACGGCTATGAGACCAGAAGATCATAATCTCTAAGTTCAGGTGAGAGTCAATTAGTCAAAATTACGTACAAGTCAACTTCAATGTTATGATCAAGCTGGGTATCCTGCAGCAATGTACCAACAGGATCTTGGTCGTATAAAAGCTTCAGGAATAGGATAACAAGTTCACTGCCAATGAAGGAAATGTCAGCTGGAGTTTGAGGCAAACAAAAATTTGCAAGAACAACAGAGAAAGGCAATTGTCAAACCTACTGAAGGGGAGAAGTTGATCGCTTGGTTCAGACATTAGAACCTTCACACATTTCAGAAGCCAATTGAAAAAATTTGAGAACTGAAACAAAAGTCAAGTATTAGAACTGCAGGTTAGATAATGTGTTCTTTTTTCACTTCATGCTTTAAGATCAAGTGAAAGATGCCATTAATCATCAACCCTAAACCAACTTCCAATAAATAATCACAATACTGAAGTTTTTAATCACAGCATTCAGGCATATATTATGCATATTATCAAAGGGAGAATGTGATACTAGTATAAAGCTAAAGTGATTTCGATGAAGAGGAACAATATTATTTTCTTGCATTATTATACTCTAGGGGAACATGCATACCTGCAGAACCACCGAAGATAAAATCCTATTAAATCTTTCAATCTGAACAAGTAATATTCCAGCCTTTTCTGTAGCATTATCAATTAAACTCTCTTCCAATCCGATACCCAGAAATCGTGCACGCCACTTGGAAAGCCCTCGTAGTTCTCCCATTCTAAATCCAATAATTTCTGCAGCAGGCTGAGAATCAGAACTTTAGATTCAGCTTCTAAGAAAAACCCGTTACTAAAATAGATCATCAATTAGAATGGTTGATAATACTATTATAGTTCATGAAAAATAAGATAAAGTAAACTAGGGTTAGAGGAAACTCTGTAAATGTTGCAAATCTTATTAAATAGATATCAATAAGATCAATACACAACCACATCAGACGGACGCCACCCATGTTATTTGGGCACTAATTCCGAGGTCATAACAACTTTTGGAGCCAAAACAATTTTTAAGATTTGGTATATGCTGCTTTTGAGCATGACTTACTTGAAGATGATCAAGCACAATTGTTTGGAGCTCCTTGCCAGCCCCATTAACAGCCTTAGCTACCCGTTTCAACCCCTAAGGACCAATAAATCAAGTAAATTGCTTACAATTTGTAATCAAATAAATAGGAGCTATTAATCATGCAACCATACATACAGCCTTAGCAACCCATTTGAGCCCCTAAGGACTGAAAACTTGCATTTCATATTCAAATAAATATGTGACTTCATAATTCGATACTTCAGAGGTAGAACATACTGCTTCACCAAGGGAGTTAACTAAAAATTGATGAATCGGAGGACTCGTCCTTGCACCACCCAATAGGCTTAGTAACTCTTCTTGAGGACTGGAGTCAAGCCCTGCACTTTTTTAGCATAAAGATTTGAACAAGAAGAAAAACAAATGCTTATAACTGAATTGCTTTTTCTTCTTATAGTTACCATGATCATTAATCAGAGATGATAAAGCACTGAACTTTTCATGGTACACATGCATGGCATCTGACCACTGCTTAGACATGATAGCTATTGATTTGCGAATGACTTCAATAAGATGCTCAACATTGGAAGCCTGCTGAGCCACTTGATGAAGTTCATTTTTCCTAAAATCGAAGGTGGAAACACAGGAAATACATGGACTATCAATCACTGAAACATTTTAAAATCATGCCGAGCACCGTTAAGTATGCATAAAATTACCTTTTCTGAAACATTGTGCTGTCTAGGACTAAGCAATGGAAACCATCTAGATGGCATCCAGACAATTCATTATCACTTGCCTCCAACCCAGTTTCATTGAGTACCCCAGAGCACAGCACTGTGATATGACAAATATCACTGGACAATGCCATCTGATGAGAATAAAATAGGAACCATTAGATTTCTCAGAAGACCAGTTCAATCATGAATTGATGGAAGAATTGATTGTCAGATCAAACAGTGAGTTCCTACTCTTCAGTTGCCATTCAGATTATTCTCCATTAACCAGGAGGTTACATTAACAACATAAACCAGCAGCAATCTCTTGCAAACAGCCATCAGAGAATTACTGGGTGCATCAATGTTTTTACTGCCTTAATGTACTTTTATTTGAGTAAATAGCTAAACTTATCATGCCTCAATCAGATGGCAAAGTGCATTTACCTTAGAAATAGAAGCATCCATGAGCTGAAAGGAGGCAGGGTTCCCCACAAGAGGACTTGAGAAAGCAATATCACGTATGTTCTGGATGCATACAGTTTCAAATACACATGACAAATAGGATTATGATATGTAAGAGGTGAGGATAATCTGAAAAAAAAAATCAAATATTAAAAATAGACTTACAACTTTTCCTATGGGGAATATGCCAAATATATTAAAATAAATAATTCCATCTTTATCCCCACTGCATAGGATGTCAAACTGTTGTCGTGATGAATCAAACAGTTCCCAAAATGAATCATCACTATCATCCGTAAAACTGCTACTATCTCCAGGAACAAGTCCAGCAGTCCTAGGAACTCTGGGAGCAGGTGGAAAAAAACGAGCAGTCCTATCTTCATACATTGAACTCCCATTTTTACCATCCTAAAAAAGGATGAAAAAAATACCAATTCAATAACGGTCTAAATGACATGATGTCCTAAATTCTAAAGAATGTGCAAGCACTAAAAAGCTAGAATACATAAACAACAAGTAAACATCCTAAACCCAAATGATATGGATATAAGCTCTCTAATAATCTCATATAGGAAAATCTAAGATTTGTACCACTGTCTTTTTTCTGTCTTCCACCCAGTTGAGACAAACAACAGAAGCACAATGGAACTTCATACTCCTCAGCAGCTTTCCATTCTGCTCTCACGAAACACAAAAGGCTTCTTGGGTGAACTCTCAAATGCTTTTCAAAATTCAGCAGCATACAGAAATGTTAAAACCAAACTCACTTCGACGTCATGAAGCGACATTGTCCCGTCTTCAAGACCCACTGCAATCACTTTGCCATCCGGGCGCCAACATATGGATGTTATACATTTCCCTGGACAGAATCTTGAAAATTAACTTCAAAACGGAGCCATTATAGCATATTGCTACCAGAATTCTAAATGCCACATAGCTCAATATTGATAGAAAGGAACGAACAAACATCAAGGTTCTCTCTTTTTCACCAAATACTACAATTCAAACCAGCAACGTTGCGTCGTTTTCGAATAATAATTATGAAAATGCTTCTTACCAGGGGATGTCGTCCATAGCCGCTGCCAATTGAAGCGATGGAGAAGAAGCTTCGAATCCTGGGTCACCATTGCAAGCAAATCCTTCTCCGGATTCCATTCAGCAATCTTAATCTGCACGAGTAAAGTGGCACCAATTAAGTCAAAAACAAGCAAACATTACACTTTCTCCATTTGAAACAAACAAATATACATACATACATATATATATAGAGAGAGAGAGGAAATACCTGAGAGGCGATAGGTTTGTCGAACTGAAGCTGAAAAGGAACCACTCTTTGCGATTCGTCGGTTTCCATGGATTGATTTTCGGCGAGGAGTTGCAGAGGTTTGGGAGTGAGCGAAAGAGTTGAGACTTGAGACGCGGGCTTTTTCCTTATGATTTTCCAACTCGGTAGCAACTCGCAAGAGCTCCGAGTCAAACTCGAAATTTGAACCCGATCCGGGCGAACACGAAACAAGTTTCGGATCTCAACCGGGTCGGAGGATGAAAGCGGGTTCCACCCATTCATTTTGTGTTAGAATGATAATGGATACAGGCCCAAACTTTTATACATAGGCCCAAGTCCAGCATATAGCTCAGGCCTATATTGACGTGGCAGGTTTGGATCGGAATAAATTTTTTAAATGTATTATATATATATAATTATTTTTTTTAAATATAAATTTACAAATTTTAACATTTTTTAATGTAAATAAACACTAAATCAAAAATTTATTTATTTTATATAAAAATCTAATAATTTATATTTATTATATAAAATATCTAATGCATGAGATCCCTACTCCTAGTTCTTCATTTATCATGATATTGTTTTTTACTGCTCTTTTAACTACTTAAAAATAAAAACCATTCTCACTTCTTTCAAAGCCCCATTTATTTATAATAATAATCCGTTGAGCGTAAATATAAATACTCGAACATCTTTGAATAGAATAACAAATTAACCACTTTTATCTTATGTTTAATGTTAGATCCACAAATGAATTAAACACAAAAACAAAGGTAAATAATGGATCTTCAAAACTCAAGAAAGTGAAAAACCAATATTACAGAAGTCCACTCTCGACTCAAAACAACTAGTGCACAAACTCAAATTCAAGATAAGTAACAGGCTGCACACATTCAAAAATATGAATTTTCCTTTGTAATCTTCCGAGCTAGTCAGTAGCATGTTCACATAAAATCATAGTCGTCGTAATCATCAAGAGTATCGACAAGCACATCGTCGTCTGTCTTGCCGACATGCAGCTGCTTCTTCTTTCCACCTGAAAACGGGGTGAGATTGTAAAGCATGGTTAACTGGTAAAGGTACAAGTACAATGCAAGACTTTTATCTTACCTTTCTTCTTGCTAGCGTTAGCCTCTTTTTCTGCTTTTATCTTTTCATTTGCGATTGCAGTAACGGAAGAGGCAACTTCTTTGGCATCTGCTCCTTTTAAGGAGGTCAATGACAATCTCATTACTGCCTTCAGCAATCCCATGTAATGAAAGCTTTTCTGTAGCAGAAGGGAGTAGTTTGGTCATAATATGCAGATGAGGAATTATATAACGCAAATGAAATAAATGCTGCATACCTCATATGGACGTAGCTTGTTAGCAACAAGTTCTGCATACTCAGCAAAGTCACTTTCGGTTTTGGGGATAAAATTATCAAGAGTATTTTCATCACCCTTCTTGGCAAACAATTCTGCAGTTGACTTATAATCAGCTTCTTCGACAAGCCTATAAGAAAGTAGCAAGACCCAATTTGAATCATATCATATAAGCATGAAAAGTGAATAGAGCAGCAAGCATAAAAAAGTACAAAGAAAAACGTCAAATAAATAATGGTAGCAGTAGATAGTGGAGACCATAATGATGAAAATCATTTGAAGTTGAAAATTTAGAACGGTGTTATGCACGCAAACGTACACAAGGACATGGACGTCCTTCTATACAGATTGGTGAAACATTTACTGATAAAATGAAGCTGAAGGATGTCAAAACCACCATAAAAGATAATTATGACCATCCACTCCTGCACAAGAGATGCTTCAAGTATAATATAATACAACAAAGAGAAGTAGTTTTAGGAAAAACCAGAATGCACTACAGGTGATAATAGCAGAGCCCACCTCTGTTGGCGAAGTTTTTCTTCTAATGGATCTAAAGGTGCCTGCTTTGAAGCTTCAACAGCTTTTCCTTTCTTTTCACTTGGTTTTGGTGCAGTCTTCTTGGAGGCCTTTTCAGGAGGCGGTGGCTCAACTTTAGGTTCCTGAGAACAATATTTGGAGAATAAAAATATCATTCAAATAAGTTATATAATATAAAAATGACCAAAAATATATTGACAATGTAGAGTGCCTTGAGAGTTTCCACTCATATCAAATTGATGTTTCAAGAAAATGTTTTTGTAAATCAAAATATGGTTTCAAGCAGCGTCCTCCATTCATATATAATCATTAAATAAGCATAAGACTTTAGAAGGGCCATATATTCTATAAAATAAATTAAAAGTAAATCAGGAAAAAATTCATCTGCTGCAGAGCACACTGGCACTTCAAAACGATGGTCCTCAATATTACAATACAATTAACAATAATGGTCAAACTCGTAATAAGCATATAAGGCAAACTCGATGTCACTGCGCAATAAGCAGGCTTCTAAATGAATTTTTTAGAAGGAAAGATGTTGAGAAAGAAAAAAGGACACTGAATATGCATAAACAACTCTAATTGCATGAGAGAGAGAAATGTTCATCATGTTGTTAATGAAAATTTTCTCATCAAACTGGTTCATGCAAGAATATCGATGTATACCGGAGCAGGCTCATCTTCATCTTCCCAAGAATCTTTGATATCATTTTCATCCACATCTTCATCATCCCAATTACTTATCACTGTTTCCTTCTTAAGAATAGCCGGAACATGTTCATCTTCTGAAACACCACAAAATTGTTATAATTAGCATTGACCTACAAATATACTATAACAGAAAAATAAATGATGCACAAATAAAAGTATAATGAGGGCATCCACAAGTAGAAGGAATAGATAATATAACAGTCGTTATCTATAGTTTATACGAATGCAAAAAGCGTCTTAATTAAGCAGTCAATAACTCAAATGAAGTTTTTACTGACCATGTTGTCACTGACACTTGAGATTATGACTTAAGTGTACATTTAACTTAAGGTAACCCATTTAGACTGCGCACTTATTGTGTCAACATGTACGAACTCAGAATTCACTTTGTTCTTGTGTGTTACATGTATATACTAATACTAAAACAGTACCAGTTAAATCCCAAACTATAAAACTCAGCTCATGTGGAGAAAACTTAATCAACCTCAGAAAATTCGAAATCAATACACAAAGTCTTTTAGATGTCAAGACAAATAATTTAAATCCAACTAGATTAAGTAGCTCATATCTAATTCCAATGCCCAAATGCAGTGAAAGTGTGAAACTGAAACAAAAGAAGGTCAAATCACTAACAACAAAAAAACCCAAAACTAAGTAGCAGATTGAGCGGATGGATAAATTACCCCAGTCATCCATCTTTCAGTTAAGAATTAACTCCAAAAATGACTTCGAATTCGTCCCTGTTATTGATAAACAAAACACGCACATAGGCAGTATTAAAGCAAAATAAATCAGAACAAACCCAAAATTTTACTAACCAATAAATGAAAGAGGGCAATAGCAATCGATTAGCATCGTAAACAAATTAACTCCCAAACAGGGGATACCTAAAATCGAGCTCAAAAAAGCCCAAATAGCACTCGGTAAAACTCCCGCTGATCTATAAAAAGTGAAGCAAGTGAAAACCAAATATCTAAAATAAATGGTTTTCGCACTTCCCACTTCCCAGAATGAGTGAGCTCAGACAATCTGATGTGTTTAGGGTTTTTTCTTTATCAGATTTGGGGGAAAGAGATAACGGCGTATGTAAATGCATGTATTCGGTATTCAATGTTATATGGTGTATCTTATTTTTCAATTTTTGAATAATTAAATTTTTTATTTCCTAATTCAAAAGTCCAAAATTTCACTATCAAATCGTATTAAATTTAAGGGTTAGTAAATCAACTGATTATTTGTCAGTTATTTATAATTCGATTTGAAAAAAAAATTGTTTGGAATTAAATTACCCAATTTTGAATCTGAAATTAATTCAAGCATTTTGACATTCAATGAGTCATTGTAAACATGTTTCAATTAATTTGTAAATTATTCAGGCCTATTCATGTTGTGGTTATTTGTGAATTGTGAACAGTATTATGAAAATAATTTTTTTATATAAAATTAATAATTCTAATAAAATTCACTATTATTTTTTAATGATAAAACTTATTTTTTTAATTAACTATTATCATTGAGACATATCAATATAGTAAATGAAATATAAAAAATGAAACGGAAGATTTGATCTATACACCACTTTTGACCTTTCTATAAATTATATTATTGTACAAATTGTGTCAACCATCCAAATCTTCACTAACTCTTACTCTTTTCTACCACCATCATTATTTTTCAACACTAATAAATACTATCTAGCTATTATTTTATCATTCATTTTGATATGGTTGTGAGTTGTGTCACACTCCCTCTTGATGATACACAGTTGAGGAGGCAGATCACAAATATTACAGGAGTGAGAGCGATCATGTTAAAAAAAAATTAAGACGGAGCGTCACATATTAGTAGCATGAGGGTGCTTATGCCCCGATGGTGGGGATTCATGGGAAGGGCCCAGCCCAATAGAAATAGCACACCCCCAGTTCAAGCGCACCTCTATATCAACTAAATCACTTGGATCTAGTCAGTGGAACCAGTGAACCACACGAGTTGGTTGAATACGAGGGGAATAGAGCTTGTAGTACCCCTTTTCTTGATCGATCCGCACATAAAGGATCCAGAGTGATTGATGAGATTGGTTTTACTACTAACTTTTCCATAATGCAATTTTTTAGCGTTTTCCTCGTAAAATTTTATCATTAATACAACCTTTTATTTTGTTCATTGATAGAGTTGTTTTTAGTCACACCTTTAGGAAAACACAATCCAACTTCATATATATTGTGTGTGTTGAATATAATTTAAATGTTTAAATTTAATTTATTTAATCAAATTATGCACAAGAAATTTATAAATATCACTTATAGAATTTTAAAAATAAATCAAATACTCACTCCCTCCAAAAAGTTATTCACATTTTGTCATTTTAGTCCGTTTATAAAACTTCTTTACATTTATAGAAAGTGGATCCACTTAACTCATACACACAACTCAATTAAAAACAATAAATTACGTGGATCCAAACTCCACTCAATACACACAATCACTTAGAAATAATAAAACAGGTGGGTCTCAAACTTCACTCACTCTATACTCCTATACAAAGTTAAATTATTACATTTAAACCCGCACTGAATCAAAATGACAAGAACTTTTGTGGAGCTGGGGAGTAATAAATTCGAGAAGAAGCAAAATACAAAATAAGGGCCTGTTTGGTAGATAGGTTAGAATATAGTGGGATAGGATAAATATAATATGGTGTGTTGGGAAATGGGGAGTTAAGTTTAATATGGATTTGTGTTTGGTAGAGAAGATAGAAAGTGAGATAAAATTTATATGTTGTTTGGTAGGAGTGTTTAAACCTTAGATAAAGTGGTGCTATTACAAATTTACCCTTCAATATTTTATAAAATTACGAAAATGCCATAATTATTTTAGTAAGAGATAATATAGGATTTTTTTTCTTATTATTTTATTTTATTTTATGTTTTTCTTACTACTTTATTTTTAATATATATTTTTTTAATTATATAATATAATATATTTTTCTTATTATTTTATTTTCAATGTTGCTTTGCTTTGCTTTTTAATTATATACAGTATATAAAAATATGATTTTTAAATTTATTGAGTTATGTCAATCCAACTAGTTATATTTAATTATTATGTTAATCTACTAAACAAGAACATCTTTAGCATTTAATTATGAAATAATTTAATTAAAACATAGGACCTGTGGTGCTCATTTATTTCCTTTGTATGTACCATTTCCCAAACAAGAAAACAAAAAGAAAAAGAAATATGTTACAAAACTACAACTTCTCTAGTAAGGTAAGCTCTTAGAACTAGAACTAATCACCAAAGTCTAGAGCTTTGAAGCATCCCCTGCACCGTTGGCGCGGCACGTGATCGTCTCCATGTTTTTATACAAACTCTGCTTCACGATCTTCGTCATCATCCTCTTCCCAATAATTAATCCACCAATATGAACAAAACCTCATTCACAGTTTGCACAAACCTGATTTTGTCCACTGAGAGAGACAGGTTATAACACCAAAAAGCAGCACCCCCTTCACTCGACATCTTTGTTCTCTATTTGCTCCTTCCTAGCTTAAGCTTCCACCCTAATTGCACCAGAGAGTTCCAAGTTTTAAACTTTGCATAGCAGAAAACAACCAGCTAATAACACTACAAATAAAGTAACTAAGCATAGCATCAACACAAAATTAAAACCAAACATCACATCATTCTCAATGAATTTGAACAACACAACTAAGCACAACATAAACACAAAAATTCATCGTTGTTATTGACTTTGAACTGCTATGTAAATAAAATTTCCAATGGCAGCAGCAAACAACTCATCATTCTTCGTGAGTTTGATCTTTGTACCTAAAATTTTCACATGGATTGTCGAATTTAAATACTTGATCCCCAGCTGTGAAAGGTGAAGCCATAATGTTCTGCCAGGTTTGGCCATCTCCACTGAGGTCGATGCCGAGGAAAGATGATTGGGTGTAGCAGATGATGAATACTCCCAAAGAAAATTTCCTCAAATATTACAGCTTCTGTAGGTAAACATACATATGAATTACCTGAACTAATATAACAGCTTTGACAAACTTTCTCCTCAAATATAACAGCTTGGGCAAATATACCTGATGTAATATAACAGCTTGGGCAAAATCAATGGAAGAAGCCCATCTCCTCAAATATAACAGCTTGGGCAAACTTTCTCAAATCAGTCGTTTGGTTGGCGGCGGAAGAAGTGTCGTCGGAGGAGCTGCGCACTCCTACACCCATTTCACCTCTTTTTACTCTTGTCTCTGTATCACCTCAGCTGATCGTTGATTTTGTAATTTGTATCACTATCTTCAATTGGTAGGATGGTAAACCCTAGCTTGCAATAAAAATAATTTGTAAATCCTAAGCTTTGCAATCTGAAGGGAAAATCAAGCAAACAATCAGGGGAAGAATCTGGATCTACCTTTGGGAAAAAAATCGCGTCGCACCCACTTCATTCGCGTCTCCCAATTTGTTGGCTATTTCTTGTTCTCGTCGCCCCAACTTCGAAGAAAAAAAATGAGATGAAACAGATAGTCAACAAATGAAAGAAAATAACAGAGGAACAATCTGGACTTACCTTCGAAAAACATGGCGTCGCACCTACAATTCACGTCGGAGAAGAATCGCCTCGCACACAGTCGCAAAAGAAAGAAATGGACGAAGTACGAATGAAAGAGACGAAATATGTGAAGGGTATTTTAGTCTGTAAAATTTTTCCTTCTTTTACTGTTTGACCAAGTATAAAATAATATCACCTCCTTGGAGGGTTTACAAACCTGGCAAAACTGGGGCAAAAAGTCGGGCCATGTTTATAATAGCGGGCCATGAGGAGAATGAAAAATGGTACCAAATGCAAGATTAGGTTGGATAAGTTCTGCCCAACTGCCCATATCAGTGCAACCAAACGGGCCCTAAGTATCAAATTAAACACTAACATTTATTCCTAGCAATTATTTAATCCTGCATTACATCGTGCGCCACGTAGATCCTGACCCTTTCCTCAGATGACACGTAGATTCACACTTAAATATTGGCGAGCTACCGACAGGCACAGCCGACTTTTTAGACCGACCATTGCCGCTCAGCCGTCACACTCACACGTGCAACCTATACCCAACTCACACGTGTCCCATCAACGGCTAGTTCTCCCGCTTCCTCCCTGCAAGCTCTCAATATTTTTATCACCTAAAACATACACACTTCAGTTAAATAACAGCCACAACACAACACATATCATTGAAACACAGACAATCAAAATCTCTAGTGATTTTACCTTCAGTTATCAGATTTTAAGAATAGTTGCAAGCATTCAGAGTTCGGAGTCCGAGATTTGGAAAAACAGGAATGGCATTTATAGAGTACGGAATGAGGCTGGGGAGAACGACGTCGTTTGGGAGCAAAAGAGTCGCTTTATCAAACGTTCGTGTAGATTTCGACGACGACGACGACTGGATTCCGGCAGCGCCTCTGAAGAGGCAATGTTCTCGGAATTTATCAGATTTATCCGCGCTCGAGGATTTGCCTCAAGAAGTTCTGGTAATTAGTTATAATCATCGCTGCAATTTCTTTCTCGATTTCACTGTTTAGAACCAGTGGAGTGACGAGTTCGTTCTTGATGCAGATAAAAGTACTTTGTGGAGTGGAGCATGATGATTTGAAGGCTTTGATTTTGACATCCAAAGCAATGAGAGATGCAGTAAGCAAGCTTAATGATTGCAATGCTAATTTGATTTTTGTTTTGTTTATTAAGTCGTCGTTCTTTTGGTGCAGACACTAATTGTAAAGCAAACACATTTTGCTTACAGCACGCCGAGAAAATCAAGGAAGAGGTTCGACAAGAACGAGGTTGAAACTCCGGAAGCTCCGAAGCAGGTGAGGGCCCCACGGCTTCGGAGGTTGAGCTCCAAGAAACTGGTCGGAATTTCAGTTAATCTGTTTGATTCGGTTCATGATAGAGACGTTCGGCAATTACTGCGGTAGATGGAAACAAACTAGTCCTGCAGTTGTACTGTTTGATTAAATGGTTGTACATTTGTTGTAAAATTTGATTAGTTTAGTTAGGCGATCTGATATGCTTATCAGATTGTAGTTTCTTTTTTTTTAATAGAGAGTTTTGGGAGCTTTTATTATTCCCGAAGTCAGTTTTCTTCAACTATTTGTGTTGAAGATGAGTTGCTTTTTGTAAATGTTTTTCCTCGCTGCCTTCACTCTTTGATGGTGGTGGTTTAGATTGACGCTACTGAATAAAGAGATCAATTTATATAATGATTCTTTCGTTCAATTAGACACATTTTATTTTATTTTATTTATTGAGTTGCATTAATTATTTATCTCAAAATTTATTATAATTAAATATTAATATGGAGAGAATATAATTTTTTAAATCAAATTTGGGTTGTTTGGGTAGGGCTTTTATTGGCTAATGACTATTATGGGCTTGATTTACTTGAGGTAATTGACCAATTGTCCATTTTAAGAGACATAGGCCCTATTGGGTATTTGGGTGTCACAATTCATGTTGTTTGAAGAATAAACATTAATTAAATGATTTCCTAGTGGACCCAAATCATTGTAATTTACATCCTAGGTCATGAACCATGTGATTTTGATATTAGATTCTGAAATAAGAAATTATTTGTCATGTGAATTGTCTAGTGTTACAAATAATCATAATTTAAGACTAATTTATGCCAGCAATTCATGGAAGGATCTTTTAGGCTGGATACTTCATGTCTTTAATTGAAAGCTAAGCTTAATTACAACAAACAATAAATCAGATCGGATCCATAAATTTTATTTATAGCTAAAGAATAATGAAATATTGTAACTTGTCAACTCAATTTTCAACGTTAAAGCTTGCAGCGTGCATCGCCGCATTGTACCCCGCGCACCCGAGGCTGTACGTTGTAATACTCGTCAAAACTCGTATTAGGTGGCATGTGGTCAGCACGCACGTTTTCGACCCACCTACACCGCTCCACGCGCCGAGCGACACGTGTCCTTTTTCTTGTGCGCCAAGCCAGATAAAAGCCGCCGGGTGGCTCAGCTGCACCGCAGCTCATCGCGTTGCCCTGCACCTTCCTCCAACCTTTTTGGGAATCTCTCTCTTTCTTAGTTTCGATTCGCTCTCAATTATTTCTGACCACTGACTAGTTGAGTCTCTCTCTCTAGTAGAAACGTTGAAAGTGAGATTTCCTTTCTCTTCGCCTTCTCCTTTTAGGCTTTTAGGTCCGCAGGATTCGTTTGGAAGTGTTGGTTTCGTGACTTTTGCACCTGTTCTGTTTCTGCTCCTTTGCGTTATCAGGTGATCTCGTGTTGGAGTTGAAGAAAATGCAAAACATGACGGCGTTTCAGAGGTTTTCCAGAACTTTTCGGGAGAATTCTTCGCTAGCTAAAATGCTGGTTGTCTTCACCGTCGGGTAACTTTTTCTTTGGTTTTTTCGTTGCTATGTTAAGTGCGGCTGGAAGCTCTCTGTTATTTGTTTAATAGCAACGTGTAATGGATTTCATGAGCTGTTTTGATGTTGTACGTCGGTCTCCGTGGCATTTTGTTTGTGGAGAGTTGATCGGTTTTTTGCTTTTAGCATTTTAAAGTGAACAGCTGTTAATATGATATGGATCCGTAGTTACGGTGCAAGTATCGGGGGAATAATTATGTTTACAATTGTAGTTATGAAGATCTGAGATACATGAAATCACTGAGAATTTGCGAATGTTAGATTTGGATAGTTTCTTAGTGTCTCTAATGTCTTAATAACGATGATTTGTGGAGTAGAGTGAATTTTGATTAATTTCGTGTTTCTCTGGGATGTTGTGTGGAAACTAATAAGTTATGTATCTCCTTTTTTTTACTGCTTTAAATATTGTCAGCCTTTGATTGTTTCAAGTATTCTATAACGAGCATTGACCAGAGTTTGGACCTAATTTGGAGGAGAATAACTTAGAAGAATTAGTGATTTGAAAACTTTATTGAATTCCGACTTTTCCTGTGTATTAATGGCAGTGGCGGGGGCCTCGTGGCATTTTCTGATACTAAACCAAAGGATGGGATAAACGTTGTGAATCAATCTGAGGTTGATGAAAAGAGCAAGAAAAAGAGAGTGGTGGTGCTTGGAACTGGTTGGGCTGGAACAAGTTTTTTGAAGAACCTGAAAAACTCATCCTATGATGTCCAGGTGATATCACCACGTAACTTCTTCGCATTCACCCCGTTGCTACCAAGTGTGACAGTTGGCACTGTGGAAGCTCGCAGCATTGTAGAACCAATCCGGAACATTGTCAGGAAGGTACGAAGTTTGAGCAGCCCAGTTGCAATCCTGTTCTATTTGTGATACCTTTCAGATATGACATCTTTCAAACTCTGCTCTTTCATTCCTTTTGTTGGAGTCATTAATTATACTGTCCGGTTACTTATAGATGCTTCTCTTAACACTGTTGGACTTAGTAAAGCGTTCTTGCACAGATTCTACGGTCCTTTATAAAAAAACCTTTGGCAATATCATTATTGCTTTCTTGTTGCAATTGCTACGATTTTAGTGCTAAATTAGCAGAGTTCCTTTGTGGCAGAAAAATGTAAATGTTCATTACTGGGAAGCAGAGTGCTACAGAATTGATGCAAAAAATAAGAAAGTCTACTGCCAATCGAATCTGGCTGGTGATCCCAATCAGATAGAGGAGATTGTTGTGGATTATGATTACCTTGTGGTTTCTGTTGGGGCCCGTGCAAATACATTCAATATCCCTGGTGTGGCAGAAAATTGCCATTTCCTGAAGGTACACGTCTTATTATATAAATTTGATCCTCTGTGCATAATATAATCTTCTTGGATGCATATCAATATATTGCTGAAAAGCTAGTTTGATTCCATCAAGCCTGGGTTGGTGTTAAAACTTAAAACAGGATCACAAAATTTTGGTGCACGAACTCCTTGAAGTATAGATTATCTCATGCTTGTAGGTTTACAGGCATAAAATCTCTTATCCCTTTTCCTGTTCTTATTAGCCTGGACTTGGAACTATGCCCTGCAGGAAATAGAGGATGCTCAGAAGATCCGAAGGAAGATTGTTGATTGTTTTGAGAGGGCTAGTTTGCCTAATCTAACTGATGAAGAAAGAAAAAAAATTCTTCACTTCGTCGTTGTTGGTGGAGGTCCAACTGGTGTGGAGTTTGCAGCAGAGCTTCATGATTATGTGAATGAAGATCTAGTCAAATTATATCCCAAGGTTAAAGAGGCCGTTAAAATAACACTTCTTGAAGCTACAGACCATATTCTGAACATGTAAGTCATTACTCATTTGAAGTACAATTATTATAAGTATTCTACTCTGCTTCAAAACTGAAAAATTCTTGAATAGATACACCAACCTGTTGCTTGTGGGGGAGATAAGTCTTTGACTCAAGATAAATATTTCATGTCTAATTATTGACTTATTGTTTCATACAAATTGCTTTGTGCAGGTTTGACAAAAGAATTACGGCGTTTGCTGAGGAAAAATTTCAGAGAGATGGAATCGATCTTAAAACTGGGGAGATGGTTGTGAAAGTAACAGATAAAGAAATTTCCACTAAACAAGTTAAGAATGGCAGTGAAGTATCCACTATGCCATATGGCATGGCTGTTTGGTCGACTGGAATCGGAACTCGTCCTGTTATAATGGAGTTCATGAAGCAAGTTGGTCAGGTAGAAACTTAGAGGCATATGAAGCTTTCTTTAGGTTTTCAGTATTGCTGTATTTTCCAAAATTTTCATGGTTTTTATCCGAGTTGAGTCCAAATGTAGTCGTTTAAGACTTGGTCTTTTTTGTTATCCAGGGTGATAGACGTGTACTAGCAACTGATGAGTGGCTTCGAGTTGAAGGAACGGGTAACATATATGCTCTAGGAGATTGTGCTACAATCAATCAGCGCAAAGTCATGGTATCATTTCCTTATAAACCCAAATTCGAGATTGAAATTCTTAGTTTTCATCTCTTTGTGTTTTACTGAATCCATCCAACATCATCTACTGCAAAGATTCACCATAGCTTCATATCAGGGTGCATGGATGAGTTTTCCATTGCTCATCTGCTCTTGACTTATTATCATTGCAGGAAGACATTTGGGCTATATTTGGCAAAGCGGATAAAGACAACTCCAACACACTCACAGTGAAGGAATTTCAGGAAGTGCTTGATGATATCTGTGAAAGATACCCCCAAGTAGAACTCTACTTGAAAGAAAAACAGTTCAAGAGTCTCGTTGATCTTCTGAAAGATCCAAAAGCGAGTTCTACTAAGGAATCAGTTGAAGTAAATCTCGAAGAGTTCAAGGCAGCTCTCTCTCAAGTCGATTCTCAGATGAAGAATCTTCCAGCTACTGCCCAGGTCGATACATCATAATGGATTTGAAATTTTTTCCCCTTAAGATCCAAGAATTACAACGTCATCTGATACTTAACTGATGGCATCTCAGGTTGCAGCACAGCAAGGCTCCTATCTTGCTGACTGTTTCAACCGCATGGAAGAGTGCGAGACCAATCCAGAAGGCCCTCTGCGGTTCAGGGGTGAAGGACGACATCGCTTTCGTCCTTTCAGGTCTGAGCTCCCCTCCTCAAAACTCATAAACCAAATCACAGGTGAACAAAATACAGTCATTTTAACGTAGTTTCTATAACATGCTTTAGGTACAGGCATTTTGGACAATTCGCCCCTCTCGGAGGGGAGCAAACAGCTGCACAGCTTCCTGGAGATTGGGTTTCAATTGGTCACAGCAGTCAGTGGCTTTGGTACTCTGTATATGCAAGGTGCGTATTTCTTTGTTCTGTAGCATGCCCACTTAATCAAAACATCCTCTGTCTTTCCAAGTGGCTGTGTTCGATTGGTTAATATGTCTTCTCTATGTTTCAGCAAGCTAGTAAGTTGGCGTACGAGAGCTCTGGTGATATCAGACTGGGGGAGGCGTTTCATCTTCGGCAGGGACTCGAGCGGCATCTAAGCTAACGGTTCATTTTCCACTCAATAAACGTCGTCTCGTAAATTTACTTTTCTATCATTGGTCCATGTCGATGAAGTCGATCTTACTATTCTCGTTTCGCCTCTAAATCTTTTTGCATCTGATTAAATAAAAACCCCATGCCAAATTTTGCAGCTAGATATGTGAGATACAATGGCTATTTTGTATGAGAAATAATGGATCATTCCTTCCATATACATGTACAAGTGAATTTCTGTTGTTTGTATACAAACGGTTGAACACTCTTTGTTGGTATACTGTCTTAATGCTTTTTACCAATCGTTCTCAACTTAGCATATTTTCATGTTCTTTTTGCATGTGTCAAATATTCATTCGTCGACCTACTTGCAGTTAACGAGTTTTGGCATCGTAAAATTTACCATAATGATAATTAAACATGCATACATAGTAACAATAGTAATAAAGTTTCATGTTTGTCTAAAACATTCGATGTTAGTTAATTTGATCTAGAAAGCAGTATACGGTACAAGTACAACAATATTGTACGGTAAATGTCAATTATGTGTTCAAGTTGTACAAATTATGCCAGAGAATATATTCCAATTATATTATAAGTAAAGTGATCATATTGGCAACAACAACCAATAGCCTTGATTTAATAACAAAAATGTACCCATATTATACTCTATAAAAATCAAAACACAAACACACCTACTTCACTATATGCTTAAGAAAAAAGTACTTAGAACATCAAACTTCAAAAATTAATATTGAATATGGAGATGAGAGGTCTTACCGGCGGAGGAGATGACGGCGGCGTGGGAGGTTCATTTTGGCCACCACCAGCCTTCTTGTCTAAGACATTCCAAATAGTAAATGATCCAGAAACTAATCACATCGTTTCATGGGGCAAATCTGGAGACAGCTTTGTTATATGGGATCACAATCAATTCTCTGTGGAAATACTTCCCAACTATTTCAGACACAACAATTTCTCTAGCTTTGTCTATCAACTCAACAACTATGTAAGTGTATAGTAATATAATTAGGGTTAATTTGGTTTTAATACATAAATTTAATTTTACTTTCAATCTATCAAAATTTGTAGGAAATACACACTAACTTTCATTATTTTTTGAATTTTGCACAAAATGAAATTTTGATAAAGCTAAAGATGACATGGCATGACATAAAATCCACGTTGGTATTGATTCGGAAAATTATGTTTTTTTTACCTATATGTTAAATAAATTTCAAATTGGACTTTAATTTACAGAATAATACATATACTTTGTTACCCTAAAATAAATTGAGGCAAAATATTTGTTTTAATGTGTTTATTTCTATTATTAATGTTTAAGCCTAAATTATCTATTTAAATTGTTTCAAGATCTAAAATTGAAGAATTATGTATTTACACTGTACTAACCCATATACATAAAATACATGATATGCTTGTGTGTGGGGGTATGTTTAGGTGTAGGGTCAATATTAGTACTTTTTTTTTAAAATTGTTTTTTTACAATTATTAGTGATGAATAAAATTAGTTTAATAAGACCAATAAATTATTTAAAAATTTGATTGGACTATATATATATATATATATATATATATATATATATAGGGGTTTAGGAAAATTGGAGTGGATCATCAATGGGAGTATGCAAACCCCAATTTTCAAGCAGGGAAAGAGCATCTCCTCTCAAGCATGAGGAGAAGATCAATGGAGAACTCAACTCTTCGCCGCCACAGGAAGAGCAGCTGCCTCTTCCCGGAAATCCAATTGCGCAGCGCCATCGAAGAGTCGAAGAAGGAGATCAGGGAGCTCAAGATGCAGCAAGCACTGTTGGATTCTAACATCAAGAAACTCCAACAAGAGAGCAGTGAATTCAAGGCCATCTCCAAGAGGCTGCTCATGCAGTGGGCTAAGGCCTGTGATCATCTCATCACTGCCAAAGAGAAGGAGACTGGCTCTGTTCTTGATCTCGTTCATGTTGATGGTGGTGGTGATGAAGGTGCTGGAGAAATCCCACTTCAAGAAAGTGGGAAGCATGAAGAAAATGCAATCACATCAGAGGATATGAACGATTGGATCAAGATCATGCTTGGTGATGATGATGAGGTGATGGAAGTTGAGCCCAACAAACATGCTAAGATTGCTAGTGATTTTCAAGAACTGATCGCTAGGGTTGATGCTGACTTCTCTTTGGAGATGGATTTTGTGAGTTTTACTTTTTTATTTTATTTTAATTTATGGACTCTTTCAATATCTTGAACACACACTCACACACACATTTGTGCATGGCTTTAATTTCTTGTTATTATTTGTTTGAAATTGCTCACAGGCTGATGCAAATTACTCTCCAGAAAAGAAAAATGTAAGATCTATACACTTTTTTTCCTTTTTTGGTATTTTAATTTATCTATTTTCTTGTTATTGTTTGATGGAATTTGTATGTTTTGAATTGGTCACAAAGAAGGTTGATGCAAGTTCCTCTTCAGAAATGAAAATTGTGAGTTACTTTTTTTTGGGATTTCATATATTTATGCATAACAAAATGGGCCATCATATTTTGCAATTATTAGTTAATTAGACTTTACAATTATTGTTATTTAAAACAGTGATGAAATTTTCTTGTGTTTAATTAGGGTTTTCAAGAATTGCTTACAAATGAGGGTGATGACAAATTGAACTCTTTGGTATTTACAATTGTGAGTTACTTTCCATTTTCTTCTATTGACTCAATATTTAGGGTGTTTCTTTTTCTTGAATTAATATATGTGCTTATTTTGTTGAAATTGTGAAGGAATAGGAGCTGCATTGTGCATGGAAAGAAAGAGGAGAAATTTATTATATTTACTTTAGTTATGCATTAGTTATCTATAAACTTATTTTTTCTTCTTACCTAAGATGGAAACAGTTACTTGTTACCTTTTACTATAATTATATATACTATTGCTTTCTATTATTATTAATGTTGGACTTATTCTAATTATATCGAATATAAGTAGTTTTAAATCTCCAAGAATTGGCAATTTTCATTTTTGTAAATTTGCTAAAAAATTCTTCTATTAATGTTGGAGTACATATTTATGTACATTTTAGCCCATACAAGAAAAATCATTACGCGAGAAATGAAAACCATAATACCATCTATTTTAATAAACCAATAATCGTAATATTTTCTATAAATCAATTTCATTAAAAATATTCAAGATTTTTATAAGAATTTAAATTTAAATTAATACTCCCTCCGTCCCACTATTCTTGGCCCCTTTGACCAAAAAACACTCACAGTTTTGGTCAAAGGGGCCAAGAATGGTGGGACAGAGAGAGTAATATTTATCATAAGTTAATGGATAATTTAATTTTTTTCTTATTTTTTACATATATTTTTCCATACCAATCTATAAACATTGAGATCGTCCCAGTCCCAATCAATATGTAAATTGGCCTTTTGCAACTCTATTATAGAATTATAGAACTCCAATTTTATTTTATTTATTATATTTGTATTAGCATATACTCCCTCTGTTCCACTTCAATTGTTTCAATTGATTATAATAATACACTCATTTAAATATAATATGGAACGTTGAAGTAGAACGGAAGAAGTATTAATAATGATGCCACGTGGCAGGCTCCCACGAAGGGTATTGGCCAAACCGAAAATGGTTAAATGGGAAATGGACAAAAAAGAGTAGTGGGAAATGAGATAATGAAAAAGACATTTAGGGGGAAAAGATGATTGGTGCTAACATGGGCTTTCTTTTGGGTGAGGAGACAACAATTTTGGTGTCAATTCAACTCAAATTGCTACACAAATAATTGTAATAGTTTATTGTGTTTTATGTCACATACTATAATAATATCCTAAACCTTGTAATAGTTTTTTATATGTATGTAAGAGACTAAGAGATACTATATATTGTTTATAATAAATAGATGGTGGATGTGATGACACTTTGATCAACATAACCCCAAGTAGTCCCAAAATGAGTACATTGTTCTTTATTTGTTTCTTATCATGTGATTTATTTTGTTTTGTTAGGTGTTAGGTAATCTTTAAATTTTAATTGAGTTCTCATTATATGGTGTGGCAATAGTAATGTATGTTTTTCACATTATAAAATTTGCTTTGTGTAACGTACATGTGTTAGTTTAGTGGTTGTGAGTTTAATGTCCAATACAATAGATTTCGGATTTGAATTCTCCGTAACACAATTATATAATTTAAATTTAATATAATCTAATTTTTAAAATTTCTGATGATATCTATACACATATGGGCTTTGAAGAGGAATGTATTTCTTAGTTTTTTTTATACTAAACTTACAATTATTTATATGACAAATAAGAAAGAAATTATGTGATAAATGAGAAATAATCTAGACCCTCTATACAACTACATTCCATAGTTAAAATTTAATTAAATTTAATTTAAATATTTTTTATATTATAGAAACGTATAATTTCTTTTAAATGAAAATTAATTTATATAAAAGATGACAATCATTGATTTATGAAAATGAATGATTGATATATTTTCCCATTTTACGTATAATAACTTTTCTTATATGAGCGAAAAAAACTAGTAATTTACTTTATCAAAACTATATAACTAAATATTATCCTTTGTAGGGGGCTCTGAGTGTCCTATCGTATCTATAGATTACAAAGATCGGCGTGCGTGTGTTGTCCTAGTGGTAGTGAGGTTAATGTCCAAGGCTAAGATCTCGGGTTCGAGTCCTCCGTGACGCGGCCATGTAATTTAAATGTTAATGTAATCCAATTTTTAAGATTACAAAGATCATTAGTCTTGATTTACAATTCTTGCTATGGATTTTTTTTGTTTGATTGTCCATAAATAGAAAGGATATTTATTTTCACATGGGAGTTGGGAAGTAGATTATTATTAATTACCCATAATTTAAATGTTAATCCAATAATGATTTTGAAGCATATCAACTTTGACAAATATTGGTGTTTAAACTTTAAAAGTTTTTAATTATGGGTTGAGTTGGTAATTAAGTGACAACTACATTAAAAGAAGATATGATTATGACTTGGGACCTACTTTGATTATTTTTGTAGGCATCCATATTTGGGAGTGTTCAATTTATCCAAACCCAATTTAGCTTGATTTTATAGTCTTACTATTTTGTTATAATTTTAATTATAAATTATGATACAATTATTCCTAATTATTTAACCACCCCAACATTTCTTCTTATTTACCCTTTATCATCATCCATAATAAAATTATTAAGATCAATTACTTTAAAATTGACATATTATCAAATATTTCTTATATAATTTTTAAACATTGATAAATACATAAGTTTACAATTTTTCTTATTTTTCTCAATTTTAATTCAATTTGATCAATAAACACATACTTCTTATTTTTCTTATTTTTTTTTCATAACAACAGCATTAGATAAAGTTTAAGTTTATGTTGAAATTTGAATCTAACATCTCAAATTTTATATACATAGTCAATATAAAGCGAAAATATTAAATTTTGAATCAATTTAAACTTGATCAAATAAAATTGAATATGTGCAAGTTAAATATAATTATTGGATAAAATATAAAACATGACAAAAAAATTATAAATCATAATTTTTTAAAAAAATATTAAAATTTTTCAGACAATTAACCCAAATCATTACAATGATGTAATATTTTGGTTTGTTCGTAATAATTTACAAATGAGCAAATCATTTTGTATCTTCAATAATGTCTAACATGCGCCGGGAGCCGTGTACACGTGGCGGCAGATTAGAGGGGGTGCGCATGGAGCACAACGATTGAGGTTAGGTGCTTCCCTTATCATTCTGCGTCAACTTCAGCCATGGTGGGACTGACTATCTAATTATTAAAATCTTTACGTACTTTTATATTTCTTTTCTCTCTTTTTTTTTAATTATTTTTTACGTACTTATGGATAGTGATAATCTGCATCTGACTCTCTCCTCAAATTGTATATATATTGCTATATTTTTGGTTGCTAATTGCTACATCTTGTGCAAGTTGAAGTTGGTATTCAAGAATTATTTGGATCTTTGTCTTTTCACAGTATTTCAGCTCATAGGTAAAAGTAAAACCCAGATTTCTTCTTCTTCTTCTTCTTCTTCTTCTTCTTCTTTTCTATATATAAGAGATATTCTTGGATGCCATTGTTTCTTGGGTGGTTTGAATGTTAATGATGATTTTGCAGTTGCAGTTTATTAAAGTTTATATTTTGAGGCTAATTTCAATTTCTAAAGCAGCTTTCAGCTGAAGGTGCAGATGCTCCAACATTTATTTTGAGAGGTTTCATTATTAGATTCAGCTATTGTGTTGAGTTGCTTTAGTTTTATTTACTTTTTTCTTGTATCTTCGTTGAGGAATCTGTCATTTGTCAACCCTTTTATTGCTCCACACACATACTTAGATGGAATCTGTTGAGATTTTGTTTGCAAGGGGGTTAGAGCAATTCCTACTCAAGATTCTTGTCTTGTATGGTTTTTCTTTCTTCAATAGATGTGGGTTTTCTTGATTTCGAAAAGGCTGCCTTTTTACATCGCATTTTGAATGGATATGCTTTTAGGTGAAAGGGGTTCTGATTCTTGTCTTCATTTATGCAAGAATCTGCAGTTGATTTAGGGATTTCAGATCTCCTTGACTTCTCAACCAACCATTCCTAGAAACTCAAATGGATCTTGAGCACAAGAAAGTGAAAGAATCGTCATGGAGGCCAGCCAATTCGAATGGATCCAGTGGCAGACAGTCACCATTCCCAGATGAAGTTTTGGAGAAGGTTCTAGAGTTCATAGATTCACACAAGGATAGGAGCTCAGTCTCCCTTGTTTGCAAAGATTGGTATGATGCTGAGAGATGGACAAGATCCAAGATTTTTATAGGAAATTGCTATTCAGTGTCTCCTGAGATTGTGGCTCGCAGGTTCCCCAGAATTAAGAGTGTTAGGCTTAAAGGAAAGCCGAGATTCTCCGATTTCAACTTGCTCCCCCAAGATTGGGGTGCTAATGTGCATTCTTGGCTAGTTATGTTTGCGAAGGTCTACCCTTTTCTTGAGGAACTGAGGCTCAAGAGGATGACTGTCAGCGATGAGAGCTTGGAGCTCTTAGCCACATCGTTTCCGGGCTTCAAGGCTCTATCTTTGTCGAGTTGCGATGGTTTCAGCGATGAAGGGCTCAAAGCGATTGCAACTCATTGCAGGTAAAATCTGCTTTTTTCTACTTTGTCGATGAATTTTTCCCAGTTGGCTTTGTTTTCATAACTTCGAGTCACGAAATTGTAGCTACACTCCTGATAGCTTTCTGGAAATCTATACTTTTTGGATTCATCTGAGATGATAATTCTCATTAAATCCCTCTTTCTAATTTCCAAATGTTTGTATTCCCTTTCGAGTAGAGGATATCATCCCACTAGCCTTTTCTTTTCTTTTCTTTCTGGATTTTGCTGTTCTAGAATAAATCAAAGTTTATGTTACTGCATATATGACTCTGCTTAATAGGTTTTAGCTTAGTTTGTGTCTTAATGGAGTACCTTTTAATCACTTCTTTCTTGATATAACTGTTGATTGGTAAAACTAGGAGACTATAAAACCGTCATGTATGAATTAGAGTTCGGGAAATACCATATGTGCTTGGTTTTGTAGCTAAGAAATAAATGAGGTAGCTTTGTTGTTGGCAATGGTGAGTATGTGCACACGTACCCCACTTTGTGTGTGTGTGTTTGTAGGAAACAGTGATGTTAATGGGATATTGAGTGCTTCTTCTGTATGTTTCTCTTTAAGAGCCTCTTGTTATTGTTTTTGCTTTCTTGATGTGATTGTGACATATAACCTATTAATTGGCATTTAATGGATAGGATGCCATTGATGTCACTCTTTTTCCACATTGCTCCACATTCACTGGCCAAGACAGGTCAATTTTGCTTTGAATATGTATTCACTTCTCTTCACTATTTGTTTGGTCTCTCACCTCTTGAATGATAAGATATTTTTCTTTACGGGATTGGTATAGATCGAATGCTCCATCTCGATTTAGAAGATATTTTTGGTTGAAAAAGATTAGCTACACTGTTTCTTGATTGTGCTGGCTGGCTGTAGATAAGAATATTGAGCACTTGGGATTACAATCACATTCCTATTTTATGCCTTAGTTGGTTATTCCCTTCCAACGACACCGATGCTTTGTTGGAACTTCAAGAAAATGTGTTTGTGTATCGATGGTTACATACAATCGATACACATCGTCATCAATCAAGAATGGAGTTTTAGATGCATGAATTAGATGTTTAAGAATCTCATCCTTTTATAATCCGAAGTCTTTGTTAAGATATATAATGTAACGATTCGCCTTAAGATTTGTTAAGTGAAGGGTTTTTTGTCGTAAACAATCGTATACGAAGAAAGAAATAGAGTTGCTGCATGTGTTCTATGGCTTATGCTAGTGTACCTTTACTGCTGGCATTGCATTTCTAATTCTTGTATTCGTTTCTTTACAAACAACTTATTGTTCATATCTGGTTTCTAGGAAATTGACTGAGCTCGACATAGCGGATAGTGTGACCGTAGATATCGGTGGAGGTTGGCTGAGTTGCTTCCCGGAAAGTTTCACCTCGTTGGAAGTACTAAATTTTGCTAGCCTTCACTGTGAGGTGAGTTTCGATGCCCTCGAGAGGCTTGTTAGCCGGTGCAGATCGTTGACGGTTCTGAAAGTCAACGAAAGCATCAACCTGGAGCTACTGGAAAGGCTCCTCGTGCAAGTTCCTCGTCTAACAGGGCTCGGCACCGGCTCCTTCATGCAGGAACTCACGCCCCGTCAGTACGAGGACGTTCAAAGTGCATTCAGTAACTGCCAAAATCTTCAGCTTCTTTCGGGTTTATGGGATGCTACTTCCCTACATATCCCTCTTCTTTACGGAGCGTGTGCTCGTCTCACTTTCTTGAACTTGAGCGAAACGGACCTTCAAAGCGGCGATCTCGAGAAGCTGCTCCCTCACTGCATGAATCTACGCCGCCTTTGGGTAAGAGATCGACTGTTCTTTCTGTTTCCTACTTAGAGAAAAATTGGTGCAAGGATTGAAATTTAGATTATTGTTTGCAATAGGTCATCGACACCGTTGGAGACAAGGGTCTCGAGGCTGTTGGGTCAAGCTGTCCGTTTCTTGAAGAGCTCCGAGTCTTCCCCATTGATCCGTACGAGCTTGATGACCGACATGGGGTGACGGAGGTGGGGTTCTTGGCCGTTTCTCGTGGCTGCCCTAGCCTCCGTTACGTGCTCTACTTCTGCCGGAGGATGACTAATGCTGCTGTCGCCACCATAGTGCAGAACTGCCCCGATTTTACTCACTTCCGCCTCTGCATAATGAACCCGGGCGAGCCCGATTACCTAACGAAGGAGCCGATGGACGAGGCGTTTGGTGCTGTGGCTAAAACTTGCACCAAACTCCGGAGACTCTCCGTTTCAGGCCTTCTTACCGACTCCACGTTCGAGTATATAGGAAAATACGCGAAAAATCTCGAGACTCTGTCCGTGGCCTTTGCTGGCAAGAGTGATAGGGGAATGCAGTGTGTCCTCGAAGGCTGCCCGAAGCTGAGGAAGCTCGAGATAAGAGATTGTCCGTTTGGAAACGCCGCCCTTCTCTCTGGGCTCGAGAAATACGAGATGATGAGATCTTTGTGGATGTCGGCTTGCAACCTGACGATGAAGGGGTGCAGACGGCTTGCCACAGAGATGCCAAGGCTCAATGTAGAGGTCATAAAAGATGACGGGAGTGACGAGACGCAGGCTGATAAGGTTTACGTGTATCGGTCCGTAGCCGGGCCGAGACGGGACGCACCTCCCTTCGTTCTCACGCTCTGATTCTAGGTCAGTGATTGCACCCGGTTGCTAGTGACGTTCGAATAAGAGACGAAACATCGATCACCATCAGAATTCCGAATCCGATTGATTCGTGGAATGTAAGATACCATTAATTGTCGTACGGCTACTTAAATTAGACCTGACCTAGTGATGATGTGATCTGAATCCAAACCCTTTCGCCTCACGATTAATTACTCTACCATTAGACCAGCACACCCATGGACAAAGTTTGTCCCATGTGTACTCTAAAACTACGTCATTTCATATACGAAATAACGTAGTTTTATTACTAGAAATGTGTTATTTTGGGCAATTTAAAAGGAAAGAGTGTAAGATTATTGATATGTAAATATCTTGTTTTGGGATTTTACATAGAAATGCTATAACATTTCTTGCAAGAGTTGTTAGGTTTTTGTAAGAAGAGAAGAGATTATTATGTTCCCAATTGAATCTTTTCTTTCTTAGATTTTGTTGTCTAAATTTGTAACTGTATTATGGGGGAATCTTATTGTATTCTATTCAGTTCTGAGTATTAATCAATCATGAAATTTAATTTCAAGTTACCTTTTATTTTATTTATTTGTTCAATATTTGAAAAATGGTGGTTATTTATGATGCAGATGTGTTGAAAATGTCAAGGATGTCTAATAAATTGTTAAGATAATTATGACTTATTGTAAATACATAATTTTTTAGTGTTAATAGGTAAATATACCCAATTTGCAAAAGTGAAATGTAGAAAATACCCAACAACAAATGTATATATGAAAATTAACCCACTTTATTGAATTTTGGGTAAGATTCCTTACCTTTTCTCTTTATCGAGACATTTGAGTTAGTTATATTTAAATGATAGTTTAATTATTACACCTCTTACATATTCAATACCTCTCGCTTTTTACAACTACTGCTACAATAAATGCTTGAGGTATTTCTCAATTTATGATATTTGTCTGCGGTATTTACGTATTTACACATTATATATGTTGTTCTTTCGGAAAACATCAATACCGCCCACAAAAGTGCATCTACCGCCGGTACATCAAACCGGCGGTATTTTGAATCGTAAAACTTTTGTGGGCGGTATTGACATTTCTGTGTAGGAAATTGCATTCTAAACTTTATTATGTCAATACTGCCCACAAACTCATAAGGGATTGCATCTACCGCGGCATCTACTGCGGGTACTACATGACCGCGGTAGATGCTATAACGTGGGTGGTATTGAGCCATAACATTTCATACATATATATCAACCCATATTATGTAAATACCGCAGATATATTTCAAGCGTAGACAAATACCACAGGTACAAAAAGGTCACGGTAGTTGCTCTAATATGGGCGGTAGTCGTCTAAATAAAATTGGTAGATGTTTCTTATGCTAAATGGGTATATATTGCGTGCATAATCAATAAGAACTCACCTGAATCTCCTCGTCGGAATCCATGGCGGCGCGGTGATGGTAAGCTGTGGTAGTGATGGTGCTGCCGTAGAGGGGAGGCGATGATGGTGCAGAAAGAAGGAAAGGTAGGTGGGGGCGATGAAGTTGCGGTAGACAGAAGAAGAAGAAAATGAAAGGTGCTGAATATATTAAATTTGGAAATATTGAATGTATATGCAGAGCTATGGTGCAAATTATTGGGTATAGCTGCGGTAGATACATTTTAGCCGGCGGTATTCCTATTTACTATATACCAACCCAATGCCAAGTCTAATTATGTAAATATCATACGTAATTCATCACTATACAATTAAATACCACATGTTAGCATAATGCACGGTAGATGTGAGGGTGAAGGTAGATGTGTGTGTCTAGGAATTACAAAAAGGTACAAAAAGATAATTATTATGTAAGTCAAAAAGTAGGGTTGAGTCAAAAGTGGGTATTTTTAATATATACCTTAAGAAGTGGGTATTTTCTATATACATATTTTGAAAAGTGGGTATATTTAATTTTCTCCCAATTTTTTAACACTTAATCATCCACGTAAATCTTAGTTTTTATATGTAGTTTAAAAAAAACGAGTAATTTGTGTAATATTCAATTTTTATATATAATTTTAGATAAACTATGTTCTGTATACCGTAAAAAAACAATTCTACTTCATGTTCAATTCTAAAATTTGTAAATAGTTATACTTAACAAATTAATTTTGCAAATAAAAATATAGTTTATAATGCGAAATTCGATCTGACGACAAAAGACCAACGGTAAGCAGCGCACGTTAGCGGGGGAAGCTGAGGTGGACTGAAGCCCAACCATAATCCGGACATGCCGACGTGTCATCTTTCACATCTATTGTTCATTCCCTTCTCTCTCTCTCTCAAGATACACTGATCAAACCACAGTCCACAGCCAGTTTCCTACTGTTCAGAAAAGGAAAGCAGAGTCGTTAATGGCCTCCACGTTCCACGCTCACCTATCCTCCCCTCTCAAGCTTCACCTCCACTCCCATGCCTCACTTTCATGCCGCCGCCACTTATCACCCGACGCCATTGCCTCCACCTCCTCTACTCCTTTCATCACCAAAGGTAATTAATATATCAACCCTAATTCCACATTGGCACCTCGATTCTTCCTAACTGCATCTCAATTGAGCTACGCCGATGCTCAGGTAGGCGCAGCGCGGCGGCGATTACTTGCAACGCGCAGTCCCCGCCGGTGGCGGTGAATTTGGCCCCCGGAACGCCGGTGCGGCCGACTAGCATACTGGTGGTGGGTGCTACGGGGACACTGGGGAGGCAGATTGTGAGGAGAGCGCTGGATGAAGGGTATGATGTTAGGTGCTTAGTCCGCCCTCGCCCTGCCCCCGCTGATTTTCTCCGCGATTGGGGCGCCACTGTTGTCAATGTAATAATCCTCATACAATTTCTCTCTGCATTCTTAAATTTTTTCAAGTTAGCATTGAAAAATCCATTTGTGAACTATTCGGAGTAGCTCGTTCAATCAAGCCTTGAATCGAGCTCGAATTCTTTTTTGAGCCGAAGTCGCCTAATATTAGGTATTAGGTTCGAAAGGTTCCAAATATGTTCGAATCTAATATTAACGAGTCAAACTTCGAATAGTTCACGAACTCTATAGGTGAATTAATTCAAGAACTTGATAATTTAATAAAAGACGAGTTCAGGCTCAGTTGGAATTCATTATTAAATCGAATAATGAACGAACTTAAGTCAAACTCGATTTTTATTTATCGAGCCTCAACAGTATTCTGTTAATTCGGTTTGATATAGTCTTAAGCATGTTTGGTGTTCTGAGCTGTGTTATTTTCTGACCCCTAATGTTTTTCTTATGCAATTAGAGCATATCTTTGATTTCCTGCTGTTAATTGTGTGTGTGGCGGTGTGGGTGTGATATAATTAGGTTTATTCTGTGGTATGTTGTGCTATAGAAGTTGTTTTGAACTAGACTTTAGAATAAGGTATGAAACTGTCTGAAGTTGGTGGAAATGTAAGGAAGAAGTTTGGATTTGTTGGATGTTGAAGATGACATTAATAGACTGGGGTTTTGAGCAGGCAGACTTGAGCAAACCCGAGACGATACCGGCAACACTGGTTGGCGTACATACGGTTATCGACTGTGCTACAGGACGTCCCGAGGAGCCCATAAAGAAAGTAAGATGCTCGTTGCTAACTTTTCGATATGATCCCGATAGAACTAATGTCTGTTCATGTTCTCTAATTTAGTTAACCTTCTTCCTTTTAGGTAGATTGGGAAGGGAAAGTTGCTCTTATACAATGTGCAAAGGCCATGGGAATCCAGAAATATCTCTTCTACTCCATCCACAACTGTGACAAACATCCTGAGGTTCCACTTATGGAGATCAAGTATTGCACCGAGAAGTTTCTTCGTGATTCGGGCCTAAACCATGTTGTTATACGCCTTTGTGGTTTCATGCAGGTGCTTCCCTTCTGTTCATTTGCTTTCTGTTGCTCTCAATGCTTCATTCTTGGATTTGGTTCTTCTTCATATTATAATTATAATTGTTGCAAAGAAACTTGATTGAGTTAGGGAAATGAAGCCTATTTTCCCCCTTTATGTTTTCTTGGAGGAAATCTATGATTTACTTATGGTGTGAATGGTGGTTACACGTCTGGCAGGGCCTGATCGGACAGTACGCAGTACCCATTCTCGAAGAGAAGTCCGTTTGGGGAACCGATGCTCCCACAAGAATAGCATACATGGACACCCAAGTAAGTAACTATTCGAGCCAATCTGTCTCTATAATTATCATGAGATGAGTATCATAACTTGGATGCCAAACATAGCGTTAGAGTTCTGCTGATCGTTCTAATTTCACCAGGATATTGCTCGACTAACGTTTATAGCTCTACGCAATGAGAACATCAACGGAAAACTTCTCACGTTTGCTGGACCTCGTGCATGGACAACCCAAGAGGTAAAATAAAAGGTTCTAACCGTCTCAAAGTGCTTACGAATTCGTTAAAATGTTCTTCCTTGCATTGAAGGGTGTCTAATTTGTATGGATGAGATGAAGATTATATACTTATGAGGCGGTAGTTAGTTGTGAAAACGCGTGAATTTTTGGAACACGTCTCTCTATTATTATTCTTCTCTTGAGGCAAAAGTCTGGCTACGCCCCTGTCTCTGTTAAGAGTTAGTTAGAAAGTGACAGTTGTGTGCTTCCTCATTAACAAAAATCTGAACTCGTCGGGTCCCTTTCTGATCTCAGGTGATAACCTTATGCGAGAGGCTTGCCGGACAAGACGCAAACGTCACAACCGTACCGGTCTCAGTTCTGAGGTTTACTCGGCAGCTAACTCGTCTATTCGAATGGACCAGTGATGTTGCTGATAGACTGGCATTCTCAGAGGTACGAAATGAGCTCGTTTTACTATCACCGCCCTCGATCAGTACTGGAACCGGACAAACTCCCCATGCTTGCTAGATCACAACTTTACCATGCCTTGCATGAACTTGTGTAGGTTCTCACAAGCGATACCGTGTTCTCTGTCCCGATGGCGGACACGTACCAGCTTCTCGGAGTCGAGGCAAAGGACATCAGCTCACTGGAGAAGTATCTGCAGGATTACTTCACCAACATTTTGAAGAAGTTGAAAGACATCAAAGCACAGTCTAAGCAAACTGACATCTTCTTCTGAAGATAAGTTTTTCTTGCTCTTATACAAAAGTTGTATATGCATCTCATGTTTCTGTATAGAGAAATCCATTACTTTGGACATTGGTAATCCAATTTCTGTTGTTTATATATTGACGATACTCCCTCCGTCCACAAATTGTTAACCGATTCTTGCTTAGATCCGCCTTTTCTTCCAAAGAAAAGGAAGGAGAAGGATCTTCTTCGGCGGATCCCTCTTGTTCGTGTTTAGTCCCTTCATTTCAGAAACTGTTTCTTGAATTGTTTTGATTCTCATTGATATTCATTAGATAATACTCTTCATAAACGGGTCTATTTTTAGAGTCTGCCTCTGTAAATCGGAAGTGGAATTCATTTTCCTTTCTGATTCACTCAGATTTCTTCAGTTTCATCTATTTTGTTCTGATCCGCCTTCTTTTCCAAAAAAAGAAAGTGATCACTACGCACAACTCAATTAGCAATTATAAATCAGTAAAACACAAATTCCACTTGATACACAATACATTTTGAATCAAACTAATTTATTAAAATATGTGCGTGATCAAAATGAGCATAACAAATTAGATGGATAATGAAATAAATTTTCATTTGATATTGGGATTTAGTTGAAAAAGAGAGATGCCAAACAATGACAGGTACAGATGATCTGATCCCAATTGAATCCACTCATATTTTTACCCAAACTTTGCCCCCACAATATGCAGGAAAAAGAGCATTATCATGAATAATTTATTGATATGATTAAATGGTTTAGGTTAATGTCATTATCCCATTAGAAAATGTCCCAATTTTTCACTCCCTTTTTTTATTTTCAATGATAAACCACATCTCTCTTCATTTCTCATGGTGAGAGAATATTTGCAAACAATACACAATTATAGTCTAATAATTTTAAAATTATTACGAAAAATAATTTATATTTCTAAAATTGTCAAAAGTAAAATTTGGACTTAAATTGTCACAAATCAAATTCATAAAGGTAAAATTGTGTACTTAAAACTTTGGAATAAGAGAAGCAATATTATTGTTGAGAAGATAAGATGAGTAAAATTAGTAGGGAATGAAAATAAAAGATGGGCTCAAAAGTGTGAAGTTGATGGGCCCACAAAATTGGGCCTTATAATGATATGGCCCATTTTAAACTCTTTTATCCATTAATAATTTATCTCTTCAACTTTTTATTCCATTATTATCTCATCACATTCACATCCAATCCCCATCCGACACAATAATAATAATAGTAATAATTATAATGATGAGGCCAATAATTTATACTAAGAAAATGGTTACTATAAAAGTTGATAAAAGTTGACTAAAGTAGATATAAATAGTATTGTTATGTTGAGGTTTTATTCCTCCTCGCATTATTGAGTTAGTTTGATATCGGTTAATCTGTTACTAGCGCGGTAATATTGTTATTGAGCTCGAATTTGATTTGTTTAATATTGATATTCATATTAATAGTGTTGTGGCTCCACCGAAAGCTCACAAATAGGTTAGGGTAACATGTTGTGAATAAACAAATTGGAATATGCTTGCAAACTCAACAAATCGAGCTATGGTCTAGTTCAAGCTTGACTCGTTAGAAGTATCAAGTTTGAAATCAGACTAGAACTTGATGCATTTACTATTGAACTGAACTTTGTTACAAATAGTTCCCGCATATTACAACATATCTGAATTTGTAACATTTACTTATAAATTTGTCCACTCCAACACTTGTCATCCTCAAAAGGCAATCAATCTCCCTACTTTTCTCATGCAAGTTAGTAGACTATATAATAGTATAATAAATTAATAGCATATACTTTTGTAAAATAGAAGTTATATATTGAACTATGAAAGATAATTGCACAAGTATGTGGAGTTGATGGCCAACCCCTTTATCTTATCAAGAGCAATAAAAAGATAAACCAATAATTGCTAGGTTTGTAAACAAAATAGTATAATTATATATCACAATATTTTATTTTCTATTCTATTATATGAATGTGCTAAATAGTGATATCTCATGTGATAATAATATCATATTTAATCTGCAAATCCAATTGAGAAAGGTGGTTGGTTGGATGTAATAAATACACTATAATATTATGATGGTCAAATTGGCTCCAATCCAATACATAGGGCCAAAAATACATTTTTCTCTATTTTTATTTATTATTAATCATCTATACATGTTATGGCTCCAGTAATTCTAATCAATAATTAGTCTTATATATTTATGATTATTGTAATATAATTATGCAAAAAATGGTTTTACTATGGGCCATCTTACATGGACCTATAAATTTGAGATCACACACACACACACATATTTATAATAGCTATTATATTGTATATATTTGAACAAATTCCCACATATATTAAAAGGGCCCTTAATATTTTTTTTTTAAAGAATACCTTTAAAGTTTAAATACACACACACACTTCCATTGGTATTTTTGTCGTATGGCTTTAAAGTAAATATTGGTGGGACTACTAAATAAACTTGTGACTTATTTTATTTTTTTATATTTTTAATTTCATTATATATATATATATGTGTGTGTGTGCACACACACACATGATACATAGGTTGAATATTGATACTTCTTTTTCTTAAACGATGGGAAGAATGGACAAATAAATTTTAGGTTGTGTCCTTTTCTATCATCTGTGTTATCCTTCATTGCTCACACCACATTATGTTTATTTCTTCTTCTTTTTATTTTTCATAATGGAATATAGTAGAAATTATTTAGTGAATTCTATGCCTAGCTTGTGCAACTGAAATTTTATATAGGGAAGAGATCAAATAAAAATGGTTTTGTATGAGTTAACTAAAAGTAAATTTTGACTGTTGAATTATTTAGATCAATGGTGCAGATTAAAAGATAATTTTAGTCAGGGGCGGATCTATGAAGGGGCTGCACTGGGCTTCAGCCCAGTGCAAGCCCAAAATTTTTAGTGTTTTTTAGTGTTATATATGTATATTTTTAAGACTAAATACACTATTAGCCCACCCCAAAATTTTTATGTATGTAAAAAATATAGTGTTTTGAAAATTTTATTTTTTTAGCCCACCCCAAATACAATTTCTGGATCCGCCCCTGATTTTAGTATATATTTTATTTAAAATATTTTATCCCTAAAAACAGAGAATTTGTTGTTATTTCTGACCAGAGTTTATTGATTAAGGTATAGTTTAATTATATATATTGGATGAAAAATATGGATAGTTCAGATGTATTTGTAGTTAACACAAGCAGATCTATTTTTATTATAACCATATAATGTGTGCGTAAAGATTTACTTTTCAAATCTTCAAAAAGGTTTGGAAATGGTGGACCTTATTCAACTCATCCATTGGAAATATGTATGTATATATACAAAGAAAAGAAGTAGAAAAAATCAAATATTATACATGTAAATTAATATTGCCTGTAAAGAAAACACAAACATCTATAATTATAATATATAGCTACTATATATTCTTCCCACGTGTTTTATCTTTTGAGAAAAGTGAAACATAACATGCAAATAAAACAAAGATCACATAAAAGATTAAGACTCACAACTAAGTGTGTGTATATATATATTTGGTTCCTAATTCCTACACTTTTTTCTACATTAAAATATATTTAAATTTAATTTTAATATATTCAATACTTACAAAATAAATTTTCTTTATTAATTTTGCATGTATTTTAGATTTATATCTATTTATTTATTTGTTTATTAGGTTTGTACTTTCACTTTTTAAAATCTGAGCAAAGAGTTTCAGTTGCAAAAACCACATCATGCATGCAAATGCACTTTCTTCACTTTCAATTACACTCAAATTAATTATATATGTCTTCACTTTTCATAAAGCAATATGACATAATCTGAAAATTAATTAATACCATTACAAACAAAAAATAAATGTACTATTTCATGCAAAGATCTAATAAACTTTACTAAATTAAAATTACACACAATTTTTAAAAGCAACCATGCACATGCATTCCCAAAATTTCTCTAAGTACATATCCTAATCTCTAATTACTTTTCAATACTTTAAATTCACTTAGTCGCGCTCAACAACAGTAACGCAGACCCTTTTCGACAGTGGCGGAGCCACATGTGGACCAGGGTGGGCTGAAGCCCCCCCAAAATTTTTATTTTTTTTAGTTCTTAAATTTTTTTGAAAATTCGAATTTTTATGCTTCAGCCCCCGCCGCTACGTTGCAGAGAAACGAGTTTTCCTAATTGTCGGAAGCTTTCCCTTTGTCAGCCCCCTCCGTCTCGAGTCGAAGTCAAGGTTTCGTATAAGGCTGTCATAGCCATTGTTGGAGACTTGACTTGAGTTGCAGCCATTGTTCGAGATATGGGCCCAAAAAATTCGACTCCCATTTAACTCAGCCCCCCTTATGACAATGCCCTATACTCTTTTTAGATATGATATACAGAGAACCCATTCTCCATAAAATTTTGGATTCCGCTTCCCAACATTAACTATTTAAAAGTGATGAGACATACAAACTTTCTATCTTTTTACAATTTGTTTTCTTATTTCTTAATATACATAGCGAACAATAACGAAACATATTCAATAGAACCCCGATTATTATTTACCATATTTTTGGTAGTTATGAATCTTGTAGTACAATGAATCACATGGGCTCACTCAATTGGAGGACCCCCCTTTTATTTTTCACCAACTAATCAAAATAAATTCAAACCTTTTTGTCACACAACAAAATCTCATAAGTACCACTTTTTGTGTGTGTGAGATAATAAATTTTTATTTTTAAAATTTATTTAGCACTAGAATAAAAATGTTAATAACTGTCAAAATTGAACCAATTAAATATAAATCAACAAATTCAAAAACTTATATTCTTATGCATGTGTGCTAAAACATAAATTTTCAATTTTTCATTTAATTTTGTTTCAGATCCTCAATTAATTTGTTACCATATTTTCTCTTTGGCATAATAGGAGGTAAAAAAATAAAAATATAACTTAGGTGCAAGGATAAATATTTTATTGACCCAAAGAGTGAAGAAAGAATTTAAGAGAAGTGACATGAATATATAATTATTGGGATCACACAATCAAATCTTGTCAGCTTGGAAGTTGCCTTCTGCATGTGATCCTCAACTTATAATTCAAATCAAATTCAAAAGTTTAAAAGATAAATATTTAGCTCTATATAATTAATTAATATATAGTAGTATTATTTTATTTATTGATTCTTGTTGAACGTAGGCTGCATGTGTGACTTGGAACTGAAAATATTCGAAAGTAGAATTTAATTCTGGCGTCCAATACCAGAATTGGTTTTCTTTAATATTTTATAATATTACTTCCTAAGTTTTATAATAGGTAATGTGTAAAATGTAGTGAGTAGTGTGTAGTTAGTAGAGAATGAGGTTCACAATATTGATATTGATAATGTGTAGTGTGTAGTGAGTGGAGTAAGCGACCCACATTAATGATACTACCTCCGTCCCGCTAAAAGTTGTCACGTTTCCTTTTTGGGTTGTCTCATTAAAAGTTGTCACTTTCCCAAAAAAAGAAAAAATTTTATCTTTAAAATACATTTCTCCTACTTTTTGAAATACAATACTTTACTTTCTTAATCTGCGTGTCGACTCACTTGTGGCCGTTCTTAGCGGGACGGAGGGAGTAATATATATTGAGTAGTGTGTAGTTAGTGGAGAATGAGAGCCACATTATTGATGATGTGTTGACTCTGTTGAGTAGTGAGTGAAATAAGGGATTGTCAAAAATAAAAAATTAAGTGGGAAACTACTTCGTAGATGGACCGACAAGAAAATATGGGAAATTAATTTGTAGACGGAGGGATATTTGTGAAGGAATATATTATTATTTAATAATTATAGAATTATAGTGGATGAAAATGTTGGGTTATTGTCTTGTCAGCAACCATGTGGCAAATTCCTGTGCTGGCACTCCAATAAATAGTTACCCCTTTTTCCTTTTTCCTTTTTTCCTTTATTGTATTAAATATAAATATAAGAGTAACAATTTCAATTTTATTTTAATTTATTTTATTATGTTTGATTTAATTAAACTTTATATATGCGATTGCAGTTGCTGCAGCGCATTAAGTATTTTAATTAAAATCACCGTAAAATATGCCAGAAAAAAGTTACTATAACTTAAACACACGAAATTACTTCTTTATCCTTTGTCACGTGCGCACACAATTGGGAT
Source organism: Leonotis leonurus (assembly GCA_026898415.1). Lineage (NCBI taxonomy): Eukaryota > Viridiplantae > Streptophyta > Magnoliopsida > Lamiales > Lamiaceae > Leonotis > Leonotis leonurus. The sequence continues at coordinate 9,777,382 of JAPKLX010000002.1, read as the reverse complement.
AATAATGTGAATATTCCAACACTCTTTTCTTTGGATAGGACAATATTGGCAAGTCACCTTTTTCTCATTTACTAGTAATTCTTTAAAAAACCATAATTAGATTTATTTTATACCTCCAAAATTATGTAGTCTCTTTCTCTCATTTATTTAAAATAAAAAAGTTGTCATAATTTTAATTAAAGTTGGAAATATTATTTTTTAAATATCTTTTTATTTATATAAAGTTCCCCATGTATTAATACAAAAATTAAATTAGAGTTCTTAGTAGTCAAAATTAGCTATACTGGTCAAAAAAACTCAAAACTCATGACACGACACATAAGAATTACTTACTACTCCCCTCTGTGCACGAAACGTTTTTCTAATTTGATCCGGTGCTGGTTTTAATATAATGCTTTTGACTTTAATAATGATATGTAGTGAGTGGAAGAGGGTCTCACTTGATATATTGTTTTAAATTGTGTTGTGTGTAGTTAGTGGATTTTGGATCCCACTTAATGTATTACTCCTTCCGTCCCGCTAAAAGCGGCCATAAGAGAATTGACACGAAAATTAAGAAACTAAAGTGTTGTGTGTGAATAAAGTAGGAGTGATGTATTTTAAAGGTATTTTAAAAGTAAAAACTTTTCCTTTTTAGGAAAGTGGCCACTTTTAGTGGGACGACCCAAAAAGGAAACATGACCACTTTTAGCGGGACGGAGGGAGTATATTAAATTGAATTGTGTGTAGAGAGTATGGTGAGTCCACTTACTATAAATGAAAAGTTTAAAGTAGAAAGAAGTTTTGTTGACGAACGAAAATGACAAATTAGGAAGAAGTTTCGTGGACGAAGGATTTAATTTGCAAAACTTTTCCATCATGGACTCAAATTTATATTAATTTTTTTATTAATAAATGAACATCTCAATGTTATATGCATAATTTATTAAAATAAACAAATTAAACGAGACTCAAATTTTTTAATATACAATATATTTAAAATCAAATTATTATTTTCTAGAAAAAATCCTAAATATTTATGTGACATTAAAAAAATATCCTCTAGAAAAAATCTCTATATTAACACCTCTTTATTGACCATTGAAATAAAGGCATTAGTAGAAAAGTCGCTGCAAGTCTTTTAGTCGTCAACCGCGACTTTTCCTATCAACACGCTTCTTCGTCACCCATGACTCGTTTTTCGTAGTCGCTTTCAAATATGCAACATTTTATACTCATGTAATTACACGGATTTATATTATGTTTTACTAAATAAATATGTCTAAATTAATGTGACCAAATAAGTAAGTATAGTCTATTATAGGGGTGAAATCTGGGTGCATATTATTCGTTCGATCCGGAGCCGTATCCGATTGACATCTAATTTGAGATGAAAAATTAGTATTCGGTCGAATTTGGATTTGAATCCGAAAAATTGAATTTTGATCCGGGATCTGATTCGGATTACATAATATCCGCCCGTATCCGAAATTTCTCATATTTTGTCGGATATTATCCGCATAACAAATCTGGATATCCGAATTTTTTAAGTATATTTTATTTATATATATATGTGTGACAATCCGATTTAATTTACTTGTTAAATGTTATTTTATTAACTCGTGAATGTGTGAAAGTTTAATTTCTCGAGTTTTAATATAGTCTAAATCGCACCATTAGATATATTATTGATTTATTATATTAATAATTTAATAATTAAATCGTAACTTATATATTTAGCATAAAATAGTAATATAATAATAATAATTAAGATCTACTTAAATATCTAAATATATATTTATTTATCTATTTTAAATAGAGGTTGCTACAATAATGAGTATAGATTAAGTTGATTTCTTCGAATTCGATTAAATTTGCTACGATAATGTGCTACAATAATGAGTGTAAATTAACTTTTTGTATGAAATATATTATCTGATTATATTTATTCTAATTCAACCCAAATTCGTACCATATTCGTCTCGTGTCCGTATTTCGAATATTTTGAATTCGTACCTGAATCCGACTTTTTCGTATCCGATTCCGAATTCGAGAAAAAAATATAGATTATGATACGAAATAAGCACTATCCGCCCGAATACATTTTCACCCTAATCTATTCTATTGTTGCTAAAGATATAATATTATATATGTATAAAAAATTTGTGCTATCTGTGATTGATTATGTTATAACTGCCATTTATGGAAGCATTGACTATAGATTCACATTAAAAAAGCTCAAAATGCTTTAATATTTCAAAATATGAGTTCTTTAATTTTGTTGATTAATACCTATTTATTTTGGTCCTACCACATGTTAATTTATGTGATCACAACGTTATATTTGGCGAATTTTATCAACTTGTAAATGCTATTTTGTGGAATTTTATTACAATAAAATGAATAAATAAATACCCCATTAATTAATATACATATATTACAATATACCATTGTGATAATATTTTACCTACCCATTGTATGTTATATACATTCCTTTGGCATTTTTATTACTCATGCAATCTACAAAAGGTCCATCACACATAAAAATTGTGCTTGCAATTCTATTAATTATATGTGAAAATAATTCGTTTTAAGTTCATATGGTTATAAATTTTATGTTATAACTAATTAATAATTTATTAAATGAATAAATAATTATAGTAATGAACTAAAAAGTTAAAAAATATTTAGTCTGGTCTAGTCAGTGAAGAACATCAATTTCTCACCAAAAAATATTACATGGCTTTAGTGCATTTTGGATGTGTTAGTTAGGAATAATGAATAAATATTTATAATTTAAAAAATAATCTTAATTTAATCAAGGTTCAATTATTTAATGATTCATTATTGACCAAAAGTAAACATAATTATGTCATGCACTTAATTTTTAAAAAACAGTGATTAGGACATAGGATAGGAGAGTCAAATAATCATTGAATTATTTTATTTCATCTTATATTTATTGTTAAGTGAACTGCAAGTTAGAGACATTCCAGAACGATGTTTTTGTATTAGTACTTATTGAATTATTACTCCCTCCGTCCCAACTAGCTTGAGTCGTATTCCTTTTTGGGCCGTCCCAACTAGCTTGAGTCATTTCATTTTTAGAAAATCTTTATTACACACGTAAATTTAAATAATATATATTTCTATCATCACTTTATACTTTAATCATACACCCAACATACACTACTTAATTCCTTGATTCTCGTGTCAAAAAGAAGTGCCCCAAACTAGTTGGGACGGAGGGAGTAATTGTTTTTCTTTTTCTTTTTATGTGTTGATGATGTAAGGTAAGGTGATATAGTTTGAGACTTTGAGGTATCTATCACTTAAAACACACTAAATGTTACATAGTCAATAATGACAATTTTATTTATTTATGCGAAAATTACACAATATTAGGGGTTGATTTAGAATATTAGGGTGTTCAAACTCAATTTAAGTTCGATTCGGGCTTTTGACTTGTTATTCGTGATTGATAAGATTATTATCGAGTTTGAACTCAAGCTCGTTAGCTATCTTAGCGTTTAAAGCCCGATTAAATGTTTGATTATGATTCAGTAACATAATTTGTAAATAAATGAAACCAAATATATTTGTGAATAGTTTAGCTCGGATTTGAGCTAACTCATTTACTATATAAGTAAGCTCCAAATGAATTTTTTCTGTAACGGAAATGGCAACAAAATTGATTGTTTACTACTTTTATTGTCTTACCCAAAAAAAAAACATGGGTAAATATTTCTAAATTGGCGGTTTATTTTCATAAGTAATGACTTGATTCATACTAAATATATGACCTCGTATTAGGCGGCAAAAAAATTTCAACCCATTCGAAAAAAAAAATATTTATTTAATTTTTAGTCATTTTATCTCATTCATGAAATATGGAACATCTAATGCAAATAATCAAAGTTCACGATGAGGGGGCTACACGAGTCAACTCACGAGTCACCCAAATTCCAAATAATACTAATCTTCTCCACTAATGACTACATAATTGTTATATAATTCTACACATATAAGTTATTTTGACCAATAACTCGTTTTACAAGACTATTATACAACATTTATTAAATATTATATTCGTGAAAAATATTTTCCATATTTGGGAGATAGTTCTTTGAAATTTATAAACTATTGTTTAAATTTAAAAAATTTTAATTTTTAAAAATAATGACGTATATTGAAACGATTGAATAATTTTGAGTGAAAAAATACATTATTTTTGTTTGAGTTGATAAGTACTCCCTCCGTCCCATTATTATTGTCCTCTTTTATATTGAAATGAGTGTATTATTTTAATAAAAGAGGACAATAATAATGGGACAGACGGAGTATTAGTTGGCGTTACGTAGCAGACCTCATTTCCTTGTGAAGCAACAAAACTATTTGGGAGTGAAAACCCCAAAAAGTACACAACACAAACACGTAGTAAGAATTCGAATAATTCTAATTAAATAATATTTAAATGTTTTTTTTAATCGTACAATTATCTTTTTATTTTTATTTTTTTAGTCTCTCTTTACGGTTTACCCACACCGACGTTCTTCTCTCTCTCTCTCTTCACACAGTCGCCACTCTTTCTCTCTCTATACTCTGCCGCTATCCGACGACACTTCCCCTGCTGGCAGAAACCAAGAAAGATAAATAATTTTATTTGCTTATAAAGAAAAAGATTCTGTTTCCTCCTCCTTCCTTTCCCTTTTCCCCAACCCTAAATTTATCCCTCTTCAGCCATGTTTTGAGCTCAATCCATCCCTTTTTACCTCCCTACATCTCTGTTTTTATCCACTTTAAGCTTCATTTGTTGTTTATTTTCATGGGCTGCGCCACCTCCAAGCCAGATGACTCGCCGGCGGTGGCTTTGTGTCGGGAGCGCTGCAGCTTCCTTGACGAAGCCGTACGGCAGCGGTTCGCCTTTGCCGAGGCTCACATGGCGTATCTCCACTCGCTGAAGGACGTGGGTGTCTCCCTCGACCGCTTCTTTAATCAAGATCCCGACGCGTTGCTTCACGGCCCTCCATCGCCGGTTCTCAACCTCCCTGCTCACAGGAAGGGGGACCCCCACTCGCCGGAGCCTTCGGGCTCTCCGCCGGAAAAAATTGGCCACCACCTTCCGTCGCGCTCCGATTCCGGCTCGCATCTGCACTTCCACTCGGATGACTCGGAGGACGACGACGGGTCCGACTTGGATTCGCTTCATCATCATGACGTCAGCTCGCCTGTCCACCACCAGCAGCAGCAGCACGTGCCGTATGGCGGCGGCGGCTACTACCCGGGCTACGAGAATCTCAATATGAATATTCCCGGCGGCGGCGGCGGCGGCGGGTTTATGAATGTGAATTACATGAAGAAGCATACGGCGCCATCCATGGTGTATACGCAGCGGCCGATTAGTCCAGAGACTATGTATATGGGTCAATCGTCCGCTCCTTCTTCCTCATACTACCCTTACTCCAACAATCAGAACTCGAACCCTTCTTATCCTATGTTTAATGGCTATAGCAATTACGGCGGAGGAGGTGGCTATTACGGCGGTTCTTCACCGCCGGCGCAGTACGGCGGCGGCTATTCATCACAGCAGGCGGTGGCATCTACCTCCAAAGCGCCACCTCCTCCACCCTCACCGCCGAGCTCGTCTCCTTGGGATTTCTTGAACCCTTTTGAGAGCTATGAGAAATTTTATCCGGCCTATACTCCCAGCCGAAACTCGAGGGATGTGAGAGAGGAAGAGGGAATTCCTGATTTGGAAGATGAGGAGGATGAGGTTGTGAAGGAAGTTCATGGCGATCGGAAGTACGCGGATAGTGGAAGGAGCAGTTACTCCAAGCCTGGGGCATCGGAAGGAGATGGGCGAGGGGTAAAAGAAGCGGAATTACAATATAGAGCGAGGCCAAGCGTTGGGATGGAAAGTGATGCGGTGGAGTATGAGGTCCATATGGTGGATAAGAAGGTTGTTGATGCAGAGGCAAAGGCGAAAGATCGGGGAAATGCTGCTGGGAATAATCCGCGTGGCTTCAAAGGGGATTCCGAAGTTATGAAGGAGATTCAAGTCCAGTTTAATCGGGCTTCGGAATCTGGGGGTGAGCTAGCCAAGTTTCTAGAGGTTGGAAAACTTCCGTATAAGCGGAAAAGCGGTGGCAATCTTGGTAAAAATTTGATCTTTCTGTGTGTGATTGCTTTCTTGATTTTGTTCAGAATGCTGTTGTTTTCCCAATTGCAACGAGAAAACTTTTATTTACTTGGGATTTTTGTGTCTGTTAAAGGATTATTTTACTTATACCCGATTTCCCCCCGGACTGTTTTCTTGGTGAAATTATATAGTGGCATATGATTGTTTGAACTTTGAATGCCAATTTTCTATTGTTTTGGTTTGTATGGTATGTTTAACTTAGATTAATTGTTGCCAGTCGCCTCCAAGATTTTGCATCTACCAATGGTGTCATCGCAACCTTCCACGTCGAAAAGCTCTGATGGTATCGATCCTGCCCTTTTAGAGATTAATCAAGAAGTGGAGCTGAGGTCCCAAAACCTTTCCTCTACTTTACAGAAGCTATACATTTGGGAGAAAAAATTGTATGAAGAAGTTAAGGTAATTAAATCGTTCTGTGTTGTTTCCCTTAGCTTCTTTTCTGCTACCATTTCTGCTTTTATGTCCTTTAGAACAATAGTGGTTGCTGCATTATGCATGGTTGCTAATTAGTGGTTTGTGTACTGTGGTCCCCTGCACATTTTCCAACAATGCATTCAAGAAATCAATGGGATGGTCCTTTGAGTACATTTAATTCCACATCCATATTTTCTGTTGGGCAATAGGAATCACAACCCTCATTGCAAATAACTCAACAGCTATTCAATTTATTTTTTGATCTGAATTTGTATGCTTTTGTGGCACTTTCTGGTACAGATGTAAAGTAACATAAAAGTTACATTCATATATATCTTTTTAGTACATTTATCTGGAAACCCTTCATAGTTCATATTACTTGTTTTCAAAGTTATGGAACTTCAGAGTTGACATCTAGCTACCTGGTTTTGTGTCACTATCTTTGTTGTTTTCTTATTTAATTGTATTGATGTTGCAACTGAAACTTTTGCTTCCAGACTCAAATTTTCTGATTTAGTATATTCTGGCTTACACCTTATTTGCTTATAACTTTAACTAGTAATATCTGTGATAATTGGATTTTATCAGGAGAAAACATATTATAATTGTTCTTTGTAGTCACGAGACTGATCGATTTAGTCACATTAATTACTGCCGCTGAAGTTTATTATAATTGACAAGGTTTTCCTGCATATTTGTTTTCAGGTTGAGGAGAAAATGAGAGTTCTTCATGAGCAGAAGTCTAGAAAACTAAAACGTCTGGACGAAAAAGGCGCAGAGGCTCACAAAGTTGATGAGACCAGGACCTTAGTTAGGAGTCTATCCACAAAAATCAGGATTGCAATTCAGGTAGTTGATAAAATCTCGGTGAAGATAAATATCTTGAGGGATGAGGAATTGTGGCCGCAGCTAAATGAATTCATTCAAGGGTACGTCGATGTTCATATGTTCTTTATAAATAGCTTATCTGTGTAATGTTGCACAATTGTTTGCCCTATAGTTTGCTCTGTGCTTAAAGTAAGTAATACTTGGAAGAACACTTTTATCTGAAAGCTTGATAAAATTCTAATGAAGCATTAAGGTTTATAAGTTTTTGGATGCAATGAAGATCCTCCAAGATCAGCTTAATGTTCTTAGTTGGTCGTAAACCTTTACCACTTAGTTTTCAAACTTTTGTTGCTTCTTCTGGCTCTGGATGGGTTTAATATCATTTCTTATTACTATCATTTATTCTTGTTATCATTAGGAGTAATTGATTTAGGGTCTGAAAAATATGTTGATATCATCTTGAGGCATCTTCTCTAAATTTTGTAGGCTGAGTAGAATGTGGAAGTCGATGCTTGAGTGTCATCACAGTCAGTGTCAAGCAATTGGAGAAGCCAAACGATTAGATGCCATTGCATTCCGAAAGCACTTCAGTGATACTCATTTTGAGGCCACCAGACAGCTTCAACATGACCTAATTAACTGGACTCTAAAATTCTCTTACTGGATAACTGCACAAAAGGGTTTCGTCCGATCATTGAATAACTGGCTTATGAAATGTCTCCTTTACGTTCCTGAAGAAACCGCTGATGGAGTTGTCCCGTTTTCTCCGGGTAGGATTGGTGCCCCTCCAGTGTTTGTTGTCTGCAATCAGTGGTGGCAATCCTTGGAAAGAATTTCAGAAACAGAAGTGGTTGGTTCCATGAGAGACTTTGCTTCGACGGTCCTTCACTTATGGGACCAGGACAAGGCAGAAATGCGCCAACGAATGTTAGCAAACAAGGACGAGAGGAAGGTGAAGAGCCTCGACAAAGAAGACCAGAAAATACAAAAGGAGATTCAAGCACTAGATAAAAGATTGGTGGTTGTATCTGCAGATGACAACGGCATGCCTTTAGCCGGACATGCCGTTTACCAGAGTGAAACCACTAAAGGAGGAAGTCTGCAGGCAAGTCTGCAGCACGTGCTCGAGGCCATGGAGAGGTTCACTGCCAGCTCTCTCAAAGTCTACGAAGAGCTACTGGAACGAATCAACGAGGACCACCTGACACAGGAGCAGGTAAATGAGTAGTCTTCTCTTGAATACACAATGAGGTCTGATTAAAGATCCATGAGTTGATTGTTGCCGAAAGAGAGGTGAAAAGGGCAAATGCCGAAAGAGAGGAAGACCCATACAACGGAAACACGACGGTGTTGATTGTCACCGCGTTGCTGATCTTTTTGTCTAGTTGAGTCGAGCCGCACGTGTAGTATCTACTATAGTCATCTCTTGATGAATGGAGAAGCAACTACTACTATTGAGTCGTGAATCGAAAGAAACGAGTTTGAAAACTGCGAATCGGGGAGGAGAGCTCTTCCTTTTCTGGGGCTGTATCAACTCTATTCCATTGCATCTCCATGGCAGCAGAAGTCATGCAAGCTTGAAACTAGGTGGTGTACAAAAGTAGGCTGCATGTATTAGTAGGTTTTGATCCAAATTTTGTACAGGAATTCTTTCCTTTACTTATTGACCTTTTCAATCAGACTGATGTGTACCTCTAATCAGAGGTGTAATGTTTTGAGCATAATGAAAAACCTATTCTTTGTCCCAAAAACAAATAAATTAAAAATTTTGCTTTTGTGTAGAGATTAGTGCCAATTGTTATTGGTTAAATTAGGCAATTTCTTGGTGCATTGATTTTATATTATAATAAATGTGAATGTTGGATCCCACACACAACTATGTCAATTACATTAATGACCTAATCCAAATGTCTTGTTATAGTATTATAATATTTTAGTATTATTATTATTTTTGTATTTTCTTTATATATTGTTACCTTAGTTTTTTTATATCGAGGAACTTTAGTTTTCTAGTTTCCATAAATAGACGTAGGTTCTCTTGTACATTAATATACTGAATTACATTCTACTATTCTCTTCTTGAATATGTCTCTATATTTTATTATTGAATATGTCTCTATATTTTACTATTCTACATGTTTCAACCACCCACTCAATTATAAAGAGGGCATATTATGGGCATTTCATTTTTTTTTCCTATTTCAAGACCTTTTCTTGAAGGTTTTGGTTTGGATTTACTAGTTTCTTGAAGACCTAATATGAACTTGCAATTCTCTTTTGTGAAGTTGTTACCATAATCTTGACTTCATTACTAGTCATATTAATAATTTTTTTTATCTCGAACTCGTTACCGAGGTGGCTGGGCCCACAAATCAAATGGAATTATGCAGTCGGATATTCGGATAATCTTGAGTTTTGGTACTAGCGAGGCGGTTAGGCCCACAAATCAAATGGAATTATGCAGCCTGATATTCAGATAATCTTCAGTTTTGGTACCGGGGGTACGAGGCCTCTCTTAAAGGAGTAGGGTCCAAAAAAACCGAGGATGAGATAAATATAAATAGAAAATAGTCAGTTAGAGTCGTTAGATTAGTAGTTATGTTATTAAATAAACGGACGGAATCCACTCCAGAGATTGCTACTACTAAATATACGTACGGACATTCTATCTTTCGACTTAATGTAGAATCTAATTTTATCAATCGCAATCTTTAACGCTAGAAAGATGTGTTCTTTGAACGACCGACTTTTAAATTTATTTTTTTTCTTATCATTGTATGTCCAACATCGTGTTCTAGCTCGATTAAATGTTCGCGAATAGCCTCCAGTAACATATGCTTTTTAACTTCTTTTTTTAATCTTTAAATTAACAAAATTTGCATCAAATCAAAATAAACAAATTGTGGAGTTGAAAAACAAGAAAATGTCAACTCTCAAGTTTTCCTTCTCTACCGACTGTCAGCACTGTTCATTCCTTCCCAGCGATGCCACGTGTCGATTGCGATGAGTATATGGATTGAGAAGCCTTCTTCCTTGCGATCTTCCCCCCACCAATCTACTACTACATGGTTAGGAGTAATCAAATCGGTGTTTAGATACACTAATAGATATATACAACCAATCATTCATGCTTACCGGTTAAGAAGCTGTAGCCGCAGTGTGCTTGTCGGCCCCTCTGCGACTGTTGAGTGGATTTGAGGCACACATTCCTTCTTATAATCCATTAATAGTAATTAATAAAGCCCATCATTAACTGCATGTAAATAAAGACTGATGAGAGGGTGAGCTTCCATTATGTGAGAACGCGCTCAAGAAAGATCCCACCTTTGCCTTTTTTGCCAATGTCAAAATCTTGAAACTGAAACTCGAAGAGAGTGTGTGTGAGAAAGAGAGGTTTTGGAGAGTGATGGGGTCCTGCGTCTCGAGACTCCCACCAACCGAGACGCACCCGGAGGAGGAGAAGCTCGAAGGCCACCACGTGGGCCACCTTATAAGCCACCGAGCGCCGCCGTCATGTGTCTCCTCTGGGGTTCCACCCTTTTGCGAGTTTTCATTTGCAGACCTCATAGCCGCAACCAATAACTTCAGCCCAGATTTTATTTTATCGGGGAGCGGCGGAAAAGCCTCTATTGTCGTCTACAAAGGCCGCCTGCAAAACCGCCGGTGGATCGCCATCAAGAGGTTTCCTAAGTTATCTTGGCCCGACCCCAAACAGTTTGCGGTATATATATATACATATACAACATTTTCTTGTATTATTTTTTGATGGGATGTTTCCATTTCCTTTTTATGTCTAGTGGCATGTGTTGGTTAATGGTGAGGATTGGTGGTGTTGATTCTGATGGGATGTTGAGGTGTTTGACTTAATTGTCGATTTTCTTGTTTGATTGCTGTGTTTGTAGGAGGAGGCGCGTGGAGTTGGGAAGTTGAGGCACCGAAGGCTGGCAAATTTATTAGGGTATTGCTGTGATGGTGATGAGAGGTTGTTGATTGCAGAGTTCATGCCCAACGATACTCTTGCAAAGCACTTATTCTGCTGTATGTATTTTTCACTTTGAGTTTTGGTGTTAAGTTCCGTCCCTTGTTCAGTATGTTTGAAATGCTGCAATATAGATCATGTTTCTTGGTACGTTCTTGGGATTTTTGGTATCATTCTGCATAAGTTCTTGAGTTTTAAGCTGCAAGTATTGCAGATTAATGAAATGAAGATGTAATGATAGTAGTATAGTTTGGCTTGCCTGCTTGTTGTGTGTTTTATCATTTGTGTGAGTCCATAAATGATGAATGTATTGCTCTCTCGTCCAATTTGATAGGCGAACAACAGACCGTTGAATGGGGCATGCGCTTGAAAGCAGCACTATATATAGCTGAAGCATTGGAATATTGTAGCAGCGAAAACCATCCGCTGTATCATGATCTCAACGCGTACAAGGTTCTGTTTGATGAGGTGATTCTGCTGTGAACATGCTGTTAATATCCTCGACTTGCATTGATGTCAGTTACTATTTCCTTTCCATCTTAGGATAATCCAAACTCGACTTATATTTGCAGGATGGCGACCCCCGGCTTTCCTGTTTTGGGTTGATGAAAAACAGTTGGGATGGGAAGAGTTACAGCAAAACTCTTGCCTACGCACCCCCGGAATATTTAAGAAAGCGTAATTTTCCCAAGCTTGCAAAGTTGTTATTTTGGAACATGACTAGATTTGAATTTATTGAGCTTTGTTGTATGCATGTGCACATGGACACCGGTAATCAATAAGCCGGTAATCTGAAAGTAAAGTGGCGAAAGCACTCTTGCTACACGTTTACCCCAACATTAGAGCTATAAAAACGATTTTTTGAAGTTAATTGGTCTTGAATGGGACAAGTATTTACTTGATTTTCTGTAATGTGTACTGTGTAGGAAGGATAAGTCCTCAAAGCGTCGTCTTCAGCTTTGGCACCATCCTCTTGGATCTATTGAGCGGAAAACATTTACCTCCAAGTCATGTTAGTTGCTTCTTCTGTTGTCATACCTTCCTTTTTTGTTTGGAAGTCTTTTCGTTGCTCTTAAGATACTAATATCAGTTCGTTTCTCTGTCGTCCAGATACAGGCCCTTGATATAATACGTGGTAAATACATTATGCCTTCGATTGATTATCGTCTGGAGGGGAAGTTCTCGACTGAAGAAGCTAAGATAGTTGTTGGTCTTGCTTCTCAATGTTTGAAATATGAACCTAGGAAGAGGCCTAATTTAAAGCATCTCGTTGCCACTCTTTCTCCGTTGCAGCCAAGAACAGATGTAAGCATCCAAAACTGCCATCACGTATCAAATGAATCGTATTTTATTACGTAAATACGTATATCTAGTTGTTTTCTTCATCTGGTGCTTAGGAATGAGTAAAATTTTGTATGAACTCGATTCGGATTTCAGGTGCCATCACACGTCATGCTTGCGAATACTAAACATGAAGAAGCCCCTCCAACACCGGAGTGTCCACTTTCGCCAATGCGTGAGGCGTGTTCTCGACAGGACCTGATGGCAATACACCAAATCCTGGTCACCGCACACTACAATGACGATGAAGTAACGAACGAGGTAATCTTAAATTGCAGCGAAGGAGTGCCCGGGTTTTACGATTTGTGAATGTTTCTGTGATGCTTATAGTCATTCTTCCATTTCCAGCTGTCGTTCCAAGAATGGACACATCATATCAGAGAAATGCAGGATGCCAGAAAACGAGGGGATATCGCCTTCTGCGACAAGGACTTCAAGACTGCTATCGATTGTTATTCTCAGGTTCGATTCATGTTCTCGACCAACAAAGAATACTTCTTCTAGTCCTGTGTTGGTAGATTAGATTTGGAAGGATTAGACGATTGAACAAGCTCGATAGTATCCAAACGCGTCGAAGTAGCTAATTCCTATACTGTTCTAGGGTCTTAGTTACCGATTATATCCTGAATTTGGTGTTTCTTTGGTGGTATGCAGTTCATAAACGTTGGTTCCATGGTTTCCCCGACTGTATTTGCTCGTCGTAGTCTGTGCTATCTGATGATTGATCAGACCAATGATGCCCTTAGAGATGCGTTGCAAGCGCAGATCGTGTATCCCGACTGGCCCACAGCCTTCTACATGCAGTCGGTGGCCCTCGTTAAACTAAACATGCACCAGGATGCTGCAGACATGCTCAATGATGCTTCTGCATTGGAAGAGGAAAGGCAGAAATACGGCGAGAGGGGATCGTAAGAATCGACCGATCTTTCTGTACGTGGTTCGTCACAATATTTTCCCATGAGTTTGTGACATTTTTGTAGGGCCAGATAAGCTAGTTTTTCATGATCAATGAAGAATATATGTGATTACAACACCTTGTTCTTTGTACTGATAGAAGATTAATTCTTTTGTGAACTCTTTCAAGTTATGAATAATATATGAAGATATATTGGACAAGAGTGTAATTGTATTAATTCTGTTGGATCAGTAGATGTATGCAAGTATTATATTTTCATGTTCTGCTAGCTACAAAAATTTCAATCTCAACATGACATTAATGGTTGAGAATGTTGAGGAGGGAGACTCTAGTTTTGATCAACTGTCTGAATATGGATTCAAGATCTTCCTCGACGACTTCAATGCTCGAGTCTATCTCTTTCAAGTGATTCACGAGCTCGTTTTCTTGATTCTGCTGCAAGAACGAATCGACTTTGTTGAACTCGTTCTGGTTGTGTGATGCTTTCTTGGATGGCATCAGCTTTGAAGCCAAAGACCAGCTGCTCTTCCTCTCTTGCATCTTCGTTCCCAACGTGCACGACAGCAGAGACTCGAGTAGGTAAAAGGCGACGGTCTCGGCTTCTTTCAACATGGAAGCAACACTCATGTTTTCTGATTCATTCTCAGAAATGACTGAGGCGCTGCATCTCAACTTTTTCAAACACTTTTGGATGCTTTTCTTCAAGTTTCTTCTTGAAGAATGGTAGGCATTGATGCCATTAACATCCTTTCTCCTTACAGCAGAGAGAAGATCTCTTACATCTTGCTTCACAACTGAGATCAGATCCTTAACTGAACTGCAAGCATCCAATAGGCTGATGCAATCATCAACACATTCATGGGAGACCAATTGTTGAGTTTGAGACAAAAGAAGCAAATCTTCAACGCTCTCGTATAAGTTTCTTAAGCCATTTATTCTGCTGTTCATTGAGGAGAGTGACGAGCAAGCGGCCTCTGAAGATCTCAACCTGGATAAGTTGTCACCGAAGTGAGAAAGAGAAGGGTGGGATGTGGATGGCAAGCTAAGTGAGCGACCGTGGTGAAGGGCCTTCGATCTCAAAGGTGATGAAGGTGCCATTGTATGTTTTTTCTTGGAGAAAATGAGGCTTGGAATGGAATAGAAGATTGAATCAAGAAAATTGTGATGCTTCTAAGAATGATGTATTTGGTCAATTTATAGTGGGGAAGGAAAGAGGACACAAGGAATTTCATTATTTTTCCAATGACAGATCATGAACCATTGCATGCCTTCTTAAACAATTTTCTATAGTAATAAACTAATAATGCATGAGATGAATGCAGGTTTTGTTCTTGATAAAGAAACATAGTGTCAGAACTATAGTATTATACTAAAACTGTGTCTGAAGATGAGCAATCAAAGTCCCATTATTATCTACACAGCACAGCACAGACTTTACATAGATAGCATCTTAATCCAGCCTTAATATGATCGAACGTGCATTTCTTTTTAAATAAACGTCGTTCTTCGTGCATCGTAGAGATTATATAGTATGTACTCTCCAACAGAAGCACAGATGTACAAAATGATATATTTATACATGATTTTGTCTGAGATTACAAACCTCATAATAGTGAAGGCTTACCTGTATTCTGCAGTGGCTCATAATTCATGCATGGTTATATGAATTTATAATAGCTGCAACAGAAGCACAGATCCACAATATGCTATTTTCTTGAATTCATTTTGTCTGAAGGTAGAGGCTTCATAATTATGTAGACATTCATATAACTTGTCCACTTTTAAACCATATAAGAAATGTGCTGTTGAGTTGTATGCATCAGCATGTAGAATTAGCCTTTTGATGGTAGGGGACATTGCGTTGACATCGCCACAATCATTGATGATCGATATCATAGCACACGACTTCTCATTGAGAACATAATGTAGATTCCTCTCCACTATATATTGATACATCATTCTTACAGGCATAACAATTTCTATTGATTCCATTTTCGCTTCATTTCTAAGCCTAATAAACAATGGCACCCTCCTCACCTTTGAGATCTAAGGCCCGTCATCACGGCCGCTCTCTCAGCTTGCCATCTGCATCGCATCCTGCCCTTTCTCACTTCGATGACAGCTTGTCCAAGTTGAGATCTTCGGAGGCAGCTTGCTCGTCCCTCTCATCGATGAACGGCAAAATAAATGGTCTAAGAAACTTATACGAGATCGTTGAAGATTTGCTGCTTTTGCCTCGTACTCAACAAGTGGTCTCTGAGGAATGTGTTGATGATTGCATCAGCCTATTGGATGCTTGCAGTTCAGTTAAGGATCTGATTTCAGTTGTGAAGAAAGATGTAAGAGATCTTCTCTCTGCTGTGAGGAGAAAGGATGTAAATGGCATCAATGCCTACCTTTCTTCAAGAAGAAGCTTGAAGAAAAGCATCCAAAAGTGTTTGAAGAACTTGGGACGCAGCGCTTCAGTCACTTCTGAGAATGAAACAGAAAACATGACCGTCGCTTCCGTGTTGAAAGAAGCAGAGATCGTAGCCTTTTACCTACTCGAGTCTCTGCTTTCTTGCATGTCGGGAACGAAGATGCAAGAGAGGAAGAGCAGCTGGTCTTTGGTATCAAAGCTGATGCCATCCAAGAAAGCATCACACAACCAGAACGAGTTCAACAAAGTCGATTCGTTCTTGCAGCAGAATCAAGAAAACGAGCTCGTGAATCACTTGAAAGAGATGGACTCGAGCATCGAAGTCGTCGAGGAAGATCTTGAATCCATATTCAGACAGTTGATCAAAACTAGAGTCTCCCTCCTCAACATCCTCAACCACTAGGATTGATATGTCCTAAATTTTGTAGATTTAGGAAATAGGAAACATAGTTAGTTATACTTGTACATCAGTATATATTTTCCAAGATCATCAATTAAATAAAAGAACATCAACATTCTTCTACATGGCTTGTCTTTCTTTCTTCTCTTTTTTGCTCAAGAACAACAGATCTATTAATTAATTTGTTTTTCAAGATTCTTGGCTCTCCTTAAAATGATTGATTCAGTTAAAAGAAAAATTCAAAAAACTCAAGCTGCATGAATTACTTTCATTTAAGAAAATTCTCAAATCTAAGAACATTTAGGAAGGATTAATCCACACGAGACACTTGCATTGTTTAATCTTACAAAAAAAAGTTCAAGATTCCAATTGTCTCTGAGTAGAGAACAATTACTGAATATTATATACTATAACATCACATGAAATGTGCTGTGAATTTTTTATTTAGGATTACATGTTAAGAGTTGACTACTGTATATTATAAGGTTTGATGAAGGGTGGTGCCAACTTTTTGCTGCATAGATAGTGATGGGACTTTGATTGCACATCTTCAGACACAATGTTACTATATTAGTTTAGTTCCGATCCTATGTTTCTTATCCAACAGCATAGTCTGCATTCATCTTGTGCATTACACTGAGAAATGTTCAAGAAAAGCAATATTTTATGCTAATGATTTGTCATCTGTCATTGGGAAAATAATGCAGATTCCTTGTGTCATCTTGTGCATTAAACTATGCAACACCCTCGTGTGGCCTAATTCATTATCTGGTTTCATAAATGTGAATAATTATAAAATCCATATTTCCATGCATGAATTATACGCAACTTGAAGGACAGGTTGGCTTCACTTCTTCCTCAGACAACATGAATTAAAGAAAGAATCATTTTGTAGATCTGTGCTTGTGTTGGAGGGCACACAGCCATATAATCTCTACATTGCAAGAAGAATCGGCCCATATTAAAATTTCTAGGGAAAAAGACGGGCCGGTCCATTATGACCAAATGTTAGGCAAAAAGTGAATGGACAAAAAAGTACTCCCTCCTTCTTCCCCCTCTCTCTCTCTCACTCAGCCGCACCCTCTAGAATGGAGACTCCCAGATCACTCAAAAAATTTCTTCCTCCCTCTCTCTCTCTCACTCAGCCGCACCCTCTCTCGGTATCTCATTCACTGCCGCCTTCTCTTTCCCTCCAGTCCGCCGCCGCTGGACATGCTATCCGGCCACCGCAGCCTCGTCGCCGCCCACGCTGCGACAGATCTGCCCTCTTCAAGCTGCCGCCCACACCGTGATATATCTGCTCCTCTTCAACACGCCATGATTGCTGCCTTCGCCGCTGCGGCGCCGCGCCTCATCCTCCGACGCTGCCGCTAGCCAGCGAGGCGGCGCAGATCTCCCCCTACCCTCTATTGCGCAGATCTGCCCCTGCCCTCTAATATATATATGTTTGTTGTAGGCGAGGAGAAATCCCATAGAAATCTCCTTCAACTTGAGGTTTCTCAATTACAAGCAGCAACGCAAGCAGATTCCATTCATTAATTGGGTGATAATGGTTTTAGCACAGAATTTAGTCGCAAGCTTTCTTCAATGGTGCATTTAATGCAGTGGTTAAATGTCTATTCTTGTGGTTCATTAGTTCTGATGTAGTGGTTTTGGATTTCAAACTAGATGGTTCATTACTTATGTGCTGATGGTTCATTATGTCTGATGTAATGGTTTATATCATCAAGCTAGATGGTTCATTACCTCTGTATTGATGGTTCACTATGTCTGATGTAATGGTTCATGACATCAAGCTAGATGGTTCATTACATCTGTTCTTATGGTTCACAATGTCTGATGTAATGGATCATGTCATCAAGCTAGATGGTTCATTACCTCTGTTCTTATGGTTAATAATGTCTGATGTAATGGTTCATGTCATGAAGCTAGATGGTTCATTACCTCTACTGATGGTTCATTATGCATCTCTCTCTCTCCCTCTGCCACCACCCTTTGCCTCGTTGCCGTTGCCGCCGGTCGCCACCACCGGCCGCCGGTCACAGGTAGCAGCTGCTGGTAGCCGGTCGCTGGATTCCGCCGCTGGTCACCGGCCGCCGGCAGCAGCAGTTGGCCGCCGGCAACAGCTACTGGTCGCCGGAGACCGGCACCGGATTCCGCCGCCGGTCGCCGGAGACCGGCGCCGGATTCCGCCGCCGGTCTCCAGCCGCCGGACTCCGCCGCCGGCCGCCATCGCTGCCACCACCTGTATGTCACCACACCCTTAAAAAAATAATTAATTAGTTAATAAGGGTAAAATAGGGAACACCCTTAATATATTTGGATTTTTTTGAACAAAAGTGCATTAGAATGGACCTACTTGACAATGAGAAAAAATGGTGATTTTTTTTGCCTACAATTTCACCCAGGTGGACCTTAGAGACATTAATCCAAATTTCTATGATTCAATAATTTAAATAATATGATAGATTTGTTAATAACTTGATGTAAGTGCACTGTTTGTGCAGTGGTACATCTGCATAGATAGTGATGGGACTTTCTTTGTCTTGTCATCTTCAATTCATACACATTAACATTACTATACTAATATAACTATCATCCCATGTTTGTTTGCTTCTGCAACGCCACATTCTGAGAGTGAGGCATGATAGTATAGCAACTATAGTTTATATCAAACCAAAAATAACATCAATTAGCAACAGCATATATACTCCCTACCTAAAAATAACATCAATCATCAAACTCTTAGCAAACATGCACTCCCTAAAAGTAAAGTTTCAAAATAGGATAAGACTACACTAAAACCGACATTAAAACCGAGAGGTGAGTTGTTCTCATCTTTAATTCATTCACATTATTCATATTACTATACTAATAATATAACTCTCATCCCATGTTTCTTCTGCAACACCACATTCTGAAATTTGTTCATGCATGCATTATTAAACTAACCAAATTTGTTTAGTCAAGTTTTGTTCATTTTATTACCGCTTGGGACATTCAGATACATTTCACAACTATTACTTCCCTAAACTACTCAATTTCATCTTCTTTCATCATTTGGAAGAGATTAATTGAACTTATAAATAAGTCATAAAATCAATTCAAGAAAACATCAACTTGTAGAACTATTATCACTACCTTGCTCGAATCAAGATTAATTGCGCCTACAATACTCAACCAAAATAACCCCTAGCTTATATAGAAACATCAAAATCACCAATGTTAATTAGTAAATACTCTCTAAAAATAAATGTCCCCGAAAAAACAAAAAAGTACCGGAAAGATTTGAATTCAATCGTTGCGAACAAAAAGAGCTGGTGATAATAAAGTTTCGATATAAGAAACGGCTCCATAATAACCGTAACCATTGTCGAATCGAGAGACGAGTTGTTCCTGTTCGAAGCAAATAGGATTAGACAATGAGTCCATAACCCAAACCCTACGTGCTCAAGAATCATCATCATCATCATAGTCGTCGTCGTCATCATCATCATCATCATCATCATCGTACACGTACACAATTCAAAGGCGTCCTTCCGTCTCCCACAGCCACATCAAGTTTTCATCCTCTTGTTTGAAAGATGGTTCCATCATCGTCGCTCCAAACACCCCACTACTTAAGTCCATGAGTTTGTCTTGGAGCTATACATTTTAGCTGTTAATATGTGCTCATCGCTATTTCCATCACCATACTGAGGAAATCCCACAAACACCTTGTATGCACCAGCCGAACCCTAGTTTCTCTGACACATTGAACTTAAACCCTACCCTTCTAAGAGGGGCAGTTTGGTGTAGATTCCAGTGGACGTCTGAGATCGTGGTTGAATGCTGGAGTTGTAGTTCGTTGATGAAGCGTTTGCTGTCGATCCAAGACCGCCATGATCTCGAAACGCATCTACTAGTCTTGCCAATATCTCTTCTTCCAAATATTAAAAATCTGCAGATTCTTTTTGACAAAACAATATAAATTCAAGCCTCACCGAATACATATATATACTTCAATTAGGTTAATATATATTTAGATACACGCTTCCACGCAGTACTAGAAACGAACTCCTCTTTCAACGCAGTTCAAATAATTATGCTTAGGTATGTGACATTTAGGGTATCTTTTTATAATAAATTATACTAACCATAAACGTTAACCTTACCTTATATTTAGTGGGCTCATGTTTTTAAATACTATAAAATAGGGATTCAAAAGAAAATAAACACTATTCGCTATTTTGCTTGAAGAGAAAAAAAAGAAACCCTAGCACCGCCTATCTTCTGCGTGTATCAGCCATCATCCCTTCTCTCTCACTCGAATCTCGCAGCTTGCAGGTGACGCCTTTACCTTTTCTGTACCAATAAGGCATGCATGCATATGTATATATCGGTTATATAATATAACCGAGTTGAATTAGGATTAATGTTATATATAGATTTTGATTGAAAATTGGATTGCAGTTGAACAGAGGGAGAGATGTCGGATCAGAAGCTGACGCGTATCGCTATAGTTAGCTCCGACAAGTGCAAACCAAAAAAATGTCGCCAGGAGTGCAAAAAGAGTTGTCCTGTTGTCAAAACAGGTGAATTCTTCTTAATTTATGCAGATATGATTTCTTCTTCTGCATGGTTATACTGCTCTTTTTTTTTTGTGATCTGAAATGGGATTTGTGGTCGTATGGCTATTACTAGAGCGATGGATGGTGATTACTGATTGAAGTGGCTGATTTTGTTAAAAGTAGACTGGCTTCTGTTAGGCATCTGAGAATCTGGCAACTGAATTTTCAATCTTTTTTGGGTATTAGATCATGAGACATGTTTTCGTAAGAAGAATTAAATTAGTATTATTGCGCATAACAAAATAATCGAGTCTAGGAGTTCCAGTTTATGTACCTTTTGCATTCGTATGATGATATAGGCATGGAGTTCCTTAAACCTAAATTCGTACACTAGTGATTATTAGTCCAAGAGATGGGTAGCACTCCTCAGTTCAAAACTCAAATTTATGATTATTATTATTGCTGCAAACTTATTTAGTCCGAGTATGGTTTGATCTTGTTTAATGGATGAACCAAAATGCTCTCTATTTTTTGTTAGTGATATTTTTGACAACGGACTTGTTGTCATGCATATGGGAGTCGTATACGGATATATATTTCTTTAGTTTTTGGAATTTCGTTCGTCAAATTTTAGAGCCTCTGTCTTGATTTATTAATGATGCCATCATATTGATTTTGTCATATATTTGTTTCCTATTTTGGAATTTGAATTTTGTTTTGCTGTTGTATTTGTCAAGGTAAGCTTTGCATAGAAGTGACTCCTGCAGCAAAGATAGCTTTCATCTCAGAGGAGTTGTGTATTGGATGTGGTATCTGTGTGAAGGTTCGTCCAAATTAAGAGATTAAATACAAGTTTTCTTTTCTGAATGTAGGATGTACAGTGGTTTTCTTACTTGTTATACTCTTTCAGAAATGCCCATTTGAAGCAATACAGATTATCAACCTACCAAAAGATTTGGACAAGGATACGACCCATCGATACGGTCCTAACACCTTCAAATTGCATAGGTTGAATGACTCGGTTCGGTTCAAGTGTAGTTTCATTAGCAGCTTCCTTGTTTCTGTTACTTTCTAACTTCTTGGACTTCAACAGGTTACCTGTACCAAGACCTGGGCAAGTGCTGGGCCTGGTGGGAACTAATGGCATTGGAAAATCTACTGCACTTAAAGTTTTGGCTGGAAAGTTGAAACCTAACTTGGGTCGCTTTAATGTAACTTCCTTTAGCAATATGGCCACCCATAAATTTTCCTTTTGACATAACATGCTGCATAACTTTTTCTCTATATTTCTTTGTAGAATCCTCCTGATTGGCAAGAAATTCTGACCTACTTTAGAGGATCTGAGCTGCAAAATTACTTCACCCGTATTCTTGAAGATAATTTGAAGGTGCAAGCCCTGATAATTCATGTTGATATAACACAATCCTTGTTTTGGTTTCATTTCATTTTTCAGTTATTATACTTTTAAATTGTACTCTCTGTCCCGCTAATGTTGGTTTGTTTCCATAAATAGCAAAAATAACCCTTTAAAAGTTGTGGACCCTACCACATTTTTATCTTTTACATCGTTCCTTAATTAATGTGTCCAAAAGAAACAAGCCATCAATAGCGGGATGGGGGGAGTAGGATTTATTTTCATCTTCAAATTAGCTGTAACTCTCTTGAGTAATTAAATTATGAAGTTCATTTTTCCTGAGATTGATATCCCATTGCTTCAAAAGGACTTTTAAAGGAGCATATTTCTGAGGATTTTTCAGAGTTCTGGAACTTTTATGGACCATAGATGATAAAGCATCTCTAGTCGAATTTAAGATTATATTCTAGTTGTCAATCTGCATTGGTTGGATATTGTACTCTATGGGATCATAAGATTTGTTCAGGAAAGAGATAGAAAGTGGAATGCTTTTGCTATGATAAGTTTGTATATGAATCCTATATTAACATTCATAGTTTATTTATATAGTAAGTTGTAATATTTATTTGCTGACATAATAATGTCCATGACATTACATTTTCTCAAAGTAACTAAGGTAGCAAATATCTTAGTCTATACAATAATACCATGACCTCCTTGCTATCAATTCATTTGACTCTATATTTTGTGAACTTTTCTAATTTATCATGTCAGTAATTCTTTATAATATTTTAGTATGATATTATCTTTGTTCCACTCAGGCAATTATCAAGCCCCAGTACGTTGATCACATCCCTAAATATGCTCAAGGTAATGTTGGGCAAATTCTTGCTCAGAAAGATGAGAGAGATATGCAACATGCATGAACTTGCCGTTGATCTTGAGTTGGTTCAAGTTTTGGACCGTAATGTGGGAGATTTATCTGGTGGAGAGCTTCAGAGATTTGCAATAGCCGCTGTTGCTGTACAGAATGCAGAGATCTATATGTTTGATGAGCCATCTAGTTATCTTGATGTTAAACAAAGACTCAAAGCTGCCCAAGTTGTTAGATCCTTACTCCGACCTAACAGGTCACTGATGTTTTTTTTTTCTTTTTTTTTTCAATTAGTGCTTTAACCATGAAAATTTACATGGTTATGACTTGCCAATTTTGTTTTCAGCTACGTGATTGTGGTAGAGCATGATCTTAGTGTGCTTGATTATCTGTCAGACTATATCTGCTGCCTTTATGGGAAACCTGGTGTATATGGTGTAGTCACTCTTCCATTCTCTGTAAGAGAAGGAATTAATATATTTCTGGCTGGATTTGTGCCAACCGAAAATCTGAGGTTCAGAGATGAGTCTCTTACGTTTAAGGTAAGTCTGGTTTTATGGCTGCTACATGTTAGTTTGCAGGCCACTAAGATGCCAATTGCAATAACATAATTCTCTTTCCAGGTTGCAGAGACTCCGCAAGAAAGTGCAGAGGAAATCGAGACATATGCAAGATACAAGTATCCAACCATGAGTAAGACTCAGGGAAATTTTAAGCTCAAGGTAATGGAGGGCGAATTCACCGATTCACAAATAATTGTGATGCTTGGTGAAAATGGAACTGGAAAGACAACCTTCATACGTATGCTGGTATATTTCTTGTATACCTTTTCTTGTTTCAGAAAGCACTTAAATTTTGTTCATTTATTCTAAAACCAATGTATTTCCAAATATTAGGCTGGCCATTTGAAACCTGATTCAATAGACGAAGGATCTGATGTGGAAATTCCCGAGTTCAATGTCTCTTACAAGCCACAGAAAATTAGTCCTAAGTTTCAGTCTACCGTGAGAATGCTGTTGCAACAAAGAATTCGCGATTCATACATGCATCCTCAGTTTGTATCAGATGTGATGATGCCACTTTTGATTGAGCAACTAATGGATCAAGAGGTAGTGAATCTTTCTGGTGGAGAATTACAAAGAGTTGCCCTCACTCTCTGTCTTGGAAAGGTAAGATCATCACAACATTGTTCTCATTGTTGTCGTCAGTCATGACTTTCACTGTGGTACCTTGCTTTTCCCCATGATATTTACCATAACCGGCTCTCATTGTGTATTGCTTTTATATATTCTTCTTGCCTCTCTCCAGTCCTTTTGCAGTTGATGCCCCTTTGTCTCATATCAATAAATTATCTTTAGAGGCTATCATTATTATTTCACATTGTTGCCTAATGAATTCCGTACAATGCATTTGTTTGGAATCAGATAGTACAATGATATATTTAGACTTTGTATTCCCTTTGGATCTCACATATCTTTTTCTTTTGTCCTTTTTATTTGGTTTGCAGCCAGCTGATATATATTTAATAGATGAACCAAGTGCATATCTGGACTCGGAGCAGCGTATTGTTGCTTCCAAAGTCATAAAGAGATTTATTCTCCACGCAAAAAAGACTGCATTTGTGGTCGAGCATGACTTTATCATGGCAACATACCTTGCAGATAGGGTGATTGTGTACGAGGGAAAGCCATCCATAGATTGTGTTGCAAATGCGCCTCAATCACTTCAGACTGGAATGAACCTCTTCTTATCTGTAAGCCAGCCACATGAAATAGAAATATTGTTTTCCATAAAGGAGGCTTACATTGTACTTAATACTAATAAATTTGTGGATATATGCAATGCAGCACCTGGATATCACATTCAGACGGGACCCAACCAATTTCCGTCCTAGAATCAACAAGCTGGAGTCGACCAAGGACCGGGAGCAGAAGGCTGCTGGATCTTACTATTATTTGGATGACTAAACATGAAGCCAATATGCTCCCTCCCTTGCTAACCCTTCTACATCCTACTATTTTGATGAGGTCAGAGGTGGTTTATACGGTGACGATGGAACGCTTATTGGAGAATGGTGCTGGTTGGTTCCCCAGCTAGGCTTCTTTGTTCACTCAATTTTGTTTTGTTGGAGATGAATGTTGTTAATTCTGGTATTTTTTGAAGACACCAAAGTAGAATTTTATGTATATTGCGTTTACCTACTTTAGCAAGTCGACTCATTAGGTACATAGGAGTGTCTTATGATCATGCTAAGTGGAACTTCAAATGGTAACCTTGTTCGATTGTTCTAAGAATTGCTCGAGCTGCAACATTTAGCTGCTTTCTTTTTTTTTTTCTCCTCTTGATTGGATGTGTATAACATTACAAAATGACAAGCCTCAGAAAGGGGGTACAAATAGCAATCTATGATAGTACATAATTGAAATTTTTTCGAGAAGGCCTAACGCCTAGGCACTGAGATACGGGAACGTGAAGTAAGCGAGCCTACTGAAAATCCGAATTACCGCTTCTTCTTTACTTGGCTTAGGGAACATGAGGATCCCAGCTAGATTTGTGCTGTTTGAAACTCCACAACCCGGAGATCCTTCTTCATGGAGATGCACATCAAGCCATGAATCTTTCACCTGAAATAAAAGATTTATAGTACAGTGCACCCAATCCAGTAGCACTGAAATTCACCAATATCGTGGATGTATTCGAGTGTGCAAGAACGATTTTCCAATATGGAGGATGAAAAAGAACCAACCCTATATTGTGTGGTAAATGTTAGTGTATATATACAGATGAGTCCAAATTCCAAATTAAAGTCGAGCAGGAAGAAGAGAAGGTGATATTCAACTATATGTTTATGCAGTGTTCCCCACCATCATAACCAACCCTTTTTATATCTCCATTTCATTCCATGCATTCATTATATATGACCCACTACACAATACACCTAAGCCTTCACTATTATAAGGTTTGTAATCTGAGACAAAATCAAATATAAATATATGATTTTGCAGATCTGTGCTTCTCAAGAAGGCCACACAGCCATATAATCCATACGTTGCACCAAGAACGACGTTTATTTAAAAAGAAATGCACGTTTCATCTTATTAATTACGTGGTTGGATTGATTGATGCCATCCATGTAAAGTCTGTGCTGTGTAGATAATGATGGGACTTTGATGGCTCATCTTCAGACACAATTTCATTATAATACTATAATTCTGATACTATGTTTCTTCATCAAGAGCAGAACCTGCATTCATCTCATGCATTGTTAGTTTATTACTATAGAAAATTGTTTAAGAAGGCATGCAATGATTCATGATCTGTCATTGGAAAAATAATGTAGATTCCTTGTGTCCTCTTTCCTTCCCCACTATAAATTGACCAAATACATCATTCTTAGAAGCATCACAGTTTTCTTGATTCAATCTTATTACAAGCCTCATTTTCTCCGAGAGAAAGCATAACAATGGCACCCTCTTCACCTTTGAGATCCAAGGCCCTTCACCACGGTCGCTCTCTTAGCTTGCCATCCACATCCCACCCTTCCCTTTCTCACTTCGGTGACAGCTTGTCCAAGTTGAGGTCTTCGGAGGAAACTTGCTCGTCGCTCTCATCAATGAATGTTAAAATAAATGGCCTAAGAAACTTATATGAGAGCGTTGAAGATTTGTTGCTTTTGCCTCATAGTCAACAAGTGGTCTCCGAGGAATGTGTTGATGATTGCATCAGACTATTGGATGCTTGCAGCTCAGTTAAGGATCTGATCTCAGTTGTGAAGCAAGATGTAAGAGATCTTCTCTCTGCTGTCAGGAGAAAAAATGTCAATGGCATTAATACCTACCATTCTTTAAGAAGAAACTTGAAGAAAAGCATCCAAAAGTGTTTGAAGAACTTGAGACGCAGCAACTCAGCCACTTCTGAGAGTGAAACAGAAAACATGACTGTGGCTTCCATGCTGAAAGAAGCAGAGACCATCGCCTTTCACCTACTCGAGTCTCTGCTATCGTGCACGTTGGGAACGAAGATGCAAGAGAGGAACAACAGCTGGTCTTTAGTATCAAAGCTGATGCCATCCAAGAAAGCATCAGACAACGACAACGAGTTCAACAAAGTCGATTCGTTCTTGCAGCAGAAACAAGAAAATGAGCTCGTGAATCAGTTGAAAGAGATGGACTCGAGCATCGAAGTCATCGAGGAAGATCTGGAATGCATATTCAGACAGTTGATCAAAACTAGAGTCTCCCTCCTCAACATCCTAAATCATTAGCCTTTTATCTCATCTTGAGATTGAAAATTTTGTAGCATGTAGAGAAAAAAAAAATATATACTTGTACATTTCTATGAATCCAAGAAGATTAATACAATTCAAACAGATACTATTCTCATTTACTCTCTGCCTCAATATTTTTCAATTTTAGTGTCTTGATTAATTCATATCTACCCTCTAAGCTTAGCCATACAACTTGACAAATCATGAATACTCATCATGTGTCTGCCAATTTTTTTAATTAGATAAAAATTTCTATGATTCAATTAATAATTAAAATAATATGACAGCATTTGTTAATTCTGAGCCACTGCAAATGACACCATTATTAAATTGAAATCCAAACCTTGATTTAAGTGCCATGGTGCATAGATAGTGATGGGACTTTGTCTTCTCATCTTCAATTCATACACATTATTAATATTACCGTTCCACTAAACTTGGTATAAATCTCTTATTTGAACGTCCTACTAAGTTTGACAATTTTAGTAAAAATTATCCCTTTAAAAAAGTGTGGACCCTCCCACCTTTATCATTTTTACACTACTTTTCCAAAAGTTGTGTCATACTTATTGGTACGGAGGGAGTAGCATACTAATATAACTCTCTCATCCCATGTTTCTTCTGCAACACCATAATCTGAAATTTTCTCATGCATGCATTATTAAATTAACAAAATTTGTTTACTCAAGTTTTGTTCATTTTATTACCACTTGGGATATCCAGATACTTTTCACAACTATTACTCCCTAAACTACTCAATTTCTTCTTCTTTCACCATCTGAAAGAGATTATTTCAACATAAAAATAACTCCTATAAAATCAACTCAAGAAAACATCAAACTTGTAGAACTATTGTCACTATCTTGCTCTAATCAAGAAAACACCAATGTTAATTAGTAAACCCTCTCTAAAAGTAAACGTACCCCAAAAAACAAAAATTGAATGAAAAGTAGTACTAGAAAGATTTGAATTCAATTGTTGTGAACCAAGAGGGTGGGTGATATTAAAGTTTCAATATAAGAAAAGGCTGCACCAACACATTCACGGGTGTCGAATCGAGAGTCGGGTCGTTCCTGTTCGACCCAAACGTTAGGGTCAGACGACGAGTCCATAGCCCAAACCCTACGTTCACAAGAATCATCACCATCATACACGATGCAAAGGCGTCCCTCCGCCTCATATAGCCACATCAAGTCTTCATTTCCTTCTTTGCACGGTGGTTCCATCATCGTCGCTCCAAACACCCCACTCTTTAAGTCCAACGATTCGGTTTGCCCGTATTCTTGCTCGTATTCTGCAGTCCAATATATCTTTCCACAAACAAAAACGCCAATATTTAAAAAAATGCCAGTGGAGGAATCGCACCCATGCTCCACATCTGTCCATGAGTTTGTCTTGGAGCTATACATTTTAGCCATTAATATCTCATAGTCATAGCCACCGCCATCATCATAATAATGAGGAAATCCCACAAACACCTTGTATGCACCGGACTCTTCATCCCAACCGAAACCTAATTTCTCAACGTCATTGAACTTTAACCACCCCTCTATAGAGGGCAGCTTGGTGCAGATTCTAGTGGCTGGATTCCACAAGAAGAAATGAGGTGGTTGTGTCATTTTGAGCATGCAGAGCATGCCATTGTGATGGCCCACAACAATGCTATCACATCTGAGATCGTCGTTGGCTGGGTGGGTGATGGGGGACTCTTCTTTATCACCAACACAACAACCCAAAGAGTAGGACGGGAAGAGGGACTCACTATCCATATATTTCATATATCGGTTGAAAACAACTCTGCTGCGTCTCCTTGAATGCTGGAGTTGTAGTTCGTTGATGAAGCGTTTCCTGTCAATCCAAGACCGCCATGATTTCGAAACGCATCTCAATCTCAACAGTGTTTTCACTTCTACGACTCTTGGCAATATCTCTTCTTCCAATATATCTCCACTCACTCTTTCCATCCCTTGATTTTCTTCAACTCTATCAATGAATCAAATCACCACAAGTAAAGAATCTACAGATTCATGCCAAGAATTAGAAGAAGAAACAAAATTTGGGATGACTTCTGTGGATACAAAGTGATCAAATAATGATAATTTGGTTCAGTCAATCCCACAAACATGTTACATGCATAATCGAATACTCCCCTCACTCACCTTCTTAAACTATTATGAAAGAATCACTTTAAAAGAAACACACGTTTCATAATGCTTTATATTAAAATATAAATGAGTAATTAAGGTAATAAATCAATCTCCCATTCACCACAAAACTTGTCAAAAATAAAATAAATTTACAACCCACTATGTTTACACGTTAATTATGCATATTATTGTTTAAATTACTATTTTTCCATATTAAATTTGATTTTGATCTCACCAAATCAAATATATTTAATTATTTGAATTCTTAAAACAAAATATATTATCAAAGATATATTTATACAATAGTACATGTTGATTTGTAACAAACAAAAATTTAACATGTTATTTTAGTTATAAATAATTTATTTCTTTATCGTAATTTTAGATTATTATCTTTTTTAGATACACTCATTTTAAATATTTGGAAGAATATGAAATTTTATTTTTCCATTCATCGAATCATCATGCATAGCAACGCTGTATTTTTATATCTAATTATTTGTGAGAAATCAACAGTGATAAGTACTTTTATATTAGTTTTATCACTTGAATTATTTTAAAGCCTTGATACATCATGATACTTTAGAAAGTCGTTCTAATTAATTAACTTTAATTCAAAATTCAATATAATAATTATATATGTAATAAATAAACACTAATATTTATAATTCCAAATTATATGAAATAGATTTCGTTGGATACAAATTGAGTTTAAGATATTTCATTAATTTGGAATAATATAAAACTTGTCTTAATTAAGCATATATGGAAATCATAACTAATTGGTGGAATATTAATGATCATTCCATAATTTAATTATAAGGGTATAAATGTAATAGTAATTTACGAATTTATATATAATAAATAATATTTTAATAAATTTTCCTAATTAATCATTTATGCCTTGAAACATTATGTCTCCTCATCATTTTCCTTAATAATGTATGTGCAAGATTGACTATAATTTATTCTGATGTTCTGCATAAACCAATGTTTTAAAAACCGGACCCGACCGGCCGGTTCCACCGGTTAAACCGCGAACCAGCCAAGAGACCAGTCCGGTTATGTTATTTTTAATGAAGAAAAAATAGTGTCAAAAGATAGAAATAATTAGAGCATAGTTGTAATTATTTGTTCTACAATTTGTAAGGTAAACAAAATAAACTGCTAAAGATCTAAAACCAATACAGAAGAGGAGACACTGCAATAAAGAAAGAGGAAACAAGTGATTCAACAACTCCTGAATCCCTTTTAGAAAGAGTCTTGTCGAGCTTTATATATAATAAAGGGATTTGTGCATATATTAAGTTGCAAACGAGAAAAGAATCCCTAATGAAATCAGTTGATCTTAAAGAAGATATATAGTTCTTACGTTACTGAAGTTCTACTCTCCTCGTCCCACTTGTTCTTTGGTATTTCACCAGAATCTGAAATAATTACCTTCTTCCTCGGCTTCCCGCTGTAGGTTCCTGCACTGCCTTCGATTGCATACACTGCGTCCATCCCGTCAATGACTTTTCCAAAAACAACGTGCTCCCCGTCCAACCTGTCCCAATTCCAAGAAATGAGAACAACTTTCATATTGGATTTCACATAGCAATTTCGAAAATAAGAGGGAGCATTTGTGCGTAGATAATATATATTGTTGCAAGTATTTGGAGGCTTAGACAATGATTTAAAGAAAATACAAGATCAATCCATCAAAGTAGGTAGTTCATTAGCCTATCATGTAAAGTTGACACGTGGAAAGATTCAGAGTCACGCCTTAAAGAGTAAGCTTACCAATAAGCCTTGACTGTCGTGATAAAAAACTGCGACCCGTTAGAATCGGGCCCCGAGTTCACCATGGCCACGATGCCTGCAAAAGCCAGATCAAGAAAGGAATGAGTTGTTTTTGCATGATGTGTTGGAGATGGGAGAGTTGTTTGTTAAATGATTGTTGCCAGACCTGCATGTGAATGCTTCAATTTGAAATTCTCATCCCGGAATGTGCTGCCGAATATAGATTGATTCCCTTTTCCATCTCCAGAAACGATGTCTCCACCTTGTATCATGAACCCCGGTATAATACGATGAAATGGGGTTCCTTTATAGTGCAGAAGTTTCCCGTTAGCAGCTTTTCCCATCTCTCCTGATTCAAGAAAGAAAAAGAGGTTTGTGAAGGAGAACGATGGGAAAAAAGAAAAAAATATCTTCATTTCTTGATGCAAGAATCCAAAAATCTTCTTCATACCTGTGCACAGTGCTCTGAAATTCTCTGCAGTTGGCGAAACGTAGAACTAGTCAGAAACAAAAGTGCAGAGGCAAAAAAGAAGGAATGAAGAAGCAAAGTTCATATATGTAGGAAACAACGAACTAGAAGAACGAGATTATTACCTACAGTCTTTGGCACGACTTCACCATATAATCCAATAGTAATTCTCCCTGTGGATTAATAGAATATTAAATAGATGAAAAATATATAAAATGTTATAGTTGTAAAAGATCCACCCTATTTACTACTTTTTGAAGATATTATCCATATTCTAATGATTTGTTTACTCTAGCAAGTTTCTGTATTATCATATTATGAAGTGTCAGATGAACAATCGCCATCCACAATAGTCGACTCCTTCACCTTCACTTATAACTTGATTTTCAAATAATAACGAAAATACATATGAACGTACCTATGCGCTGCTTATCTATGTCAACATCCAAAAACACTCTATGGGTGATATGGGTAATTTCATATAACTCTTCGACATCTTCTCCCCCCTGCAGATATGCAGTCAAATTCGGAAAGAGGTTACTCTAAACAAGTCAAAGGCATTATCAGTTTAAGGAGTTCATAATCAAGCATAACAGCGTTGTAGCTTGAAAGATTAAATTCGGGAATCATGAAACAAGATCTACGACATATGAACTTCCCTATGAAGGTAATACATATAATCTTAAATCAACAAGACATCGGGCTACAGGCTTTAAAATGGATAATATTTCTTACACACAAACCATACACTAACAAATCCACAAAATTATCTTAAGGGAAACATAGTAATAACCTGCAATAATACCAATTAAGTTCGCCACGAACCTAAAATTAGTCTACACTAGAGCAAAACCAACATATTCTTTATCAAGACTGAAATAAATCATCAAAAAAAGAAAAGATTCTGAATAATTCTTCAAGGTACAACAACATGATGCATGCCCCAACAGATATTCTCAATTGATTCACCCACAACATTAGTCTGTCTCTTAAAAGTGTCACAGCTCGGTCAAAGGTGTATGGAGACAATGCACAACATGTAAAACAAATATTGATGAAACACGATCATCATTCTGTATCTAGACTCTAAAACAATCATCTTTAATGTACAACAATAAGAGGCACTCCCCGACAGAGATTCATCTCTTAGGCGTTGAAACGATTCAGATCACCGAGAAACGAGACAATGCACTTATAATGAAAACCCAAAACTTTTCTTTATCAAGAAACACAAGCAATCTTTTTCAAGGTACAACAATCAGAGAACTAAAATAACATCAAGAAACTCAAGATGATTAATGTTTTTCCAATCACAGAACTAAAATAACATCAATCCATCTCTAAGAATTCTAAACATCTTAGCTCAAGGTACAATGAGACAATAATGTACAACATAATTACATATCAACTCAAATTATCAAGTCTTGCTAGAAGTACTACTCAAATCATATCAGTTCAACAATGTAACTAAATAAACTAATCAAAAATTAATCTTAATAGCCTTTTTCTTTAGTTATAATACATGTAGGCCGACTCGATCCAAGAAAGATGAAATCTTTACCATTTGATTAATGTTTTTCCAATCAGAGAACTAAAATAACAAAGAGGAAAAGAACACCCGCATCAAGATCGATCCAAAACCCATCAAACAAGCTGAAGAAATCGCAGTAAGCAAGAATCTTGAAAACCCCCAAAAAAAACAAACCAACCGAAAACTAGGCACAAGATGTAGAAAAATCTAACCTCTTTAGTGAAGGAATAAGCGATAAATAGCAGAACTAACGCCACCAAGAGAATCAACACAATCTTTGGCTGAACTAACGCTGAGATCCCTCGCCCCATCTCTCAATCAATCATCTCCCAGAGCGATGTCCCATTATCCTTTGACAAAACGCTCACAAATTTGCGATCGTTATTGTTGAACTTCACGAACACGAACCGTAGAGTGTCAGCTGGAGGAGCTCACAGTTGTATCGCTTTGAGATTGGTGAGGGAAATTGCAGAAGTTTGATAGTAAATGGTAGAAACTGTAATTTTCCCTTAATTCTTGGGCTCAAGGAGTTTGTTTTTGTTTTTTTTTGAAATAGAGTGTAATATATATGACAATTTATTTTCATTTTTAACTATTAGTAATTTTCTGTTTTCAAAAAACAAAAATTAATTTATCTAATGTTTTATTATGCGTAAAGTTTGATATCTTGAAAGTAATTAATTTATCTAATGTTTTATTATGAGTAAAGTTTGCATCTTGAAACTTCAAAGCAATAAATTTATAAATGAATGGAGTGTACTTTAAATTGATTAATCTAAATCATACTAATATATATTATTCATTATGTCTCGTTAAAAACAGCTTATTTCTATTTTCACGTAAAATAATAAGCAGTGTCAAAATTGAAAAAGTGGTGGGATCTACATATTTTAAAGAGTTAATTTTTGTTATTTTAGAAAACAACAATATTTGTGAGAACCAAAAAATAATAACAAATTACTTTTAGCGGGATCGATGAAGTATATTTTTGTCCAAAATATTTTTATTTTTTTACCTAAAATATGGAGCATTGTAATAATGGAAAAGATAATGAGAATACATTAGAACAAATATGAATTCATGTACTATTCATTAATGAATATATTATTTCCTGTTATTACTTTTTCCTTCCATCGATCCATTAACACACACATATATATATACATATATATATATATCTTAATTATTTTTAAGTGAAAATTAAGTAAATTAATTTACTATATATATAATAATAAATTGGACCTTAAATCATGTTGTCCTTGATTAATTAATTAATTAATGAAAGTGATATTAATTGGTATGTACATCTCTCTCTACTATTTATTACAATAATTAATTACATAATGTAATATAAATTTACAAAGTGCATTCATATAATTAATAAAAAAAATGGTACATACCCTCATTAATTCTGCAAAATAATACTATGTCCCTGCCAAATTAAATAATATATTTGATTTTGGGCACGAAATTTAAAAGAGAGTTGAAAAGTAATACTTTGTCCTCTCCAAAGAGAAGCGTATTTCTTTTTGTAATGTCCTCTTCAAAGAGAGTCATTTCTCAAAATGAAAATAATGAGTGTTAAATAGTAATAGAAGTGCAATTAGTAAACACCAATTGCACCCTTATTTTTTCCTTTAGATTACTACAACTTTTTAAAGTTTCATTAAAGATTTCTTCATTTACGTGCCGAAAAGAAATGTCTCACTTTGAAGAATACGGAGTGGTACAAAAATTGTTAACTCTTTAGGCATATTTTTTTTCCCAAGATGCTGTTAATATGTAAAGATTATAAATTTAAAATATAAATTGAATTTGTTAAACATAATCTTTTAATGAACTTAAATTATCATATTATAATTTATAAACTATTATCAAGCAAATTTAATGTCACTACCATACAACATTAAATCAAGCTCCAGTATTAATTGTCGGCGATAATACATAATAAAAAGTACCTAAATTTTGAATTATTGGAGTGCAACAAAATGTAGTGATATTCATTGTCGTCGACCATAAATGCAAAAATGCTCGCCCACAAGTCGGGGACGGGATTAATAAGTCTGCGAATGATATGACATATTTTGTAAATAAAATTTTTTATTTATTAAAATGTAATTTAATATTATTTAATATAAAATAATAAAAAATAAAAATTATAATGACTCGTATCATATCAGTCATGGACACGTTTAATTATGTCAGTCGCGCCTAGTTGATCTATCTTATTATAAATAGAATTTAACATGATGGTGAATGCAATAACTCCAGATGTTGAAATATATTCCAACTAAATCATAATCAATTGACCAATTTCCAAACTAAATACATTAATTTCTATCTAACTCCACAATAATATAATTAATGCTCATTTCATTAAATCAAAATGTCATTTGTAGTGATTACACCAACCTTAATTAAAACCAGCAATTGAGAGAGTTGTTGATAACAAATTTAGATAAATTTCCCCTAAATAAAAAACAAATTATATATATTTTATATGATTACTGTTTGGTTCATGAAATAGGATTATGGATGATAAATTATTCCAAATTTATTTATATATATAGTACTAGCATAAAATGTCTTATCATGTGTTTGGTTCGAAAAATAAAAATGTGAGATAATTTATACTTGTGTGTTGGTATATGAATTTAGACCTTATAAATAATACTCATTCCTCAATAAGCTCGACACATTTTTTATAAAATAAAATTCATTATACTGATTCTTTAATAAGCTCGACACATTTTTTATAAAATAAAATTCATTATTCCTTAAAAATGTGTCGAAAAAATCGACAAATAATGAGATATTATCTGAATTTAAGATTTACTCACAATATTAAAAAGATTTGACATTAAAAGGCATGGAAAATAAATACATCCAAACAATTTAATCCAACTAATGTTACATTCCCCTTTGAAGTACACATTGTTTTTAAATTTGACATATTTTAGAATATAGTACCATTACATTAAAATGAAATAATGGTGCCCACATTAAAATACATTTTAGAAAAATAATCAAATAATTGTTATAATGATATTGGGCCACACTCACTTTAAAAAGATTAAACCTAGATTGGACCATGCTTTTCTCTTTTCTCAAGACACTCTTGTTTTACTTTGTCTTTTAATAAGTTTATTATTTTGTTTTTTTATAAGCTATAATTTATTTTTTTTAATGTTTTATGTGTAGAGTGGAGTATGCACCTTGGAACTTCTAATTTGAATTAAGTACTCGAAATAAATAATATGTCACATATAAAGTCTATAGGAGATTAATAGAAAATTATGCCACTCAATAAATTAAATCGAATTGTAAATTTTGATATTATTATATTGAATAACTATGTATTTCACTATCTCTTCATTTTTCTTAAATGTTATATTGTGTTACAACTTACAAATAGCCATAGTCACTATCAAATCATGTACACATATAATTATTTCTTGGCCTTTCTAACAAATTAACATCAACACACGACAATACAATACAAAAGTCTTTTCCTATCTTTATCTTTTCGATTTGAAAACAACAATTTAAAAATACTATTTAGTACTTCATCTGGCGCAGTTTACTTGACACATTTTATATTCATACGAGTGTATTATAATAATAAAATGTGTCAAATAAAATGGGTCAGATAGAGTATTAATTACTACTCTACTAAAAGTGATCACGTTCGACCAAATCTATGAGAGTTTTTTAGTCAAACGTGACCACTTTTAGTGGAATGGAGGAACTAGTATATTTATTTGTAGTAAAATATTTTCAATAATGGTCCATAAATTCCAACTTTTTTAAATGTCTCACTCTATTCTATAAGCAAACTTTATGTTCAAAATCAAAATTGTTATTTATTTCAGATCGATTTTGAATATGTAAAATCATATTTTAATGAAATTAGGCATTGCAATATACTAGGTCTTATAATTTTTTTAAAAAGATTTGTCTAAAAACATTGCACTATAACTAGAAATACACTTTAAATATCACACATTAATTATTGGGAACGAGAGTTCGATGTTGCCGATTTAATATAATCAACAAACTGAGTTACTCAACATTGTTCATAAAAATTCAAAAAAACTAGCATGCGTGCGTTAATTTAGTAGTATTGAAGTTTCCAATACAATAAGTCTCGAGTTCGAATCTTTTGAGATGCGACTATATAATTTAATATTAATGTAATTCAATTAAAAAAAGTTCAAACTTTATTTTTAATCTTTACTTATTCCATAATTTTCACAAGCACAAATTCTACTTTTGATAGACTCATAAATTATTTCACAAAGCAATTCATCTTTTTCGATTTAATAGTGTAACCTTATACGTAATATTAAAGATTTATATAAACTATTAAAAAATATAATTATTTTTACTATTTAATATTATTTTTTATTAAATTTTAGAAACAATAAATTTAGAAAACAAGATATGTACTCTCTCTGTCCCACTAAGCATCACACTTTTTTTCGATTACTAAAGAGAGTGTACAAAGTAATGTGTAAGGATGATAAAAATGATAGGATCCATACCTTTTTAAATAGATAATATTTACTATTTATGAAATATGTCAAGCTCAACGAGTCAAAGTGCGAAATATTTATAAATACATCCCAAAAGAAAAAGAAAAAAAAAAGAAATTGAGTAATAAGAATATGGCGCCTCGTCTGCAGCAATATCTGCAAATATTTGCTGACTAATCACTTGTCGACAAAATTATGCTTCTTTTCTTCCTCCACTAATTGTAATTAAACTTTAATTATTCTGTTGCTTAATCCCCGATTAACGGCTAATAGCATTTGATTAATTAAAAAAAGGAATTTAAATTTCAGATAGTGATTCTCTCTTTACTATATCACTCACTTCACTTGAAGCTATTCACTTCTTCAAATCCTCTCTCTGTAAAACCATGGCTTCCATTACCATACACCTGCAACTCTTCCTCTCACTGCTCCTCTTCATCAGAATCTCCGCCGATGGAACGGCCAAAACCTACATCATCAGAGTGGATAGCTCATCCAAACCGTCGGTGTTTCCAACTCACTACCACTGGTACACTGCGGAGTTTACTGAGCCCGCCTCCATTCTTCACGTATACGACACAGTTTTTCATGGCTTCTCCGCCGTGTTAACTCCGTTGCAAGCTTCTTCTGTCCTCAAGCACCCCTCGATACTCACCGCATTCCAGGACCGCTGCCGTGAGATACATACTACGCGCTCGCCGCAGTTCCTCGGCCTACGCAACCAGCGCGGGCTGTGGTCGGAGTCTGATTATGGCTCTGATGTTATAATTGGAGTTTTTGATACCGGAATTTGGCCGGAGCGGCGGAGCTTCTCGGATCTGAACCTCGGACCCGTGCCGAAGAAGTGGAGAGGTACGTGCGAGACTGGTGTGAGGTTTACTGTGAGAAATTGCAATAGAAAAATCGTCGGAGCTAGGTTTTTTGATAAAGGGCACCAGGCGGCGTCTGGATTTGGGGGATTTATCGGCGGAATTAACGAGACGGTTGAGTTCAAGTCGCCGAGAGACGCCGACGGGCATGGCACCCACACCGCCTCCACGGCGGCGGGGAGGTACGCCTTCAAGGCGAGCATGGAGGGTTATGCCGCCGGAATCGCCAAGGGGGTAGCGCCGAAGGCGCGCCTCGCGGTGTACAAGGTGTGCTGGAAGAATGCAGGCTGCTTCGATTCCGATATCCTCGCGGCGTTCGACGCCGCCGTGAATGACGGCGTGGATGTAATCTCCATCTCCATCGGCGGCGGCGAGGGTATTTCCTCCCCTTACTATCTCGATCCCATTGCAATCGGAGCATACGGCGCCGTTTCGAGGGGGATTTTTGTCTCCTCTTCTGCTGGAAACGACGGCCCTAATGGAATGTCAGTGACCAACCTCGCTCCCTGGCTCACCACCGTCGGTGCCGGTACAATCGACCGCGATTTTCCTGCTGACGTGGTTCTCAGCGACGGCAGGAAATTCTCCGGCGTCTCTCTCTACTCCGGCGAGCCTCTGCAAGATAAAATGCACCCACTAATCTACCCCGGCAGCTCGGGTGTGCTCTCCGCTTCACTTTGCATGGAGAATTCACTCGATCCCAACCAAGTTAAAGGCAAAATCGTGATTTGCGACCGCGGCAGCAGCCCTCGCGTCGCCAAGGGATTGGTCGTCAAGAAAGCCGGCGGTGTCGGAATGATCCTCGCCAACGGTGTCTCCAACGGCGAGGGTCTGGTCGGCGACGCCCACTTGATTCCGGCGTGCGCCGTCGGCTCCGCCGAGGGTGATGAAATCAAGTCATACTTAGCATCCAACCCTGCCGCAACCGTCTCCATTAACTTCCGTGGCACTGTTATAGGAATCAAGCCGGCACCGGTGGTGGCCTCGTTTTCAGCCCGCGGGCCGAACGGCCTGAACCCGGAGATTCTCAAGCCCGATTTGATCGCCCCCGGAGTGAACATCCTCGCTGCCTGGACCGATGCCGTGGGACCCACCGGGCTCGACTCCGACACCCGGAGGTCGGAGTTCAACATCCTGTCGGGAACCTCCATGGCTTGCCCCCATGTGAGCGGCGCAGCCGCCTTGCTGAAATCAGCCCACCCTGATTGGAGCCCCGCAGCAATGAGGTCTGCCATGATGACAACGGCGAGCTTGACCGACAACTCCTTCGACCCAATGCTGGACGAATCGAGCAAGAAACACGCCACTCCCTACGATTTCGGTGCTGGCCACATGAACCTTAATCGCGCCATGGATCCCGGACTGGTCTACGACATGACAAACGATGACTATGTCAACTTCTTGTGCTCTATCGAGTACGGTCCGAAGACAATTCAGGTGATCACGCGATCGCCAGTGAATTGTCCAATGAGGAAGCCATCACCGGGGAATCTAAACTACCCTTCGATCGCAGCCTTGTTCCCAAGCGGGGAGAGTGGGATGTTGAGCAAGACATTCTTCCGAATGGTGACAAACGTGGGGGAGGCGAACGCAGTGTATAGAGTGAAGGTTGAGCCTCCGAAGGGGGTGAACGTTAGCGTTAAGCCCGGGAAGCTCGTCTTTTCGGAGAGTTTGAGGAAGCTAGGCTACTACGTGACTGTAACTATTGACAGCAAGAATCTGGTGTTGGATGATTCTGGTGCTGTGTTTGGTGCTCTTTCATGGATGGATGGGAAGCATGTGGTGAGGAGTCCCATCGTAGTTACTCAGATCGAACCTTTGTGAAATCGAACTAGAATCTTGATCTTGTAA
This sequence comes from Leonotis leonurus, assembly GCA_026898415.1. Classification (NCBI taxonomy): domain Eukaryota; kingdom Viridiplantae; phylum Streptophyta; class Magnoliopsida; order Lamiales; family Lamiaceae; genus Leonotis; species Leonotis leonurus. The sequence continues at coordinate 9,736,678 of JAPKLX010000002.1, read as the reverse complement.
GAAATCTTTCATCCTAGTCTTTGCTAGCAATGTGATGCCTATTATTTGCTTGTAAATTATGTCCAATTAATTAAGGTGTTTTTAGTTGAGAATGTGTGATGGTGTTTGTAGATGACATGATGTGATCATCTTTGTGCAAGAATAGACTAGTTCTTGCACTAGTTTCATTCAGTCTATGATATAGAGGCTTTAGTTTTAGTGTTTTGCATTTTAGCCTTTGTTCTATTTGGGAAATAGAAGATGGGATACTTTTGTGTTGGAAGATTTTGAGTGCTTAAATTAGGTAAAATTATTACTCTATTGATTGGAGTTTTCCTTGCATATCAGTTCAATTCATAAGACTATACTATGTTCTATCTACATTGGATCTACTAATAACTTGAGATCTAAATTTGGATCCTATCCTTTCTTTAATTTTTCAATTTGCTTATTTTAATAGCCTTTTCTAGTCTTGAGTATCTTACACTAAAGCTAAAGGTGGTCTTGAAATTGCTTTATCTTCAATAACTAATTTGGGATAGCCGAAAGTTTGCAAGATTGGAGTACTTCTTATAAGAATCAATAAACAAAATTATTCTATCCATCCACAAATTGAAATATTCTTACCGATCTTACCATTTTTCAGTCATGTACTCCCTTCTTCAGCTTGACATATTTTTTTCCGGCACAATTATTAAGGAGAGTTTAAGATATTGTAAGAGTGATAAAGATATTACCGTTCATACCTTTTTAAATAGATAATTTTTATTATTTATAAAATGTATCATTATTAACATGACTTCCAATAAAAATAAAAAAAGTTGGGACCGAGGAGTATTACATTATTACATAACATTTATTTAAGTAATTTATAATATGTCATGTGAGCTTGTGATCCAACATCATTATTGAGGAATGAAGGTTCCACTAGCTTCATAGGGGGCCAAAAAGGGAGTTAAATGAGTAGTGAATTTAGGCAAAGCAAGTTTATTTTTATTCTATGAGAAAAGGGCAAATCATGATTAAAAGGTAGTTGTGTTTGAACAAGAAAAATATTTAGTCATCATCCAATGAAATTAATCCATGCTTTTATAATCACTTCCTTGGACAATTACACTTATTACATCAAGCAATTCATATTTACATATAAATTGTAGAATTTGATTCATTATTATATATAAACATTCTAAAACCTAAAATGGGACTATTTTTTTTACACTTTATTAATATATGACATGAGTGTATGGGTGACATTATTTGTGGCCATAATAAGACAATATTAATAAAGGGATTGGGCCATATTTTCAATATGCAGCTGACATGATCTTATTCTTACCTACTAAATGATTCTCAGATCCTAAGTTTGAATCAGAATAGCATTTTCATTAATTATTTAATCCAAATTACTAAGTCACCAGTCATTATAATTGATATAATTATGTCATTTGTTCCTCCCTTTTTATAACTTTACCTACCAAAATTATCGTACATGCTAATGATATTGCCCCTCTATTCGGAAAACACTTATATATATAAAAAAAAAAGAACTTTAATATTGTACTCTATTAATATCCCCAAATACAATTCAATTATTATTTGAATGACACTAAAATTTATCTCTTCATTAATAGTACCAAAATGAGCAATAACATATTCAATTCAATTTTATTAATCACGTGCATGCATGCGTATATGTAATAGGAGCAAAACTTAAAAATATCTATTTTATTAATCATAAAAAAATCTCACTTAAAATAAAATAAAATCCTCCCACTCTTGTTTATTTAATGTTGTTTTTTATTAAAAGGAAAAAATGATTTTGTTTTGTTTAGTTTTGTTTTGGGCATGTAACGATATGAAAGGCTTTGCATGAAATTGGTTTTGATGAATTGGGCTTCTGCACTTGATAAAAATATTGGGTTTTCATTAGGCCCCAAACTCTATTATTATATTAGTATAAATTGTGACGAAAGCTCGAAATTTAATCATCAGTTAAATAAAAATGTTGTCTTGTTAGGCTTTTTCTTAGAAGGAAATGTGGATTGATAACATGTGTCTATAATTAAATTGAACTGATAGTATCCCTTTTGGGAACGTCCAAAATAATATCCGAAGGTTTACAAGCGGCTGATATATTCATATCAGAAGGGTTTATTCGAACTAATTGTATGCCGTAATCTTTTGAAAAACGCTTTGAATGAATTATTTCAACTCCACACCTTCTATCCTTTAAATTCCAAGCCCACTAGACCGGAAACGCTCTCCAGCTGATGATATGATCGGGAACTTCAATATTTTATCTCATTTCAATATTAAAAATTTGAAGTCCAAAATGGGTACTCAAATATCCATGTGTTTTAGGGTTTTGTGTAAGATTTGTGTGATTGGAAGATGATAGATATGCAATAATTTGTGGTATGAAAGAGGACAAATATGACCCTACTCTACTCCTATGGTTTTCAAAGTTGTGAGTTCATCTTTGTATGTACAATTATTGTGTCCTACCATGTGTTAGTGTTCAATGAATCCTTTACCAAACCTAATCATTTACCATATGCTCAGTATTATAAGATTCTACTAAAGATATATGAGGCAATATCATCACCCCTTTCCTTTAATTTGTGGCCCAAGGTATTAAATTAGGGTTAATTATGGGATAAAAAATTGAAATTGGGGGAAAAGGACGTGGCAGTTGACCTTTAAACTATACTCCAGTAGTGGGTAATAAATCATGGTCATGGGCAGAGGAGACAAGCACCAAACGACGCCGTTTCCCACTACTTGTTATGGGCCGTTGGGCCCATTTCTCCCAATATATATAAGCCTTTTCAAATTCTTATCTATAAATGGGCCTGCGGGCCCACTCCTCTCATCATATCACCACCAAATAGTGCTTTGTGATTATTATTTTTTTGATTTATTGTGTGGCTTCATTTGAATAAAAAAGAATTTCAAGAGGTTATAGTGGTTGGTATATAGGAATTAAATGCATTGTTAGGCCTTTATTTACTATTGTAGGTACAAGTACAAAGAATATTGAATCCAAAATGCAATTATTCTATGTTCCACTCTTTCCCCTTCCTCATATAAGTAATTGTTCATTTTTCCCGCTCTTTTCGTCCTATTATTTTTTGTCCTGTTGACTAAAAATATTAATATTTTATTGATTATTGAGGTCAAAAATAGTAAAATAAAGTGAGTATTTATTTTTAAATGTAAATGGTGTACATTTAGGCTCACCAAAATAAAAGGCACTTCTAATTCTATGTATCTTATACTCCATCCGTCCCTCTTTTCCGATTGAGACGTCCAACGAAAGTAGTCTCATTTCTCTTTTTGACAAATTTTATAAGTAAAAAGTAAAGGGTGTTCAAGTAAATTTAACAAAGTAAGATATTGGTTTGCGTGTAAAATAGAAGGGGAACTACAGAGTACATAATGTGTGGATGTACATATATATTGCATATAAGTTGGTATAAAAATTATTTTAATGCCAATACTTGAATTATATACAAGAAATAAAATACATTAGAATTATAATAATTTCCATTACAAAGAAGCTGTAGCATAATATGATGGGTGAGAAATGAAAAACTAGAAAAGTAGTTGGGTTGTGAAGTAATTTACTACTTTATTAAGGAAACATAGAACATCGAAGTGGGCCCAGTGATGTAATTGGGCCGGTAGGCCCATTACTAAACGGGTCAGTTCCTAACCACCACCCCATACAGCAAGACACTGACGTTTCCTTAATTACATTGAGATCCTCAACTTTTCACTATTTTTATGTCTACCCAAAAAGCAACTAAAAGCTAAAAACAAGTTTTTCAGAAACTTAAAATTGAAATTATATTAATTCAAAAAGGTGCATTATTATTTATTAGAAGATTAAATGTTTAGGTGGAAAGAGTTGATGTGTGCTATAAAAAGCGGTTTGACCCAATCTCATAACTGATTTAGGTATACCATAAATGAAATGATATCATAATGAAACTTAAATTAAAACAAGATAAATATGGTCACACTACCGAATTAAATTATATGTGTACAAATATATATATTATAATATAAAGTAGTGGTGGTGATAATATAAATATTTATAGATTGGTAGATCACAGCTAAAAAGAACAATAGCATACGTACATGTGTTGGCCTAGTGGTAGTGAGTTTAATGTCATAGGTTAAGATCTTGAGTTCGAGTTTTCCGTAATTCGGCCATATAATTTAATATTAATGTAATTCAATTTTAAAAAAATCAATGGCAAGTTGAAGTTGGTAGAAAATGGTGTAATTAATATATGCATGGATTCCTTATTTTAATTATCTCATGACTATTCTATTATTATTTTTCAATTAGTCTTAATTTTATGTTATTTTTTAAATAATTTTACGAATTTAATTTATTTTCACTAAGAGTCAGTATAACTTAATTTACTTAAAAATAAAAGATTTTTTTAATTTTGAAAATCACTTGGAAGGGATTAAAATCAACTATAATTAAATAATTATAATTATTTATACAGATAATTGAGTGAGTGAAATTCACTTGCTTGCGGATGCGAATTCGAAAATAAGCCATCAAAATGCACTAGTGTTATATTAAATTTCAGAAATTAAATTGAAATACATTGCAATCTACCATTAATATGATTAATTACTAAAATAAGAAATAATTATGTTATTAAACTAATTTGTTATTAATTAATTTTACTGGATATTAAATAATTATATAGATTGGTTAGGTAACCCACCCTTGTGGGTGTTTCTTCTCATCCTCTCACTGCTTATCCAATCTCTCGTTCATCCATATCTTCTGATAAATAAGACAAACTGAAAAAAAAAAAGAATATAAAATTAGTGAAATAGGCAAAACATAAAAACTAAAAAAGAAAGAATAAATTATTACAGAAAAATATCTCTTTGAGGTCTTCCAATAATATTAAACAGAAAAGTACAATATATTTTGATGATACAATTATCAAATTACACCAACTTTCTGCACATAAAAGAACACCAAGATTTTGATATATTTAAATTTAATTCCTCAAATTTGCACGAGATTAAATTTACCCAAAAATAATAGTGGGTCCTCGACCTTACACAAAGACAATCTATTTGAAATATAAATTTAATAAAATTTGAAGAATTAAATATGTGGATTAAATCAAGTTATTATCATTAGAATAATGTTGAATATAAGTAATAAAAATATATGATCGAGTTGTACAAATTACAATAGTGAAGATAAATTTGAAGAGAATAAGAAGATCCCAACTAATATTATAACTAAATAATACTAACACCATTTATCTGCATACTAATTAATATCTTCAAATTAATTTCTACTATACTTGATGAATTAATCTAAATGCTTACATATCCTCAAAAAAAGAAAAAAGGAAAAAAAATCACTTCATCTCCAAGCTTCTGTAGTCCAAAACTCCATCAGCTTTGAAGCCCAGAAAATCATAGCCAGAATTAGCAGTGCTGCTTCCATTAATACTACCATTGGCACAGGTGCAAGCTTTGGTGGTACGGATCCCCATGGATGTACTACAGGCGAAGCACAAGGTACGGCTCCCAGCTGCATGCTGCTGCTGCTGCTGCTGGTAGGGAGGGCTTATTCTGAGTTCAAGATTCAAATCTGGGCACTTTTCTCTCCTCACTACTACCGGATCACTATTATCTTTATTAGAGAAAGAGATGGTGTTGCTGGTGGTGTTGGTCTCGGCGGTGGCGGCGGAGCTCGGTGGCGGCTCATTGACGGGGCGGTGGGTGGTGGGGTCGATGCCACGGCTGAGAAGCTTCCTCCGTATATGAGTGTTCCAGTAGTTCTTGATCTCGTTATCGGTTCTTCCCGGCAGTCTTCCCGCGATAAGTGACCACCTTTAATAATAATAATAGTTAATTATCTCAAAATTCTCATACTTTTTTTATAACTTTTGATCTAAATTTAAGTTGATTTGAAATCTAACATTTTCGTTTTCATTTACATTAACATAAGTATAAAATTCAAATGTTAAATTCTATACCAATTTTAATTTAATTGAGAAAAATGTATTTATTGATCAAATTGCTAAATCTTAAAATACACAAAAATAAAAAAATCCTAAATTTATGTATTTATTATTATATTTAAAAAATTGTGAAAAAATAAAATTAGCACTATATAAATAATGGGTATTTTTTAAAGTTTAACAATTAAATTTAAATAGAAGTAGTATTGTATCTAGGTATATGAAGACATACTTGTTGCCGAGGAGGCTGTGGAGTTTGATAATGAGGTCGTCTTCATCGTCGGAGAAGTTGCCGCGCTTGAGATCAGGGCGGAGGTAGTTGATCCAACGGAGGCGGCAGCTCTTGCCGCAGCGGAGGAGGCCGGCGGCTTTGGGGAGAGAGCGCCAGCAGCCCTCGCCGTGGGAGCGGATATAGGCCACCAAGCGGTCGTCTTCTTCCTTGGTCCACGCCCCTTTGTTTGTGTGTGCTTTCTCGCAGCACGGTGATCTCCCCATCATTATAATTTACAAATATCAAAAACAAAAATTCAATCTTTTCTTTTCTTTTTGTAACATTCAGCAGCAGCAGCAGCAGCAGAAGAAACCCTTCTTCATGGACTTGATGTGGAGTTTTCTCTCTGTATTTATATATATGTGCACCCTTGCGCATATAGATACAGGGTTTTGACTCTATATGTTGGGGTGGGGGTGGGGGGTTAGGGTGGGTGGGTAGTGGGGGGTGATTTCTTCTAGATGTGAGTTGGTGAGATAGGTTAGAGAGTGTGGCTGGTAACATACTAACATATATATCCCTTCATCATATTACCATCATATTCTATTCTATATATATATGTGTAGTGTATATAATTATAAATATCTTAACTATATAACTGTCTGAATATATAATACTCTTTCTTTTTTTACTAGAAACAATCTTAAGTGATTGAGCAAGAAAAAAAAAATTATAATTAAACTTGAGAGTTAGTATTTTAAAGATAAATTTTTTGTAGTCGCTTTTAATAGGACGATTAAATAAATACTATGTTTTGTGGGTGCGATGTGATATATTATTTTTCAAAATATATTGGAGATTTGAAATAGGGGGAAGAAATGAAATCATATTTGTATATTTGTGTATAGATTTGATGTATTTATTTAGGTGAAAGGGACATAAGAGATAGGTGAGGTTTCAGGTAGGTGTAAAGTGAGGTAATAAATTAAAGGCAGCAAGCAAAGTGTGTGAATTGTGATATTTGTTTCATTTCATCCAAACTCTGAACCAACCATTTATTAACAATTATTAATCATCTAACAATCACAACATAAATTTGGGAATCCCATCATCTTGTTGGAATTAACTAATTACCACACTATAATTAATGCTTTCTGGTGAGGTCTCACAAAACTATTTATATATACATATAAGATTGGTATTTAATTAAATATCTATTTTATTTTATTGCATCACATGACAGTACATTAATCAATTCATAAGTTTGATGCATAATTAATTTGGATCATAAATTATACAAAGATTAACAATACAAATCGGTTCCTAATTTATATCTAATGACTAATTTTCATTTGATTAATTATATAATGGGGGATTATTTAGTCCTTTATGAAAGGGATAAAAAATCAAATATTGTCTCAAATGTGGAACTAAATCCAAATGTGTCAAAATAAAAGTGGGACTAGATGTTTGTTCCTTGTTAGTGTGTGTGAGTGTGTGATTAGGAATATATGATTATGTAATGAAGTTAGTTGTGGTTGGGATTATTATTTTAGGCAATGAAAATTGCTTTTTCCTTACTCATGAGCATCATTGATGGTAGGTGGTTGTACTCTTATTTCTCTTTATTCTATTGGTGCATGTAGATTGTAATTATTATAGTGCTTCTAGAAGGATTAATTTGGGGTTGGGTGCAAGCCACAAGAATCACATATCATTCATTAAGTTTAACAACAATTGAGTATTCTTCTTCTTGATGAAACTTGAATTATGGGCATTGCTTTTTCCTCTCTTTCAAACTTTTTCTGCAAGTTTGAATATGTATTTGGAATAGGGTTAGAGAAAGGTTTAGAAGTAATAATTTTGTTATTTATGAGAATAGGTTGAAAATTAGTTCTAAACTAAACATTATAATAATAAAGTGGGACATTTAAGGTGGAACGGAGATAGTATTATTTTTATCAGTCCATCATATCATACAAAATAAACGGCAAGCCATGTGAAACTTATCTCAGTCCGGAAGCGATGGTAAAGAGTTGTTGGTAGTTCCATTGGCTAGTCGCCCACAAACTTTAATTTCGTATGTAATGTCCTATCTTATAATAAATTAATTTACTTTCTTATTTGAGCTAGGTTGACCCAATTCCCGAATTATGGAACGGACCAAAGGCTACTGATTCGGGAGTCTCTCAACCCAAGATGAGTGAAAGAGGAACAATAAATAAGAAACACTCTAACATACTTGGCTACTAAAATCAAAGGAGTTGGGTCGATTGAGTTACTTCATTGCATTGAAGTCCTTTAATGATTTGTTACCGCGATCCACACTTTCATAAGTTGCTATCATAATGTGCACAATTTTCTCCAATGAGATTTAAACATGATGTATCCTAATACCAACCAATATTATTCACCAAAGCACATCCTTTATGCAATAAATGTATTTGAAGGGAGATTAGAAGGAGAAAAGGAAAAAAGGTGAAAATTGAACAAATAATATCACACACATAAATAGCACTTGTCACCCACCATCACATGCTTTTCTCATCCCCTAACCCCAAAATAACATTGAAAACAACTTTTACCCATCAATCACAATCCTTCAATCTACCTATCAAGTTGGTATTTGTTATTTAATGTGTATGTGTGTGAGAGAGAGAGAGATGTCCATTTTTGTAATTTCGTGTTTTAATTCTTTACCTTCGCATTCATAGTTATCCTATTAACTATGTCCACCGCCGGGGAGCGAGGTTGATCACTAAACATACAAACAATTTATGGTTGTGTTAATCATGAGATGAGTATTGTATCTTAGATACCAAATATAAACTAAGATTCCTAATTATGTAAAATGCCACTTAACCTCACACACAACGAACTTTGAGACATTTATTAGCTTTCCCTCAATCATTTTCCAACCTACATTGAACTTGGATGGGCACTTGTCATACCAATCACTTAGGTTGGATCAATTCTTAGATTGAGGGGTTGTACAAAATCCCAATCCTTGACGCCAACTACTACCCCTCATAATCACATACACCTCACATAGCAATCAAATCGAGATAAGAGGAGAATAACACATAGGGGGGAAAGTTATTGAAATATATCTAGGATTGGTTAAGAAAGAAGAGAGAAGATTAGTGTTGAATTAGGCCAATAATCTTGAATGGTTAAGGGTGAGAGGTAAAGAAGCTCGTGGGGAATCAATATCATGTGTTTAGGTACACAACAAGACTCGTTGGGATGTCCTAAACAAACAAAAGTGTGTCTTACCTACCTCTTTTGGTCCTTTACACTTCACCATGTGGGGCCCCTTGGGATCATTCTTGTGATAATTTAATTAGGGTCTTTTTCAATTATTCCTAATTTGGTTGATAAAAGTAACCTAATTAGTTAATCACATCTATTAACAATCATATTTTGGAGGTGATGTGCACCGTTTGTTTTTTGAAATGGTGCTGTGTGTACTTCATATCTTGAAGTGTACATGGACAATGATCATAAATTTGTAAGTAGTGTGTATACATTAATTTATTAAACAATACAAGTAACTAGATATTATTATGAACATAATGTAGAAATCATGATGTGGGCTTACTTAGTGTTCAAGATTAAGAAAAACTTGTTGGGGCTTCAAGGGCTTTATCGGTATATCATTATGCATACGTGTGTGTGTGAAACATATATACAAATTCTTGAAGGAGCCCAATTTTGAATGACTTACTAACACCATTTCACATTGGTCCACAAACTGAGTTTTGTGTTGGGTTCCAAAAGAACATAACATGAAATCAAGAAACCACACTTCCACTTTCATATAACTCCATCAAGAGAGAAATAAGAACTAACTCTTCTACTATGCTGAAAAATGTCACTCACCAGAAGAAATTCATCTAGAAGTCCGTAGCAAGTCCGTAGTAATGCGAAGACGTGTGAGTTGCGAACCCCTCTCTTCCATGTAGTAGCAGCTGTGGATATCTAGAAAAGACAAAAGAAAACGCGAAGCAACGAGTATAAGCCTCCATTGTGTTATTTGAATGAGTGGTATGTATTGTATCCAAATACAGATACAGGAACTTTGCTGGAGGGCAGGGATCAATGCCTGTCTTTGAGTTCATAGAATACAGAACAATGTAAGACCATGTAACTTTTTTTTTATCTACTTCATTTTTTTTCTAACTTCATATAAATAGCCTGCGATCACTACTGCGGCAGCAACAGCAACCCCAAAAGCGCTCTGTGCCAATATGGTCCCATCTTTCACGATTGTCTTTGCACCCGGAGGGGTGAAGCCTAATTCAGAGAGTTTTTTATGCGATTCTGCGTAGTCCCTAAAGAAGGCATCTTCATCCTGCATGCGTGTATGATAAGATGTTGGTTATAACAGTTGGCACAATGACAAGTGAAAGAGAAAGCCTCTGCCATAGTTAAGAAACTAGACCGCAACAATAATGGCAATTGGACAATTAAAGAGATGGAGACGATGTAATGAACAATGAACGAGGAGTAGCGAGATTCAGTATGATATGTTGTAGTGACTGAAGAATTGATCAAGCCTGATGCATGGGAATTGAATTTAGGAGGTCTGAAGCGGAAATAATGTTGTCCTTCATTAAGGCATGATTAAACTTTTAAGCATATCACTCTTTATATCAAACTCAATTGACTTTGATCCTGTTGCTGCTTATACATTTTTGGTTCACCCAAGGAAAAACAACAAATTAAAATAGTTTAAATACTCCATTTTTTACCTTAGAATAAAGCTCCACATATCGCCTGAAGTCAGGATCATCCAGCAAAGCCAAATCCGTTGAAAGTTTCAGCAAACCCTCCGTTTCCCCCTTGAGCAGCTCGCTGGTTTAGATACATGCATCAGAGGCATACAAGAAGAGAAACAGACGAAAAAACATGCATGTAATTCTCTTAATGACTTACTGGAAATATGAATTGTCAAACTTCAGTGGTTCTTTTGTCCAAGGACCGTCGAAGCCTGATCTTTCAGGATGTGCCCTTCCCTATAAAAAGCATCAATCAAATTATACCACATCTTTTTGTTTATTTTTCTTTCCTGGGGTTTGGGGAGGAATGGGAATGGGAACGGGAATGAGAATGAGAAAGTATATATTCAGAACAATAATAAATTGAACTTACCAGGGTGTGACCACCAGAAAGTGCCACAATGTCTTTATCGGATAAACCCATCCGATAGAAAACCTCCTTCAGATGTGGCACACCTAACAAAATACAATGAAGTACATTAGTTCAACTTCTAATCAGCTTGCAGTGGAAACTATAAGAATCTCAAGTTGCTCCCGTATAAAGTGTTTTACTCCCAAATCCACTTGTGATTAAATCCCATAAACGTAAAGTTACTATGTGGATATGCCAGAGAACGTTAACATATAAAATTCATTTAGACTTGCAATATATTTTGGCAATTATCTTAAGCAGAAACGAAGTTTTACATCTCAAGATTTCACCGAAAGAATGGAAAGCTGAAATGCATGTGACACAAGGGCAGAAACAAGAAAAATAAACTGTATACAAAGCAAGGAACAAGATTCAATAACTAAGACTGTCATATATTTTTGTTTGACCTTTATTAGCATCTGGAAGCCGCCCTTCCCTTGGAGAGATCTTTGAGTCCTGGAAAAAAACATGAGGGGGTTACCATTATTATGTTTATTCAATTGAATAACATGCCAATGCACAGAAACTAATTTAGCTGAAATCGTGGCAGAGCACAATCAGAGAAGTGCTTTAACACGAGGCACAATAGTATTTTTTATTTATCTCCGGAAATAGACTAAGCCTACCTTTCTTCCAGGAACGAAATTGATTGCAGGCCCTCCAGTGACTTCAACCGCAACAACACCTGCAAGCTATAGAATAAAAATAGTCTGTTAGCAAACAAACATAATATTTATTCTAATGAAAACTTTCTGAATCAGTATTGAATTATGCACTCTAATCATAATCAGCAAGTATAATCCATTCCCATCCTAAGACAATTGTGCTCGTGCATTTGATGTTTGTGGTGACTGCTGAGTATAGCTTCTAAATAAGTATACAGTGCATGTACCTTAAATTCTGCTTATATATAAGGAACGGGGTTAATATAGATTGTTTGCACAAGTATCTTTCTTTGTAGGGACACGACAGAGCAGGGCAGTTTTACACAGTAAGTTTCTCGAGTAATTGGATTTCAACGGGAGAATGAATACTCAAGTGGATGAAAGTTAACTGAGACCATAAATCAAAATTTGATGCTTACTAAGGTAAGGACATTGAAGACAAACCCAATCAACTTATAACGAGCAGCTCCTATAGAGCATTACAAAAATTACCTGGTAAAGATCGGCATATGTTATCTTTGGACATTTAGACTTCACTTGCTCTGCGTGACATAAAAGATTAGTTAAAAAACAGCATCTCACATTTCATGCCAAGATACGACAAACACAAGCATTCTAATGTATCTCAAACAGATATTCTAAACCTAACCCACCGCAAAATCCGAGCGCTATTTTCAGTCCACTGTTAGCTCCGTGAGTGTACTCCTCCTCATTCCGAATCGAACCGTTCGGACCTCCGGTCTTCGTGTTCACATCATAAGTCCCTGCGTCATGCCACCTAACCGGAGCACGATTCGAACATAAGAAAACGCAGTTCCATTCATACTACTTAAGAAACACCATCTCAAACAAAATTAGACGAGAAATCCAGCAAACACGAAACCAAAAAATGATGAGAGGTAAAAAAAATACGCCAAACGCAGCATGATCGGCGCGCAATTCTTGCTGGAGATGAGAGAGCGGAGCTCGCGGCGAGCTCTTTCGACATCCTTGAGGTACTCGGAGTCCACGATGACTTTGGCCATGGCAGAGAGCAGAGCAACGAGAATCGCTGAAAGCTGCTTCTGAAACAAATAAGATAAGATTTTTTTCTTTTTCTTTTTCTTTTTTGAGAATTGACTGGCGTTAATTTATATGAGCTGAAAATTAAGAAAGAAGACTGAATTAATCATTTTTATTTTGATTTAAATAAATCTGTTAATTTGGGTTGTGCATTGTGATTGGTGATATATGAGAGAAAATAAATGGGCTTGGGAAACGAGCCCATTTATTGAAGCAAATTTGAGATCAGGTACATTTTCTTTTTTGAGTAATTATTATGTCATTCCATTTTCGTGATTTTTTAAAATAAAAGGATTTACTCAGTGAGCTATTGATTTATATCCATATGCAAATAATATTATTCAAATTGAGGAGAAAATTTTGTGGAATTACTAATTTAAACAGAAGTAAGCAATAAAAAAATAAATAAATAAATAATGATTATATAATAAATATTTTGGAAGAATAAATTTATTCCTCGAATAGAATAATAGAACACGATTTGAGTGAAAATTGTTATTATGAATATAGATCTCTATTTGGGTCGGATCAAGTAGAAATTTACGTATTCAAATCCGATCTGGGTATTTTGTGGATATTTTGTGTCTGGATACTCAACATTATTCAAATGATTGATATTGTTTTTCAAATATTGAGTATTTTTCGGATACTTCGGTTCGGGTTTTGTGTGGTTTTGTGTGAGCAGAACTAAGAGGAGTATGTTTTTGAGGCAAATGCATTTACTATGTTAAAGAAATAGAAGCATGAAACAAGGAAATGAACAAGATGGAAGAAACCAACCGACCAATATACACAAGCAGTACATACAGAAGGGATACAAGATTGCTGTTCTTGTCGATATCAAGCTCAAAAACATCTGTGCTGTCACACAAATTCATGTTCATGATCCGAATGGTATATTCAAAGGTTTAGGTGTTTATATTTTAGTTTCCTCACGCAAAGCACAAGTGTCCTCAAGATGTTTGCCACTGCAGCTCAATTTGTATCCTTCCGTTCTTCGAGTCGATGAGATGGAACTTCTCATTTATCCTCTTGTTGCTGACAACATCCGCTAGGCTGATATCAATGTAGCCCAACGTTTCCTGATTTTACATGTCGAGCAAGAAAAAATCATAAAAAAGTTGGATGTTGGACATGATTGCATAGAATATTACTGTTATGTCTGCATTGGCTATCACCATCCTTCTAGGAATTTGGATATGTGCCATATTGTTGCATTAATATGATAGAAAGGTGAAACCGGAATACCTTAGGATGTAGCAGTCCGATTCTGGTTGATGTGCTAAGTACTTCCACATGTAGCTTATCCTTCAAAGGTGGTTCTTCCATCATGAATGTGAAAACCTCATCCCATCTAGGATCTCGGTTCTTCTTTACTTGCTGTATAAGCATTTTAGAAAAGGCAACCATTAAAACATCTAATTATCCAATACTAAACTGATTTAATGAATGACTGGTCATTCCTGAAACACACAAGTTCCACAACATATTGATAATGATCTGCAGTTCAATGTTTACGGTTCCATAAAACTAAATCAGCCCATATAGCATTGGACTTTTAGCGTTGGCTCCTAGGCAAGAAGGTTTTCAGTAGTACTTAAGGTGAGGGGAAGTCATAAGTTAGAGTTATGTGTTGATTAATCTTGTAATTGGCATAATTGCTGGGCAGGTGATTCGCCTAATGGGATTCCTGGGTTTTCTTGTTGTTTCTGCCTTTTGAATAAAGCCACCTTCCTGTTTTGCTTGTTTTCGTACTGTATTTGTTGTTTTAATGTGATTCATATTATCATGCTCAATTCATCTATTTTTAAAATTCACTAAGTTATCATCAACTTTAGTGGCACCCCAGAATAACTATATGAAATATGTACAGGAAATTGTGTAGGAGAGTAGAACTACAAAAGTTAAATTCATACCTTGGTTTTTCGCTCCTCTCCTTTGCAAATGATGCGGACATATGGGTTGGTGTGGTGCTTCCCCTCAACATCTTGAGCTTCATGCACTGTAACCACCAGTGCACCTCCACCAGGTGGTGTGCCATCAGGAGCCTTTTGTACTGCATTGGATTCATCAGCATCTGGTGGCAAATTATCATCCTTGAAAGGTTTGTATGTCAGCTCGACCACAATCTGGCCACGCATCTTATCATTTTGAACATCATTTGTGTCCATGTTCTTAAGCAGATCCAGTGTCAAAGTTTTTGCTTCATCAGGAGGAAGTTCCTTTAGCGGGACTACGTTCATACCCATCTTTTCATGTTTGCCCACCTGAACAGTAACAAAAGGTTTAGAGTGCTGGACATCATAGCATTTTAGACATGCAACGAAAGCTCTATACCTGCTCCCAGTCATAAACAAGAAGTTCCAATGCTTGTGTTTCAGGATCTTTTATTACCATGCTGAATTCTTCGTTCCACTCAGGATTCAAATTCTTATGCCTCACTGTGGTCTTCTTTGATGGAGCCTTTGTTTCGGTGAGCTTCAGTTTCACATAAGGATCCGATGCCCCTAATAGGTCTTTCTTCTTCAACTTTAATGCCCGCACAACCTTCACATGGAGAATCCCAACAGGCTTCTTCATAGCTCTGATGGTTTAAATGAATTAGAATATGAACATAAGTCCCCCCAAACACAGGCTATCATAATATTATTATATGCAAGGCATACTTTGTCGGATCCAAAACTTGCACTTCGAGGGTCTTAGGCCATAGATACATGTTAGCAACTTGAGTTTTGATAGTTTCCTGCAGAGAAGATTTCATTCCCAACAGAATGGAGAAGAAATGAACATATATAAGTATGCCAACAACAAGGAAATATTAGTACTCATAAGTCACTGAAAATACATATACTCATAGTTTGCTTTGACGAGATAGTATAGGCACAAAATTGATAGGTCAAGGTTGGAGTTCCCTACAATCCTTTAGTTCATGAATCTGCATGCATGTTAACTTCTGAACTAGATGCAAGTGAGCTTTGCTATCAATGCTTTGAGATGAAAACATAACCTCTCTCAAGATAAAACATTCCAATGTCATTCACAACAGATATGTGATATGTAGCACCAGTTCCTACTTTGTCATATACTCTAAATTCCACTTTCTTTAATAAAGCAGGAGAATTAATATAATTGAGAGTTGTACCTGCACAAACGCATATAGGCCAGGAATCGACATGAGATCAGCCCCGGCAAGCTTAAGTCCAAAGTCTACATGAGGCTGCAAAAAATGGACAGGCAAAAGCAGCTTACTACATAGGAATATCCATATGGAGGACTTTCTGCACAAATATAAATTTGAGAACACAAACTACATTCCATATAAGAATTTGTCTGGTATCTTCACCATGGTTTTTATTGTCTCCTTTGTGTCTCATGTTTTAACTGTTATCATAAAATGAAGGGAAAGTGATTCACCAACCTTTTCCATAAGAGATACAACAATGTTTGCAAAACATGGAAAGCTAGGAACGAGAGGCTTAAGGGTAATGCGGGGTAGAGCAAAGACTTGTAGATCCACAACCTGCAATCAAATTAACAGTTCCATTTCATTTGATCGTATTTATTTGGTTACTAAAAATGAAACAAGTCGACAACAATTCATCAGATCAAACATTTTATAGGTCAGAAACTATTCTACGACATGAAATAGCTAATGACCTGAACTGTTGCTTTTAATCCATAGGCTTTCACTCCAACAGTGACATTAGGATTTCCTGCCCATTTCAAAGCAGGCTCCATAATCAACTCCTTTTCTTCAGTAAGATAGACTTTCATACCTGCCATTGAGATATTAAATGTTATGTTCCAGGCCAATGAAGTTCTTGTTCACACAAACAATAATGTAAGTCAATCCCATTATAGTGTGCATACATATATGAAAAGAAAAAAAAATGAATCCAAACAGGGGAAACAGAAAACTGAAGTTAGAAGAGGACCAGACATCCCAGACCACATCCTCTACTAAGGCATTAATCCATAGAAGATACTAGACTATAAATTGACATATGCAGAAACTATGGATTATTAGACTGCTTGTGACTAACAAGAAAACACGTCCAAACAAGAATTCCAAAATGAAATTCTAAGTGCATGCCATAATAATTGAAAATCTTGGCTAGATAAATTCTTTAAAAAATTTAAAAAAATGGCAATTTACTTTACTGACCTTGAAAAGTAGGTGGCAGAGATCCCAGAGTTAGTGCCTCAAATTCAAGAGACTCAATTTTATATTTCGGAATTTGTTCAGAAATAATTGGAGTAGCTATGTTTTTGGCTGTCTTACATATTGCCTACAAGCATAAAATAAGTAGACAATGAAAAGATATCCAATGGTCCAATGGACCAGGACCCAGGTAAATTATAAAGTATACTTGATGAGAATCAATACCTTGTCTAGGTAAGGCCACATAACTTCAAGAAACTTGTTGAGCCAGTCAACCTTCATTCCAAAAGAGACAAATGGGGCAAGAGACATCAATTAGAACTCATGAATTCTCAAGTGACTAAGAAACCAACTAATTGCAGTAAGTAACTGAGTCGTCATAAACTTACACGATCATAATCTGGATTTTTCACCCAAAAGGGTATTTCAGGAAGCATTTGTTGCAAAGTTTTAGAGTCTTGCTCAACCAAAGGACGGATGGTAGGATTCTGTTGAAGAACATGAATAAGAAACTTTTATCATGATTGACGCCATATCTTAAAAGGTCTAGGCATTACACTTGCAAATTATTCAACTCACAAACAACCAACACTTTTCAAGAATAGAAATATAGACCTTACTGCAGCAATATACACAGGTCCCATATAACCCGCATAAACTTAGATTCTCAGGTTAATACTAAAAATACTCGGAAAAAACACTAATGATGTAATGCAAGCATCCCAATGAAAATGCCAAGATGCCGGAGCCTGACTACACGAAGGGACTGTAGCAGCTCAATATTACATGTATTGCATCCCAATATATACTGAAGGTCCCATAACTCACATAGATCGTGATTGATTCCATATATATACCAACACGGGGAACTAACAAATTCATCAACATGAATTCCCTTCTACAGCGAAGAAATACTAACACCTCTAACATAAATAACCATTCCCTAGTTCGCTTCTACTTCTCGCCTCTCTCGGTCTATTTCAATAATTCCCTCGGTAACTTCGGAAACCTCTACCATATCAACGAAAAATGTTTCAACTAATCACACAACACATATATACATAAACTACTAATGCATAGAGCAAAACATCACCATATCAGCTTGTGCAAACCAAATTGAGTATGTGTAAGTGATATAGAGATAAGAGAGAGACCTTAACATCGCAAGGCTGGAAGTAAATGAACAAGAAGTAGCCAGCAATCAATCCAGTAGAAATTCCTACTCCAAATCCACAGAACCCCATTATCATGCTGATAAAACCCATCTCCAACCAATTTGAGAATCCTTCACCAAATCCAATCGAAGTCTCACGAGCTCAAATCAAACCTCGAATCCTCCAAAAAAATCCCACTACTCTTTAACCCAATTATTCAATGAAGACACTTTAGCAAGTTCATCCACAATCACTTCTCTGTGTAACTTCGAGTAATTTCTTTCCCACAAAAAGGAAGAAAAAACTTCGAGTAATTTCGGCGATTAAAAAATTATAAATTATGGAATGACCGAAAGCACCCCCGAGGAGACTCCGTGTACAGGCGTAGATTCGTATAGCAAGCTAGCAACCTTTGCCCATTAATGTCATTTTACGTGGGGAGCGTGCTACCACGTTGAGATTTCCGCAGAATGTGTAAGAAGGGGGGAATGACTCTTTTACTCAGTTAAGCAAAGTTTGGATACCTTCGAATTCGATGCGATGATGATCTGGGCCCGGCCCGGCCCGGCCCGTTTTCGTGGCCCAAGTGCGGTTCTTTTGTGCTCGATGGTGACGTGGCGTGTGATGATGAGCTGCCACTACTCACTCGGATTACTTATATGGAATTGATTTTGACATCTATGGTGGTTTACTTAATTTTAATCATTGTGAAATATATTTTTTTAAATTTCAAATTATTAATTATAATTCTTTTAATAAATTCCTAATAAATGTAATAAACAATAACTTAAATGTAGTAGTAATTTTTTTATAAAAAAAATGACGAATAAAGCAGCAAATCTTCCACGTCAGCAAACAAGTGGATCAGATTATATTTGTTGCTGAAAATCCCAAAAGGGCAATGACCAGATCCCAAAATATTGAAAAAAAACCTACAAAGGCCAAAAAGAACACAAGAGAGGTTTGTGGTTTAAAGATAGAGTTAGGCTATGTTTAGATTATAATTATTATATGATTATCTTAATTATATAGTAATTAAATATTTTGTTAGTTATAATGACGAACTCGACTTCCTCTAACTTCCAATAATCCACTTCTTATCTCAAATTTTTTGAATTTTTTAAAATTAATTGCATAAAAGCTATATAGTCTCTATATTTTCCTAGAGTCCATTTGTATATAGATATTAACAGGGCCGGCCATGAGCTTCTCCAACAAGCTATACAAATCAGATCATGAGGCTATACATATCAGATCATGGCCAAAAAATAAGAGACCCAAAATTTTATTCATTTCAATAGGTTCAAGTTACATATGAACCTCGATTGAATCGGGCCTAAATATGAATATGGAGTATGGAGATTGCTAAATATTTATGACTCGTGAGAGGATTTGGTACATCATTGATTACTCTACTTGTTTATTTAGTAATATGTGGATAGTATGTCAAGGCCAAGTGGTAAGAGTAATTAAATTGATCCTAGTTGGGATTCTTTAAGCAACTACCTCGATATACTATATTCATAATTGACAGTACCTCAATATAAATTATATTCACTTTTAATTGAACGTTATGGATGATAAGCTATGAAAAAATATATGATTTTTGTCACTTTAACTTTTAGATAAATATTAATTATAAATTATTATATAACAAAATTTTTATTTTAATAAATATTACTTAAAATAATAAATTTAATAGTGAAATATTGAACTTGACATTGCGAAAATATAAGAATAAATTATACAACATCCGTCTCAATATTGTTGGCCGCGTTTGATTAAAATTGTGTATGGTTTATTGGCAAATAATAATGGGACAGAGAGAGTACAATTTTCGATAATTATATTGTTTTTGTTTTTAACGAGAATAAAATTAAAAGTTTATAATGATGGATCATCAATCTTACCACCGCTAGCTAGGGTGGTATCATTTAGAATATCAAGGTGTTTGAACTCAGCCCAAGTGCTCTTTTTTCCCAGGGTTTTGCTACCTCAGGTCTTTTAATGGAAATACACAGATCCATAATATTAGTACCCGCTCTTTAGTCCGAGTGGTTAATAAAGCACGTAAGTATGATGATTTTAGGATATGTGGCCCTTTTATGTGGATCATTATTATCAATATCAATTCTATTCATTACAAATATAAAAATATAATATATTCTTTCTACGAATAATCGTTTACAACATCCTTATGCATCCATTTCATATGTTAGGTGTAGCTGGTGTATACGACAGCTCCCCATTCAATACTATACATGGTTCCTTGGTAACTTATAGTTTGATCAGGGAAACCACATAAAATAAATATGCTAATGAAGGTTACAAATTTGGGCAAGAGGAAGAAATTTGGCCGATTGATCTTCCAATATGCTAGTTTCAACAACTCTTGTTCTTTACACTTTATCCTAGCTACTTGATCTTCCAATATGCTAGTTTCAACAACTCTCGTTCATTACACTTCTTCCTAGCTGTTTGGCCTGTAGTGGGTACCTGATTCACTGCTTTAGGTATCAGCATCATGGCTTTCAACTTAAATGGTTTCAATTTCAACTAGGGTTGTATCATTTAGAATATCAAGGTGTTTGAACTCAACTTGTGGGATGATCAATAAGAATATTTTCAAACTTCAAGTCGAGCTCGACTAGTTTGTTATTCATATTAATGATTTTCGAACTCGAGTTCGTATATATTTAACTATACAAAATTAATTAATTATGTTTGGCATAAGGTTCGTGAACATAATTAATTATTTGGAGCTCGTGTACACCCTTGATCACCACGGAACATTAACCAGAAAAGGGAAAGACTATTATTGGCAATAATTACGTATTTTAGTTAGGTTGATTATCGTGTAAGCAAGCAACTTTCCAGTTCAGCCTCTCCACTACAACAACTACCTGCATTAAAGTTCTGTTTTTTGGTATCTTGTTCTTGTCTTAATCTAAATAAGGTTCATTACTCCATTAATTCCGCTAAATGCGACCACAAAGAAATAAATACGGAGTTTAAAAAAATTAGGATTGATATATTGTTGAAGTAATTTTTTTTTTTTAAATTACCATTTTTAATGGGACTACCTAATAAGAAAACATTGTCATATTTAGGAAGAAGAGGTACTGCTATATTTTGAATTGAACAGAAAATAATTTGTTTATTTAATAAATACAGATAAAGTGTTTTAGTATTGATAATACTCCAGTTTAGCTGGATTTTTGCTGATCTGTCCAAAGTCAAAATTAGTTTATTTGAAAATAAAAATGAGTTTAATTGAAAAAAAAAATAGAAATTAGAAAACTGGCGGAAAATCAAAGAGAAGAAGGTAAGAAAATTGACTCTTTTGGGACCCTCTTCTTCTCTCTTTCTCTGTCTCAGCTTCATAGTGAGTCGACTCACACTGAAAAGGTGCATCTCTGCTTTACATCACTCTGCGTCTGAATTTTAACTGCCTTTGAATACAGCTGTTGGGTTGGTCACTGCATGATTGTTCACGCAATCGCAACCCGTAATCTCAATCAAGGTCTAAATTATTGAAATTAGGGTTCTGTTTCCGTAATTTTGAAGTTTTTCTCGTTTACCTACTTTTTGTCGTTGAGTAGCTGTGTTTATAACTACTAGATTCTGCGAGGATTGTTGATCCGGTCTACGTAGTTTCACTGGTTGTGGAGGAGTCGCCGGGGACGAGATGAGCGCCTCCAGGTTCATAAAATGCGTCACCGTTGGCGACGGAGCTGTCGGAAAGACTTGTTTGCTCATTTCCTACACAAGCAACACCTTTCCTACGGTAAGGTTTCTGTGCGGAAATTGTTATGAGAGTTATCCATTGCAGATATTTTGAATCTGGCTTTAGGGATCCATCGTTTCTGATGCTATAGTTCTGGGTGGAATATGGAACTTGATTGTTTTGTGGAACTTTAGAGTATTTGATTTACTCTCTCTTGTAATGGATTAAGGAAATGGTAGTAAATTAGCTAACCAATTTGTTGTAAAAGGTCATTAATTAGGAAATGTGTATTTTCACTGAAAATTCTTGGGCTATGTGCGTCAAGATGTGCATAATCTTTCTTTGCTTTTGGATTCATGAATCACTCTCTTCAACTCACTCATTTTCATTGTATACTTGAATATCTGTTTCTCTATAGCTTAGACTGCAATGCTTAGTTACTTTGTTGTGCTTATGAAATAGCAATATACAAAAGCTAAATCCTTATTTGAGCATTGAAAGGTTGAAGCACCCCCCCCCAACAATTATTTACTATTTGTCTCATTTGGTGCCATGAATAGGATTACGTCCCAACTGTTTTCGACAATTTTAGTGCCAATGTTGTGGTGGACGGGAACACTGTTAATCTAGGACTGTGGGACACTGCTGGTAAACTTCTTGTTCTCAAGTCGAGATGTTATTATTTTATGGGAAATTTACTGAAGAATCTTATTCTGCTGTGCAGGCCAGGAGGATTACAACAGATTAAGGCCACTAAGCTACCGTGGAGCAGATGTCTTTATACTTGCATTCTCTCTTATTAGCAAGGCCAGTTATGAGAATATCCCTAAGAAGGTGACCCTCTGTTTCCTGTACTGGGCCATATATAGCCACAATCATCGATTGCCTCTTTATGCTCACCCGTCATTATCGGAAGCATTTGAAATAACTTGTTGCCAATGGTTTTCTTTGATGCTCAGTGGATTCCTGAATTGAGGCATTATGCTCCAGGAGTTCCAATAATTCTTGTCGGGACAAAGCTTGGTCAGGCTCTCTTTTTATCATCCATCTTTAACACCAAACTTACTGTTTTTATAGCCACTTGTATGTAATGCTGGCTTTGCATATCATGCACTGCCATTTGACTATCCTGCATAATTGCATACCAGCATTGGCTGATATTATTTTCTTGTTAACAAGTCTGCATACCAGCATTGGGCAAGTGTCCTCGTATGCAAATTGATGTAACCTTTTGAAGTCAACTCCAACCACTTTAGTGTGATGCTATTCATGACCTTCACTGAGCTCTAGTTGCTTTTTTCTTCATGATTAATTATTTATGAACATCAAAACTAGGAAAAAAAACTTTTTTAAATGAATGCCTGTAACTGGAGAGCCAAGAATTAAAGGGAAAACAGTAAAGTAAACTCTAGAAGTATGGACATCTGCTCGAGTTTTTGCATAGCTAGGCATGTAGCTAGTCATAAGATATTTGGCAACACCTTAGACAAGAGTCCCGTCGTGGTTTAACATCATTTCCTCCTAAACGGAAAAGTGTTTCGATTTGCCTTCTAAACTGAAAAGCAATTCCCCACTAGTCTACTGGTTTGTGTTTCAGTACAAATAATGACATCTGATTTATTTCAGATCTTCGAGAGGACAAACAATTCTTCGTCGATCACCCTGGAGCAGTACCCATCTCAACTGCACAGGTATAGGTTCTATTATTTGCTTAAATGCTCTTTATATACCTATCATTACGAGAACAATTTCACAGCCATTCAAAGAAAAGTTGATTTACCATTTTCCTTCTAAAGGGGGAGGAGCTAAAGAAGTTGATTGGCGCAGCTGCTTACATTGAATGTAGTGCAAAGACACAACAGGTGATCGAGCGTTTACTTAAAATTACACCTTTATCTTTGTTTCTCATTGAAAATTCTAACTTCCATTTTTGAAACTATCCTCATGCTTTGGTTCCAAACGTTGCAGAATATTAAGGCCGTCTTCGATGCAGCTATTAAGGTTGTTCTGCAGCCACCCAAGCAAAGGAAGAAAAAGAAGAGAAAGGGCCAAAACGCCTGCAGCATTCTGTGAATGCTCAACAAACTCGAGGATTAGCTTGCTGTGCTGCTTAGTTTCCTCCGATCTCATTTCTCATCATCAAGATTTCGGTAAGCTTTGATTAATCTTCGCTGACTGGTATCGGGGACGAGTGAGTTCTCGTGTATTTCTTATCCTTAGTTTCAAATGTATCTAATCGAGACGCTTGATGACATTGAAAACATCCAAATCCTTTAAGCTTTAGATATTTTAATTTGTGTTGTGTTGTAAGATTCTGTGTACAAAGTTTGTTCTTTCCAAATTTGTAGTGAGTGAAGTTTTTATTTGAAGAATTTATTTATTTTCCACATTCTGCTGAAGGGCTTTTCATAGTTTATTGCAACTATTTCTTTATTTGTTCAATTTCATCTATTTTCGCCACTTTATTTTGTATTCTGCCCAAACAAATAAAGTATCAATTCATTAACAAAACTCAACCCAATACCACATTATTATGATTGAAGAAGTCTACTATAGCACAAATTATAACACACCATCCAAAAAACAAATAATACAAGTATGATACTAATAATAACATAAATAACTCTATTTCATCGTATTATATGCAAATAATTTTTAAAAAAAATCTCCAACATCGGAAACCCATTCTCATAAAATTAACAATTTATGGGTTACTTAGAAATTTATAATATACCAAAAATATTAATACATATTTTCATTTTTAAGTGAATAAAATCAAATCACATTTAAAGGCACAACCCACAAAATTGTCGGTGATCTATAATGGAGAAAGCCACCTTATACCAAATAAAGCAGTGATAGCGATATATGTCGTCGTCCTTGTTGGCCTGTTGGGGAAAATATCTTTTAACATAAGATATAATGTTTTAATCCAAATCAAATCTTTCAATTATATTAACAATTAGTACCTCAAATCACACAATCACAACCACCACACTCATATAATAATTTACTTAAGTTTTGTCGGTACAAATCTCTTATTGAGTTATTTCTATTGTATATTTGTTCCGTATTGGTCTTGAATTATCAAAATATTTAGATAGGAAAATTTGAATTTAGTAATAATAAAAAAAGTTCACAGTTACGCGCTGAGTGTTTTTGACTAGATTAAGATAATTTATAATTTACTAGTTTCCAGTCAAAATTGAGGTCTATATATAGATATAGATAGACGTGAAACACAATGCATGCAGTTGAATTTTATTTATTTACCACCATATAATAAAATACTTTGACCCACAATAATTATTAGTCCCTTTCTATACAAATATATTTAATAATTTACTATATAACCGTCCCCATATGTAATCATCAAATAATGTAGTCTAGCACGTAAAATGCAATTATAATAGTGGAATATATAATATGAAGTTTTCTTTAAAAAAATATATACATATATAAGAAGAAATATCATACTTTATTCTATTTTATACCTTACAAAAAGCTTGCAATATAATTATGCCTCGAATAGCCCAAAAGATCATGAAGTTGGTATTAAAAGTTAAAATCATTTATATCAACCCATACCCTTATTAAATAGTTACATTTTCTGGTACATTCATTAAAGATGTGGCATTATCTCAACTTTATTAGCAATAATATTTTTGTAAAATTAGTGGGAATTTAGAATATCATAAAGCACATCAACTCCCCCCTAAAGGGCTTCTTCTCATACTTACATTATAAAATACCAAACCATATTATTATAAATTTAGGGTATGTTTGGTATTCAAAATACGATGCTAATCTTAGAATAATTACACTACCATATCTTAGATACCAAGCATATCCTTATATATAATAAATATAGAGATAATACCCAATTTAGGCTTTTAGCCTCATAAATTTACTTAATTTATGACATTTTTATTCTCAATTTAGGCTTTTAGCCTCATATATTACAATTGTACCACCTAAATTTTTTTCACTTATTAATAATTATGTTAAAATTTTTCAATATCATACATAAATTCAAAAAAAAGATCAAGATATTATCCTATGAAAAATTAAAAATGATAGGGGGACGATTTTGCCTCTCGTAGTTTCGGCCTGACTCCCCCTGAAATGTTTAGGAACGCAGACTTTGATAAATCACTTAATTTCAAAATTATATCTAAAATTATTGAATTCAAACCTAATCAAACAGAATCTAAACTAAAAAAATTGATATTCCCAAAAATACCAAACAATTCCCCTTTTGGGGTTTCACAAATATGATGAACTTTTTCTTTTATCTCTTCAATTTTGTAATAAAACATTTTCAATGGCGGGTCCCACCTCTCTAAAACAACATAAATATTGGTTGGTGGAAGCCTCAACGTTTATTTTGAGCCATCAAAAGTGGGCCCCGCCCCAACTATGGTTGACTCACTTTTGCACCATTAACTGAGTGGCAACTTAGTCTTTTCACCTTAAGCAGACAAAATCCCGCTGCCCCCATTCAGTAACGCCGTTAGATTCCCGTCAACCCGCAATAGCCGGTCGAGAGTCGTCCTCCCCTTTTGTCGGTCGGTATCCAATGACCGGATATCATGGGTTCCCGCGAAATATTTCCCGGTTCCTAAACAGAAATTACAAAAAAACGTGGGAAAATAACGTCCGGCGTTAACTCTGATAGAGAGTAAAAAATTGCTAATTTTAGCAGCATTTTCTCTTTCTCTATTTTTATTGTCAGTGATCGACGATTCTCCCATGCAGCC
The DNA here is from genome assembly GCA_026898415.1 of Leonotis leonurus. Classification (NCBI taxonomy): domain Eukaryota; kingdom Viridiplantae; phylum Streptophyta; class Magnoliopsida; order Lamiales; family Lamiaceae; genus Leonotis; species Leonotis leonurus. The sequence continues at coordinate 9,709,748 of JAPKLX010000002.1, read as the reverse complement.
TTTCCTCTCTCGTCATTCCATACTTGATCCAATCCCAGTAAAATATTCATTCTAATCCAATCCATTGCAGTAAATTGACAGATTTACGGTCCCATTTGAGCTGCCTCAGCTTCGGAATTTCTTTTAAAAAAAAACAATTCTTTGTTAGCTGAAAGTAGGTGAGCTCGGGATCATCCGTGGATTTTTAAATGTTGGATGGATTTGAATTGAAGAGAATATTCAAAAAGTTTAGGTGGGCTTATCTTGTCGCATTGTATTTGTTAATTTTTTGTGGGAAAATTCAACGTGCAAATTTGTTTTTGGAGGGCTTGTGGATTTCTTGCTGATTAGTCTTTTTTTTTTCTTTATTATTTTCTATATGTATGCATGATATTATAATGTGGTGGAACAGGGGTTTGATTAAAGGGGGTGCTTTTTGAACTGGAGGCTTGGATTTTGCGATTGGTTTGTCTTTGGATCGGAATAATATTATAAATGAAGGCAAATTTTGGCATTTGAAGAATTGTGAGAGCCCATTTTGTTCAGAAGCAATTGTTGACGGCCGGAGCTGCAATTTGCAAGCAATGATTGGATTTTTAAGTGCTAAGTGTTTCTGGCATAGATTTTGAGGCGATAGGGAAATTATTTCTGCTAAAGCACGCAATTATTCAGCTTAAATGCGCGTGAAAGCAGCTGATGGGAGGTTGTTTTTGGCTTTGATTGATCGAGATATTTCTGAGTGGGAGGAGAAATGAAAGTTGAGAGGGTGGATATAGGGAGGAAGAATGTGATTGTTGGGGTTAGGTTGGATGGTTATGCTAAGGAATTGCTTGATTGGGCTGTGGTTAAAGTAGCCAATCCGGGTGACTCCGTCTTGGCGATTCATGTTTGCAGGAATTCAGGTACCATGTTACTTAGTTTGAATCATTCACTTCATAGTAGTGCAATGTGAAAATCTTGGGTTTTTTTTTTCTTTGGTGTTATAGTTTGTGATGTGTTGAGATTATTGGCTGCAGGTTGCATTCCTGGGGATAAAGTGTTGCTTGAGGGTTACTTGCAAGACTATGAAGGTTTATGCAAGAAAAAGCAGGTTAGTTTCACCTTTATAACATTACATAGTTTGGGTAATTGCCGTAGTAGTTACTTGGTGGGATTTTTATTGCATGTTTGGTTGCGTTGGTGATGGTGAGTTGTGCAGGTTTCTCTTAGTGCTGAGGTCTTGAAAGGGAAATCAAGCAGAAAAATTATAGTGAGAGAGGCAAAGACTCATGGTGCATCGACTGTTATTTTGGGGATAACTAAGCAGTGTGCGTTGAGGTAACCCTATCTCCTTCGGTTTTCTCTATAGTTAGAGGTTATATTGTTTCTCTTGGAAGTATTGATAGCATCTGTATTTAGGAGTTGGGCTTCAATTGCTAAGTATTGTGCAAAGAAACTGCCTCACACTACTGAAGTTATGGCAATTAACAATGGCAAGGTTGTCTTCAGCAGGTGCTCGAAAATGTCATTAGAAGGTGTGGTGTTATATCTTCAAAAACTAAACTGTGTTTTGTGTTTTGGATTGAATTGGTAACTAAGTTTTTTGCTTGTGTGAGTTCAGATCCAAAGCCGAGTATTTATGGGAATGATAGCACGTCGACTAGAGATACCTACTCCGAGTTTGGAGAGTCTGAGATATCAGAAATGAGCAGATTTAGCTTTGATGCAAGAGAAGATGTTGCAGGGAGCCCTATCGGGAGGCTTAGAATAGGCTCGTTAAGCTCGAACTATCTTCCCATGGAGGATTCTGACAAACAAAGGCCGGGTTGGCCTCTACTTCATACAGGAGGAAGCATAAGCTCAAGAGATGATGCTGCAGCAAGCCCTATTGGGAGGCCTAAACGAGGCTCGTTGAGTTCGATTTCTCTCCCTGCTGAGGAATTCACGAAGCAGAGGCCGGGTTGGCCTCTACTTCAGACAACTAGTTCGGTGACTCAACTCTCGGTTGATGCAAGAAAAATGTCGGTTGTGCAATGGGTGATGACTCTTCCAAGCCGGCCTCTTTCGGATGTCTCGCCTGAGACTAGCTCGCCTATGAGTTGTATTTCTCTTGAAGGAGAGAGCACGATGAGGCTGGCTGAAACGAGTAGCTTTTGCAATGAAGGTAGTCTGCTTGAGCTGCCTAAAGATTTGGAAATCATACTTATGAGAAATCCAGTTGGGTGCAGAGTTTTCAGCCTTGATTTCTTGAAAATGTCTACTTCTGGTTTTTCTTCTGGTAATTACTCTCTCAAAGAACTCTTCTCTTTTAGTACTTTTCTTTTAGCTTATCTCAATAAATGGAAAATTTTGGAACAGGAAACCTTATTGGGAGAGGAGGCTGCAATTCTGTGTTCAAGGGAGTTCTTCCTCAAGGCAAAGCAGTTGCTGTGAAGATCATGGAATCTTCGAAGGAAGCGTGGAAGCATTTTATCCACGAAGTCGACATCATGACCACGTTAAAGCACATGAAGATCGCGCCTTTGCTTGGTATTTGCGTGGAAGACGATGCTTTGATCTCTGTTTATGATCTAATGCCGAGAGGAAACCTTGAAGATAATCTACATGGTGAGTAATTTCACAAACTCTTACCTCATGTAAAGCTATCACAGTATCAGCTCTTGATGTTGAAATGATTCTTGAAGCAGGTAAAACTAGGGAAAGCTCGTCGTTGACATGGGAAACGCGGTTCCAAATAGCTATCGGTATTGCTGAAGCATTAAACTACTTACACAATGAATGTCTGAGGCCTATCATCCACAGAGACATCAAGTCTTCAAATATTCTACTAACTGATGAACTAGAACCACAGGTAGGTAGTTCATTATTGACAATCCAAGTAGCTCCTAGTTTTAAATTCATCGGTACGTGGCTAATGATTCAGGTTCATTTTGTTTCCTTCTTCAGTTATCCGATTTTGGGCTGGCAATTTGGGGCCCCACAACGGCAGCCTATTTAATGGACAGCGATGTAGTTGGGACGTTCGGGTATCTTGCTCCCGAGTATTTCATGTACGGAAAAGTTAGTGACAAGATTGATGTGTATGCTTTTGGAGTAGTGCTGCTAGAACTGCTCTCTGGGAGGAAACCTATTGGTTTGGAGACAGTAAAGAATCAAGAAAGCTTGATCATGTGGGTAAGTACATCAACCAAAACTCATCTTTTCAATGTACTTCTTTCATGATTATTACAAAACTAACAAAAGTTGATCATGTGTTACGGCAAGAACATGGAGTTTTGCAATGACTATTTGAAAAACTAACAAATGATGACAATTTGCAAGGCAAATATGGGATTTATGAACTCAAAACTCATGTTTAATTATAGTTTCTAATGATGTACTGAAAAACTAATGAATCTTGATATATGTGTGAAGGCAAAGCCTAGGCTAGAGAGCAAGGACTTGAAGAGTTTACTGGATCCCGATATGGAAAGCATCGACGATGCTCAAATGCAGAGGATGGCTCTAGCTGCAGCTCTCTGCCTAACTCAATCAGCACGCGTGCGTCCCAATATGCACCAGGTAACTAAGACGACCCGAAATCGACAAAACAAGCATCTTTCTTCTTCCACCTATACTAATGCAGCTTCTGTTTGTGCTGCAGATACTTAGCATACTGAGGGGTGAGGAGTTCTTTGATGTAGTAAGGATAAAATGTGGCGACGAAAATCAAGAACACGAGGATGAAAACGACGACGAAGTCTATCCGGACTCAAGAGCAGAATCACACCTATCCCTTGCATTACTTGATATAAATGAGAACTCAACATCATTCAGCAGCATGGATCAGAGCAGCCCTCTTTCTGTGGAAGAGTATTTGAAGAAGAGATGGAGTAGATCACCAAGTATGGATTAATTTCTGCAAATATTTGTGGCTTCTTTTTTTTGTCTCTGGTAGAGAATTGAGCAGAGTTGAGGAGGCATGCACCCAAAAATAATGTGGTGTGGTTTGGAGAAATGCACTCAACATCATGATTTTAATTTATTTTATTTCTTTTTCTTGGGTGATAGTTTGTTGGAGAGAAGAAGAAGAAAACTCCCTAAATTATTGAAGGGTGTGTTGGAAATGGAAAGTGTTGTGCTTGAATAATAAAAGGCACATTGTGATTGTACCATGTTTTGTTTCATTAATGCATAGAGAAAAGAAAGACTTTGGGCAAAGTTTGCATTTTTATTATTTAATTATTCTTGAGCTAAGATTAATTGAAAATTAATAAAAAATATTATTGGTCGAACTTTTTAACTTGCAATCTAACTAATTTAAAACTATTTTTGAACAGATTTTTAGTCTATTTTTTCCAAATCTCTATTTTCACGTTCCGAATATTTTTGCTAGCTCTACTCAATTTTACATTTTATACCAGTGTAAAATTATGAAATTTTCTTATAATAAATTTGAATACACAAATCTTTATATTTTTTGATATTTTTCAAAATTAAAGACATTTGAAATTAAATGTAACATATCATCGTATATTATCAATGTGATATCACAATTAACAACTCAATCCATATAATATCAAACAATATTTAAAGAACATAATATCATACTTTCCCCATTATAGAGTAAAATCTTATTACTTAGATCGTCTATTAAAAATATATATATTTTTTTAAAAGGTCTTCCACGACAGTACGACACAGTCAACATATTAAATCTTACAAATATTTTAATTTATGATTTTTTTTTTATCCATTAACTGACTTTATGGCTTTAGAAATAATAAATACTCCATATACCAAATTGACACTTTATTAAGTTTAATAACAAAATCAAAGGCTTAGTATTATTTAAAGAAGAGAAAAAGTGTATGAAGGAAAGGTTGTGATTCGCAATTAACGAACGTCATCCGCATTTCTGGACTGGAATTTCTTCAGCTCTTTGGAAATTGAGGAATCTGAATCAATGGCTGTTGTGAATCGCTTTGTTTCTCTACCCCAATAAACTATTGCCATTTGGGTCTTCTTTCTATCCCTTTCCTTAGGGTTTCTTTTTCTATCTTATAAATTCCCAATTTCCGCCTCCTGCTGCTTGCTCTTGCGGTGAAGTTCAATTTTTGAAGGCTGGGTTCTGGAATTCATCACTTGATCCTGAGTAATTTTGTTTCCGATTGGCTTTTTTCGGCTGCGTTTATTTTATTGGAACCGTGGTTGTAGCTTTCGATCGTAATTAGGCTTTTATTACTGAAATATACCGTTTATCTTTGTTGGTACTGGTGAATTTAGTTGGAATTGAAGTGCGCGGTTGAATTTTGAATTTTGATATGGTAGCTTAACGCACGCAGTTTCCTATGTGCTTTACACTTGTTGGCTAATTTCGTTGTTCCGCTTCTAATTTAGGCAAATTTGTATTCTTCTTCTGCTAGGGTTTGATCTTTACTGGGCTCTAAGGAAAATACGGTTGTGTAAGATTTAGAGTAGTGGTTTTGTTGGAGCAGTATATCTGCTGAAATGGATGATGGTGAGCTCGATTTCCCAAGCGACCAAATGCTGTCGTGCTTGGATATGACTAATGCTCAGAGCAGTTGCTCGTTCGACATAGATGAAATTTTTGGTCGAGCACCGTCTTGCAATGATGCTCTTGGCAGGACAGGGGCTTACACCGATGATCTTGGTCGAACTCAAGCCTGCACCCATGCCCATGCTTGCAACCCGTCGGGTCCTGATCAATCCCACACGCACACATGTATTCATGTCCATACCCAAATTTTGCCCTCTCCTAGTGAAGGTCAGGATCCCAGTGATGACACTGCTGAATCAGTGGATAAAAAGTCTAAAAAGAGACCAATGGGAAACCGTGAAGCTGTACGTAAGTATAGGGAAAAGAAGAAAGCTAGGGCTGCATCGTTGGAAGATGAGGTCATTAGGTTGAGGACTTTGAATCAGCAGCTAATGAAGAGACTCCAGGGTCAGGCGTTGTTGGAAGCTGAGGTTTCTAGGCTTAAGTGTTTGCTTGTTGACATCAGGGGGAGAATCGAGGGAGAAATTGGTTCTTTCCCTTACCAGAAGCCAAACAAGAGTGGAGATGTTTATCAAAACAATGCAAATCATAATCCTCATGGAAGATACATGATTAATCCTTGTAATGTGCAACGTAATGATCCGCTTTACTGCGTTCATCCAGGATCAGAAGCTGGATTAAGTGGACAAGGCCTTGTTGATTGTGGGTTTGACAATCTTCAGTGTTTGGGAAATCAAAATGCTGAATCGGAGGATTTCCCTGATCCTGGGCTCGGCACTGTTAACCTTGTTAACCGTAGTGCCAATGCTTCCAATGGCAGTAAAAGAAAAGGTAAACCCTTATATGCAGTTTGCCTTCAACCTTGATAAGATTCCCTCTGTTTTGGCATTTGTCTTCTCCAATTGATTTTATTCTCACATAATGTGTCTTTTGATAAGTAGACTAGTGTGATATATCACGTATGCGTGCACCGTGTTATTCTCATTTTGTGAAGCGATACAATCTTCTCCTCAGTGTGTGTGTGTGTGTTATACATGCGTGCTTCTATTATCCATACTAAGTCCACTTATCTGCGTAGCTCAATCACATGTCTTGCATGAAGTTATGCACTTATAGCTTTAGTTTTGTTACAGCTGAATTAAAAGCACGGAAATGCCAAGTTTTGTTTCTCAATATTAGCTTAGAACCAGAATTCTTGATTCATATCAAGTAGTAGTATCTGATTTGATTTATAATCGGAGCAAGCATAATAGTTGGGATTATGCGAACTTGCACCCCTCCTTTATTATAACACGACATTGCTCGTGTGTGTCTTGTCAGCAGGTACTCGTGCTGCAATGGCTAGTTGAAAAGCTAATCAAACATGGGCCAATGTCCGTGTTGAGATCGTACCCCCGCCCACTCTAGTGCAATCTTGAGATTAGCCCTATCACCTCCCTCTAATAAAGCTAGATTTGACCATACTTAGAAGTCGTCCATCCATCGGGTGGTCTTCGGGGTTTCGTGTACAGTAGTTTCTATTGTAAAGCGGGCGGCTCAGAGTAAAGCTAGCAGACTCAAGAAGAGGACTAATATTTTGGTTTAAGTTTGTTTGAAGTGTTCTCATTGACTGTATTCTTTTTCATAATGGTTTTTCCCTCTTATTCGGAATATTGGTTGTCGAATTTGTAAACGTGAAGTATCATGCGATGTGGATTTCTATTTTGTTAAATCTAGCCTTGTGCAAATTTTACTATTTGCCATGATCAGGCAATAAAAATTCAAACTTGTATTCAGATTTTGGTGCATGATTATTAGAAAGAGAAACAGACTTGGATTTTGATGATGTTGCTTCCTCTTTGTTAATATTTGGTGGAACGGAACTAGTATTATATTATTAATATATAACAAATATTATAATTAAATAGACATGTTAAATAAAATGTAGTATAAGTAAATATATATTTATGGGCCGGGCCTAGCATAAGGAAGCCTAGCCCGGCTCATACTATCTCTAGACTAAATTAGCCCCAAAACTTTTTTTTGATAAATAAAATTCAATTGTGAAAATTTCCAAAAAAAAATGGATATTCTCAAAAACATTCTTAAAGCAGAATTCACAAATCAAAATGCTCACTCTTATTATATAATACGACATGATTATATTCCCTTTACTTGTAAACAATCACACAATTTTTATTTGAAAATCCTAGATTTGCATATGTAAGACTAAAGTAATTATTCCAAGCAAAATCATAAAGAATTGCCAATCAAGCACCAAACTTATGCTATACAACTAATTTTTCCACTTGTAACATTCATCTTTGGAAGCCTCTAGTGAAATGATTACTCTCTTTACAAATCACACCCATTCCCCAATTTTAATTAGCATCCATTTATTTTGACAATACAAATCCACAATGCTTTTTTCTCGATTTAATTTAAATACCAAACATATAAATTATTAAAGACATAATTGCATGTAAGATATTTGCAGCTGATTCAACCTAAGAGGTGTTCTTTTCGTCAAAATAAAATCCCACATCATACGTGACGAAATAAAACCCATAACTACTTTCGAATTATGAATATAATCATAAGAAATCCCACAAGTTATCACAAAATAGAGAAACAATGAGTAAAGTATTTGTTATAGCCTCGACCTAAAAGAGAATATATATTAATATATATTATATAATCTTGATTTGGCTCTTTCGAACAACTAATATGGCAATTGCATAATCTTGAAAAAGAAGAAAACACTACACACTCAATATTCTCTAACATCACACGAATTTCATTACACAACCATTTGGTGAAACAAAATCACACTTTTAGAACAAAACCAACAACACATCTAGAAGTTACTTCAAATTGCATAAAGTCTCCCCAATCATATGATCTAACCTAAAAAGAGAATATCAAACTCCCTACTTCTTATCAACACATCACATGACGCTGCACGCCGCCGGGTTTTCGTCGCTGAAGGCAGTCGTGTAGCGAACCTCGGTCGAGCTGGCCCTAGCGAGCGAGCCGTGAGAATCCGACGCGTTCCGGACATAGCCGGCCGGGGCCTTCTTGTCGTAGACGCCGGCTGCATAAGGGTGCTCGACCACATCGTACGGGACGTAGGGCCAGAACTCGGCCTTCTTGCCCGTGCGATGGGCCACACGGTGCACGACCTTATCGGGGTCCACGTAGCCGACCACGGTGAGCTTGTGCTGCTTAGGGTTGATGTCGACGGAGGTCACCCCTTTCATTCCTTCCACCGATCTCCGAACCTTTCTTTCGCACCCTTCGCAGTCTATCTTGATCTTGATCTCAACTGTCTAAATAAACAAAAGAAATTCTCACTAATATCAGTCCTATGTCCTAAAATAATTATGCAAATTCCCACAACATAAATATACAAATCTTTTGGATTGAACTTTGCAACAAGTTGGGTCATCATGGACCCAATTGTTTTGTAATAACATCACATTAATGTAAGAAAAAAAAAATCTTCAAAAATAGTTTCTCAAGAAAATCAATTGATTATATGCCCAAAAATTGTTGTATAGCTAAAAGACAGTAGAAGGTGCTACAAAAAACGGTGGGTTGTCAGTTGAAAGGTCTAGAAATTCTGACAAAGACTAAATTTGTTTTGTCCAAATTCATGTGAAATACCTCAGATACAGATCCGATGTATTATCCATAATAGGATACTCTATAATTAAAGATCAAAGATTATATTACAAATTCAATTCAATCTCAACATCCAAGAAAGAAAGCTATGGTTGTCTTAATGTCAAGCTGGAATATATCTTCTTATCTACACTGTGTGTGAGTGTGTGTGGTTTTTTTTTTTAGATGTTAAGTAAGCTATAAGCTGTCTTAATTAGCCCAATACGAATCCGAACTCGACAAATGCATAAACAAATTAATGCAATTCAATAAAATAACACATCAAAGAACACAATAACCACTCCCAAGAACACCCGTACCTTTTTTTCTTATACTCAGATCCACCCCTAGATCTCCTTCTAAATTTAACTATTATAAACTCAAAATCGAGTTCAAGAGTTCTAATTCCACGCAATCATAAAGAGCACAAAGCTCATGACGCAAAAATTGAAACAAAAGTAGAAACACACACCCTCACGCATGCGTTTGTGTGTCTGAAACAGAAAGAAATAGAGCGAGAGAGAGAGAGAGAGAGGAAATTAACCTGCAGCTGCTTGCGTCTCTTGAGCTTGGAGTGGCCACTGGAGCAATCAAACATGTTGGAGAGATGATCCAAAGCCCCCATTTTATCTAATCAATTCCTTTCCCTGCACAAGATCTACGGCCTTTATGTATATCTCAGTTCCTTCTTACTTCCTCGTATTATTACAGCGACTATGTGCGAGAGAGAGAGAGTGTGGACAGCAGAGATTGAGCGATCCCTTTCGCTTTTGCCGAACGTTACACAGAAGAATGTGAAGAAGACTGTGTGTGAGTTGATGTTTGTTGTCTTGTTTGGATTTGGTGAGAGACCTCTGCAATTGCACCCTTTATATAGACAGATACCAGCTCGCCTCTTTCCATTCAAAATCCGCCGTTGGATCGTTACTTCTCGGCTCGTTGGATGGTCGACACGTGGTTCTCTCCCATTGGAAGCTCGCTTTCCCACTTGATATCTCCGCACCGACCCGAAATCCTCTGACGGTGTGTGATGTGAACTTCGCGAGAGTCCCATTTTGGGGTTTCGGATCCGGTTGGATCCATATTCATTGTTTCTATTTTTTTTAAGTATTTATTTTATTATTATATTGGGACTTTCTTGGGATTTGTTGATTTATGTGTTGAATTTAATTAAAAATTTTAGTTGGAATTGCGATGTGACACAGAAGCCCATAATTCGAGAGTTAATGAGCTTTGGGGTTAGCCCATATTTTGCCTTTTAATGTCGACCAATACAATTTTCTTTTATTTATTTTTAATAGCTAGATTGGAAAAAAAATGGTAAATAGGCTAAATCAGTCACTTGATATTGAAATACTGCTAACCAAAAATATAACCAGCCTAATAAAACTAAGATCATTATAGGGAATATTTTATATATTTGACACTAGGACCCTTTTCATATTCTTTGTGGGGAATAGTTTGAAGTTTTTTTTTTTTGCTTAATTAGTGTGGTAGAAAATAAAATAAATTACAAGAATGGTATTTTAGGTATAGTGATTATACTATTAATAGCCCAAATATTATATATGGAAATGGTTAATGAAATGTTGAGCCTTATAAACATATATCCACAAATTAATTTTGGCAATACTTGAATCTTGGTTCCTATCACAGTTATTGTCGAGTACATAAATATGACACGAGATGAGACTTTCCATTAAGTATATTATACATTGAAAAAAATAATTTAATATGGAATTTCTATGAATGGTACTAAAATACTCCCTTCATTCACGATCTTTCTTCCCACTTTGCCATTTTGGTCCGTCCACCAAGTTTCTTCTCACTTTCTTTCTATTTTTGGCAACTCTTTACTCCACTCACAACTCAACACATCATGAATAATGTGGGTCTCATTTTCCTAACTACACACTACTCAATATATATAATCATTAATGTGGGCCCCTTATTCCACTCACTAATCTATACACTTTACACATCATCAATAAAGTGGACCTCATTCTCCACTAACTATACAACATTCAATATATTTTACCTTTTACCAACTAAGTCAGCACAATTTATTAAAACCCGTGCCGGGTCAAATTGGGAAGAAAGATCGTGGAGGGAGGGAGTATGATATAGTAATAGAGTAGGTGCACAATAAATTATACAAAAAATATATTTCATATTTAATATTAATTCACTTTTGGAAATCATAAGACGCGTTGACGTAAAGACCATGTGCCTCCAAATCTAGGTATAGTGCTAATAATTTTATTATATGCATTGTAACATTGCCAATACGCAGTGTAATTGACATTTTAAGCATAAACTATAATCTATATGCAAATGATCCAAATTTATTTATTCCATATATATAATATATTTTCAAATAGTTCTTAGGTCGTTACTAGAGGTGTCGAAACAGGATGCGTCTCGAAATTTTTGGGTCCACGTATTCGAAATACTCATAATTTTGATATGATACAAAACATTAGATACCGGATACCTGAGTCAAGAATTTCGAGTCGAAATTCCACATATTTGAAATTATCTAATCAATAGTAATATTTAGATATTAATTTTTAATTTAGTTAATAGTTTTAATTGAAAAATAATTAAATAAATAATATATAATTATAATTAATAATTTCGAGCATTATGGTGTATTGATAATACAAGATTTCGATATACCCAAAAATTTAATACCCAATCTCATAAACCCGATTTTTAATATTCATGTATATAATACCCGATCGAATATTGGATATTCCGGATGAAAAATTGAAGACATAGTTAGAGTCAATATATTCAATAATAACTACTAAGAATTTGGACTATGCTGAGAAAATTCTACCGACATAACTGAATTAAAATATCCCATACACATTGACTGCAAAAATAGTGGTTTCCTATTTATTATTTCGAATTGTCTTGTTCATATTAAATTAATAATACATAGTATATGGCTTCTTGCAAATGGCTTCATTTACGACCCACTCCAAATTAATTAATATAAAATGATGTCATTGATCATAAAAATTGATTTGTTATAAATAAATATAGTAATGGTCTGAAAATTTATGTAGATAAGCATTAAGCGTTGCGAAGTTAATTATCCTATACAAGTTAATCTTGTTAATTCAAGATTTAGCTTAATCAAAAAATTTAGATTTCAAGTTCGATAATTTACCGAATATCAATAAATATAAATATATATTTCACAATTTATTAAGAAAAAATCCTTGTATTTTCATAATGAAAAATGATTCAAACTAGAACAAAAGTGATATCTAATAAAGCCCAATTAGTCATATATAGGCCCAGAATTGGGTTGAAGAGTATGAATTTTGTTGATCCAGCCCAATTCATAAGCCTTTATGAAAAGGCACGTGCTGTGCATAATTGCACGTGATAGGTACCTTACAAATTATAATTCAGCAACTCAAGATTACTCATTTCTTTTGAAGACGCAGACCAATAAAATTTCCTTATTTTTGCTTATACAATACATTTAAGCCTAAAAATATTATTATAAAGAGAAATGGGTCAACTTTGTGGGACATACGGAAATGGAAAAATGAACCATCTTGAATAAGACGGAGGGAATATTAAATAATTTTTGCTTCGCTAACAAATGTTTAAAAGGCAATTTTTATTGTTAGGCGATTAGGAATTGTATATAATGAAAATAAATATATTAATATTTATCTGTTTTTTTTTTGTTCCTACTTTAATTTTGAAAATTTTCAAAAGTTTTCAAACAAAACATTCATTGTAGAAATAAAATACGAAATACGAGTGTAGAAATCGACCGTCCCAACCTATAAGGTCATATTATTCAGACATATATGTCCGAAGTCCCAACTAAATCATTATTTTCGAATTTGAATTGCTAACTCGGATCGGCCCGACCTCTTCATTTGTTTCCGATGGGCCCCACCCGATCCGGGCCGAGCCAACAATGGTTGCACCTTTATATATGAGTGTGAATAAGGGTTATATGGGGGAGGATCGTACACATGGTTGCTTCTTGGAAAGTGAAGAAGAAGTCAAAATTGAAGGTAAATTATAAAGGTATGCTTTGATTGTTGCAAGAAATGCAAATTTTATAGTCAAAGTTGCATTGCTTGTGTTGTGTGCCATTTGTTATACTATTTATTATTTATTGCAAAAAATATTGTCACCTTCTTTAATTTTGTAATATACATGTGGGACCATCGAGTCGCCCAAATTATAAAGTTTCAAATTATTATTGCTATTTACAAAATAATATATAATTTTGCATTTATAAAGTGCCATTGAGGCGCATTAAATTAAAATATAATATCCATGTAGTCTTCTTTCTCTAATAAATATAAATAAACAAATAATCACATGATTTGTTACTAGCTCTTTGTATTTTAGAGAATTAGTAACTGACTCTTCTTTAATTAACAAATTATTGCACATCCTATTTTACTTTTGGGTATAGACACGAACACCCATAAAATTTAATTATGTTGTATGGTAAGTAAATAATTAAACATATTTTAATGTTGAATTTATTCAATAACATACACATTACTATTATTATTGTTATAAAAATATAAAATTATTAAAAGGTTGTGTGTCAAACATTGAAAGGATTGTGAATTTGTGAGCCATCCAAAGTGTCCATATTGAATGCACTATCTATCTAAAATAATATTTAAATGAAATTGTTAATATATTTATATACAAAGAAAGGTAAAAAACAAGATCCGACTTAGGTGACAGATTGTGGTAATTAATTATTTAACAGTTCCAATGTATAAATTGTCACTGAATATTATGGGATTCAATGATCATTAATTTGAAATTGGTGAGTTAATTAAATGATTTTTATCTAATTGAGTAATGACAAGTAATATGTAGTATATAATATTGTTTTTTTATAATATAAGCAAATATGAAAAACATCGTCGGCTAAAACTTGATTTCGTTGGGTCCATTTTGATTTTTTCATTAATTGTGTTGAAAAGAATAAATACTTTTTTGTATAATGTGTGACAAAATATGCAATGAGATTTTCTATTGCCTATGATTTATATATTTATAGACCTTAATTATATAATGTATTTATATTTATTACTTAAGCGACAAAAGAGCTCATAATTTTATAGGATGATTTTTTTTTTAATTTCAGTACTAGAATTTGGGGGCCATTTTTTGGTGAAGAATTAAATTTTATTACACCAAACAGCAGAAAAATATCAAAATTATTGGTTGCAGCAGATGAACATTGAACTCAGTCACTTCTTGTCTCCATTCATAATTATCTCCTCCTCATCTCTCTTTTCCGATTGAAACGTCTCAATAAAATAATTTCATTTTATTTTTTAACAAATTTTATAATTAAAAAATAAAGATATTAAAGTAATTTTAATAAAATAAAATATTAATTTTTGTAAAAAAGAAGGAAGATTACTTTCGTAGAACGGAAAGAGTATAAAACATAAAAAACAAATAAATGATAATTTGATGTTATAATTGAAACTTATATAATATAATAGTTATTTGAACCTCGACTCGAACTTTAACTTTTATGCTCGGACTCAAATATCTTGCGATCGTTTTTAACCTAACAAATGTATATGAGTACTATAATTTTGCATGTGCCATTACATTTAAGATAAGAATTATGATATGAGTACAAGATAAGGTTATAATGGTCAAATTTAGACATAAATGCAAGCTCTGTAGTAAGTACTAAAGATTCACGTAATATAATATACTGCCAAATAATAATTGATTGTATTTAATGTTGTGAGAGGGGTAGAATGGTCCATCTAATTATAGAGGGACAACGTACAAATACAACTAACTTGGTTCATGGGTAAGCATATATTCATATTAATTGGATAAGTATAAAGTACAATAAGTACTTAAAAACTTTATATTATTTAATACTTATTGTTTATATTAATATACAATTAATTTGGCTAGAAGAGAAACAAACTAATTCTAATTATCGAAATATCTCTCAAAGGTTTACTAATTATTTTATTTGACTCTTGGCAGATCGCTTAGCCCCGTTCATCTTCGGCGCAAGAGTGCTCGATCAGTGAGCTATTACGCACTCTTTCAAGGGTGGCTGCTTCTAGGCAAACCTCCTGGCTGTCTCTGCACCCCTACCTCCTTTATCACTGAGCGATCATTTAAGGGCCTTAATTAGTTGAAATTTGGTGTCCTCAAAATATTATCAATTCGTTAAATGTTTTTGATATATATTAAAGAAGGAGACTTGTCAAGATTTTATAAGCGCATGCAAATAAAATTTTATTTTTTCAATTTTTAAAAAATATGTAGGATTAATTAGTTTTAAATTTTGAAGGCTAACTTTCAACAAAGGCAAGTACGAGTGATGATGTTAAAATTTAATATAATAATTATAGTCAATATCTAACTTAGGGTTCGGTAACAAATAAAATATAAATTTGAAACGAGATTAGGAATAATATGAATTAATCTTCTAACGTTAGGAAAACATTATTTTCAATAGAAACACTTGCTCTCCTTTTAAACCTATAGCTTGAATTTAAGAATGATGGAATAAAAAGGCACACGAGTTGGCCATGCAATTATTAATGACCTTAAGTTTACAAATAATTATAATTATATTCCTAAAAACATAAAATCATAATAAAATATGACTGTAATTTTTATTTGCATATTATTTGACAAAATCAAAAATTTTTGAAGGTTCAAAGATTGATTACAATCGTACGCACTATATACGACATACTTTTGAAGGTTCACGATACAAAATCAAAAGTTTTTGAAGGTTCGAAGATTCACGCAATTACAATCATACACACAATATAAGACATACTTTTGAAAGTTCACGATTACAATCCTACACTCAACGCAAGACGCATTTTTGAAGGTTCGAAGGTTCTCGATATTCACTCTCTCATATTCTAAACTATTACTTTTCTCATATTAATAACAACATATTTATACGAAAACCAAAAAATACTTGGCCTAAGAAAAATTTCATATATTAATCCTTACCTAAATTAAAAAAAAAAAGAGTAATTACTATCAAAACGTTGCAAAATAAATAATGTATGGTTATTACAAAATATAGGAGTATATAATTAGTATAAACGAAAATATGTGGATCCTATAGTCTAGTCACAAAATATGCATGTGTACGCCTTTTGCTCAACATCCCTCTTTAATGGCCATCACAACTCTTCACACTCCCAAATTCAAGAAAACTAACCCCACTCCCACTGCCTACTTTCCTTCCCACTTTTCTTTCGTTCTCTCTCTGTATTTAATATAAATTCCCCACTCCCCCCATCTCCCCCCATTTTGTTTTCATCTTCTTCTCGAGGGAAAATGGCTATTCAAGCGCAGGTAAGTGCAGGATTCGTTTTTGGTGGCTGTCAAGATCTACTTGCAGAAAATGCTTTTGCATATAATAATCTATGCATCAACAACCATCAATCCGTTTCAATTCATGAACCGCCGGTACAGAAAGTTCCCAAAATCGTCGATGATTGTCACCTCTCAATTTCTCAGATCATCTCTGCTCAAATCCAGAATGAAAACGCCGATATCGAATGCTACATGAATTCACAGGTAAAAGCAACGCAAAGCAGAATAAGGATCTGAAAATTGAGTTTAATTCTATTTATTTTTGAAACAGAATGAGAGATTGATAAGGATGTTGCAAGAGTATCAAAAGCGCGAAACGTTACTCTTATTGAAGAGGTACGGATCGAAGATCCGATCTGTGATGCAACAGAAAGAAGCGGAAATCGAGAGAGCAACGAGGAAGAACTCGGAGCTTCACGAGTGCGCGAGGAGGATTGAGATGGAGAGGCAGGCGTGGCAAAGGATAGCGCAGGAGAATGAAGCGACGGCGGCGTCGCTTAGCGCGACGATCGAGCGCGTGAGGGAGGCCGCCGCAGCGTCGTCGTGGCCGGCCGAGGACGCGGAGTCGTGGTGCGAGGAGAGGGAGGCAGAAACGTGTGGAAGAGGAAAGAGGGAGAGGGTTTGCAGGTGCTGCAAATATAGGGAATCGTGTGTGATAATGCTTCCCTGCAAACATCTCTGCTCATGCAGAGATTGCGATGCTTTTCTCGACTGCTGCCCAGTTTGTAATCAGCCCAAAAAGGCTTCTTTGGAAGCTTTGCTTTAATTTCATTCCTCAACCAAAAATAGTTAATTATTTTATTTTATGAATTTTTATGTTCATACTCTACATTAAAAGTTTATATGAAATATTAGATGCTATGAAATAGTGGGACTTTTCTTGATTAAACAAGGAAGAAATTTACTCTGTTGAATCCATTCTTTGGCAAGGATCTTGAAGCATTTACCTTTGCCCATGTTTGGACTTTTGTGTAAGTGCAGAATGCATTAATTCAATGCACTTTTTAGTCTTTTTACGTTATAGTTCTGATTGTTTTATCCTTTTATATACATGAATGAACATCATGTGTAGTATTATATTTTACGCTATGGGGGCGTTTATTTCTTGATCAGGTATGATTGATAAAATAATCAAGCATTATTCGGTCCGTATATAATCAAGGAATTCATTGATTATTAATCATCTCAAACTTGACTTGATAATTTACAAAATTATCCTCATCTATTTTGTTATTTACAAAAATACAAGTAAACACACACCCAACATATCTCGATAAAGGGCAATTTAGGTATTTTTCTATATTTTAATTATAATCACATAATTTATCAAACATTATAATTAATCAAACAAAACACATGATTATATAATCCAAATAATCTCATCATCTATTATCCTATCAATCTAATCTATCTCATCCACCAAACCAAACACCCATAAAAGAGTGAAAATTTGGATCATTCAATCAGTTTCTTTTCCCTTTCATTCATTTCTTTTGCTCTCTATTTTTATTTTATGTTCAATTTTATTATTTATACAAGGATCATGTAAATATTTATTTATTTGGTTTTTCAAATTTCATTAATACATTTTCATGCTTACGTGTAACCTTTTTTGGCATAGTACTTATAGCTGAAGGTACAGCTCTTCATATTTCTCATGGTATAAATGTACATACAATTAAAATATTTCGAATTATATAAAATGTATGAGATTAATTCAAAACTTATGATTTGTGAGATTTAGTTTTTGAAAATTTCTCTAACTGTTTTTGTACGTATTCCTAATTAATATTCATGTAAATATTTGAGGAGATTGAATAGTATTATCATTTGGACTGGGCTCATCTATCTTGGGAGCCCAATTTCATATTTTGACAAACATTATAAGTATCATATTAATGAAGAAAGAACTTATTAAATTAACACAAATGTGACTAATATATTAATAAGTAAAAAAAATATATTTTTCGACTAAAGTTGACCGAGTCCCAAAATTTGATTTTTTCAATAGTATAGTCCGCAGCCTTTGAATTATCATACTCATATCAATTTAAATTGAATTTCCACAATAATAAACTACACTAAAAAATTTGCAAATCAAAGTCAATATAATATATATGACTCAAACTATAAAGAAAAAATATTAAAATAAGACTAATATACAACAAGTCAAAAGTGGTAGCTATATAATAACAACAATATTCCTAACGTGTATATGAAACTAAAATGATAATTATTATATTATAATTAAATAATTAATACTTCAATATAACTTGCTATATATATCCCCTCCTCTTAGCATAATCTTGTAATTCAAAATCCATATACAAACATACACACACACATAATATTTACAGTTTATTTATACTGACAAAAATGGCGAAGCTGAGTATGAATTGGGGAATTTTGATTTTATTTTCGTTGCTCATAGCAACAGAAATCAACGCGAGGAAAGGATTCGAAGAAGAAGAAGAGCTTCGCCTCGACTACCTCTGCCTCAAAAGCGAGCGGCTGGCGAAGATCGTCGTCTACGCCGAGGACGTCGGGAGTGGGCCCAACGCGACGCTCTACGAGGTCGCACGCGCCTCCGTCTCTGCCGACGCGCTGCTGGCGTTTGGGAAGATGTACGTCATCGAGGTCGCGGTGACCGCCGCGCCGCCCGGCGCCGACGCACCGGTGGTGCTGGGCGCGGCGCAGGGGATGATGAGCTCTGCAGACAAGGAGACGTCGGCGATGGCGATGAACGTCAACTTCTTCTTCACGGCGGGGAAGTACAACGGCAGCTCAATAAGCATCGCCGGAAGGAATACGGTCATGGATCGCAGCCGACCGGTTGCTGTCGTCGGCGGAACCGGCGTCTTCCGCTTCACGCGCGGCCATGCCGTGGTCACCACTATCTCCTCCCGCGTCGGAGCGGATTCCATCGTCTATACTGTTCTCGAATATGCCATTTACGCCACTTTTTGTCCTTCCATTTCTTCTTAATTGTTTTTTTAAATTAAATAAAATTTAATTGGGATTTAGGTGTTTTGCAATAATAAATTCCCACTTTGTATTTTAATTGGAATTTGTATTTGTATTCTATTGTTACATTTGGAAATTCATTTTTTGCACTATTTTTTATGTTAAATTTAAGCCATGGGCAAATTTTTATAGATGGATATAGCTATATATATATATTTAAGCATTGCACATTTTATTTTGAAATTTATTTATTTTTCTTTACATTTTTAACACTAGAATAAATATGAAATAAGGTACTAGCTCTAATCTGTAACAATTTATTGCAAAATAATTGATCGAAATACATTATTACTTAATCTTTGAGAATTCAAAACTAAGTCATTAAATAACAAGAGAAATTGATGATAATAAATAAAATAAAAGAAGGGGAAAAAAACAGTTAAAAGCGCAAGGCGCCAACTAACTTTGAACGTTAGATTTTTCAAAGACGGAAGATACAGTTAAAACCGCCAGCAACGAACTATATCCATTTCAAATCCAAAAATGAGAGGGCTGAAGTAATTGGGGTTAAAATTAGGGTTCACGCCTCCAAATTCATTGAAATGGAGAGCCTAATCTATACTAATTCAATCCCTTTTAAGCTCAAAAGCAGTTCCCCATGGATTCCCCGCCTCCCCCCGACTCGGAAACTCGCTCCGCCTCCGGAGTCTCGCCGGTTCAGTCCTCTCTCCGCAACCCTGCAGCCCCGGTATTCAGATTCCCACAAACCAGTTGATGCTTGTCCGACGATAAACTCGCGTTTTCCCTTGGGTGCGGGAAATGCGGCAGAGGATAAGTCGCGTTTTCTGACACTGATTGCTCAGAAATTATCTCAGCGGCGGAAGGTATTAAAGCGAAATTCCTCTCTGAGTAGTTTAAAGTTCTTTGAATTTTCGCTGTTACTTAGCCTTTTGTTCTAATGCTTGAAAATTGGCGTTACCAACTTTCTCAGTTGCTGAAGCAAGAAGGAACTAGATATAATCTAACAGTAATAATGCTAAGTATTTTGTGCTTCGAATTTGAACTCAAAATTTAACTTTTATTCACTTCACTATAAGACTATCGTTTAAGAAGTGGTGAGTATGTTCGATATGGAAGTAATGGTTTTGTGGCTGTGAAGAAGTGAAACCTAAATAGTGATAAGTTTAATACCATAGGTGCATAAACAGTTCCTTTCCACATGGTGTAGTTCTTGTAGAGCATCCATGATGATTAAATTCTTGAATAATATTGTATATATCTTGTTTGTAAATTGTCAATGGCCGTGCAATAAGCTACTAGTTTCTTGCTGTAGATTGTAGATTGATAAACAGAATAAAAAGCTAGTTTTCCTTGAACTGATCACACTCTTTCTTCATCTCAGGTTATCAATATTGGGAGGGTTTTGCTAATTTCAACTTTAGTTTTGACATCTCTGCATCCGGCCTTCACGCTACCAGCTCTTGCTAGTTTCTCCACAGCTAGCAATACCAGAGGTGCAGTCGCGGCAGGTAGCAGTCTCATAGGCCAGGAGCTATTCAGTAGTGCATGGACCGGCTTTGTTGCAGGTTGCTTACACACTCTATCAGGTCCCGACCATCTTGCTGCATTAGCTCCACTCTCAATAGGGCGGACGAGGATGCAGAGTGCTGCAGTCGGAGCCCTTTGGGGCTGCGGGCACGACACGGGCCAGCTCTTATTCGGCCTAATCTTCTTGCTCTTGAAGGATCAGCTCCACATCGAGGTGATCCGGGCATGGGGGAGTCGAGTGGTGGGAGTCACTCTTCTTGTGATCGGAGCCATGGGGATCAGGGAAGCATCTGAAATCCCCGATCCCCGTGTCGTGCTGAAAAATAACGAATACAATGTGGCTGCTTATGAGGCCGTATTGAGCCCATCCGTCGCCAAAAAGAAGGTCGGATTCGCCACGTTTGCAACGGGGTTAGTCCACGGACTGCAGCCCGATGCCCTGATGATGATCTTGCCGGCGCTGGCCCTTCCTTCCCGTGTAGCCGGAGCTGCATTCCTCGTGATGTTCTTGGCAGGTACGGTGATTTCTATGGGAAGTTTTACGGTGTTCATCGGTTCGTGCACCGAGGCTCTTGAGGTTAGAGTTCCTAGAGTAACTGAGAAACTTACTTGGGCTTCTGCCCTTGTAGCCATTGCTCTAGGGCTTGCAATCTTGATCAGCCAATTCCTCGGATTTAACTTGTATTGATTTATCGACATTCTCTTGTTTGTTTGTGGACGATGTGGCCAAAACTGCTTCTTGTATTCATCTGTTATCATTTTCATGTTCTTTTGGTAACGAGCAAAATCTGCAACTGATATACGGAAATATCATCGTATCTCTATTTATTTGGGTTCTTTCTAGAGCAAAATTATCATGTCGAGTATTTTTAAAATTTGAAGCCCGTTCCAAAAAAAATAGAGCTTATAAATGTGAGTACCAATCCGGCCCTTTATAGACTACCGAACGGGTGAATTTCACTCGTCCGATTATTATAATATATGTTTTAAATTTTAATATAATTAATTATTTTAATAAATCGTTATAAAATAATTATTTTTACTACTAAATGAAAAGATTATAAATAAACTACTTTAACTGTAATGACTTAATCCTATAATTTAAAATATCTTAATTAAAAATAAATATAAATAATATAGATATTATTCTTAATGAACGGGCATTTTAATCTCGAAATTCTGAACTTTTTAAGCCCAAAATTCTATAGATGTGTGGATTTTTTAAGTCCGATTTTTTTTTGCCTCGATTTTTTAAATTCAATCCGACTCAAATTTTGGGTATCTTGGGCGGGCGGGTCGGGATGGACCAAACCCATTTTGATAGCTCTAATTTTTTTATGTAAATACACTAATTTATTTATTTTTTAATATGAATTTAATAGAAAATTGATGATGCAAAGATGAGAACGAAAGTTGATTAATTTTTAAAATATTTATTCAATTTTGAATTTCAAATTGACGTGTTTTGAAATTCGAATTGAATAACAAATAATATATTTAATCATGAAGTTGCATATACTTTGTTTAAGTTAGTTTTAAAAGAGAAAAATATATTAAATATATGTGTTAGGATGGAAACAAAATATTTATTGTTAGCGGAAGATATTCCCAATTAGCACCCACTAAGAACTTATAAATACACACTCTGAATAGAGAAGAATCACCATTCATAATTTCGACTCTCTCCGTCTCTCCAATTTTTTCCAAATTCTCTCAAAAGGATGTCGTCGTCAGACTCGCCACCGGAGAGGATAATCGTTCTGAGGAGCTCCGACGAAGAGATTTTTGAAGTGGAAGAGAGGGTGGTTATGGAGTCGCAGACGATTAAGTTTATGATCGATGACGACTGCGCCGACACCATCATCCCTCTACCCAACGTCACCGCCAGAATCCTCGCCAAGGTGATCGAGTACTGCAACCGCCACGCCGAAGCCTCCACCGAGACGAGCAGCAGCGCAGAGGACCTCAAGTCCTTCGACGCCGACTTCGTCAAGGTCGATCGGCCCACTCTGTTCGAACTTATTATGGTGACACTCTATGAACTCTTTTTGCTTCTTTTTTTTTTGTTTTTTTTTTGTTGTCGATTTTGGCTTTTGTAAACGAGTAATAGCTAGGGCAATTTGTGAGATTGTGATTTTTAAATTGTGTTTGCAGGCGGCGAATTACTTGAATATCAAGAGCCTTCTGGATCTTACATGCCAAACTGTGGCTGATTTGATAAAAGGAAAGAGTCCAGAAGAAATTCGCGAAATCTTCAACATCGAGAATGACTTTACCCCTGAAGAGGAAGCAGAGGTTCGTGCTGAGAATGCTTGGGCGTTTGAGTAATAACATTCATTGCATTGCACTAGTTCAGTTAGTAGTTGATATCTTTTCATGGAGTTTCTTCGTTTAAGTTTTTTTGTTAATTAGTTTCTTGTTTTGGACCTTATTCTTTCAATGATTATTCATATTTTTTGCTAAATTTTTGCTTACTTCCTCCTTAAATGAAGTAATTTTTGGAAGATATGATTTAGTAAAGACTCGCGTTATATTATAAATGCATTGCGAAATTTGCGTTAAATATAAATCGATTAATGAGAGAATAAGTTTTACTACTTCTTTTAAATCAATAAAAATAAAGCATCAAAATACGGTTTGATTTGTTGGGCCAATCTTTGTTATTGGGCCTTAACGTTTTTTTAAGCTCCCTTTTCTGCTTCGGAATATTATTTCAGGAACAGCTTATTAAATTAAAATTTAAAATAAAAATTAATACATAATATACCTTATTTATTAAATATATGGGGTTTAATAATATCAATATTTATGCTCTTAACGATTTAAATCAATATATTCTACTAATTCTAACATAGGTATGTTTAGCTAAAATATTTTATTATGCTACTATAGTAAAATACTTATGTTTGTTGAAGTAATAATTTTAGAACAATCCAGTAATATTTTGTAACTTTATAAAATTACTCTATTTTGAATTATAATAATCTTATGAGATGTTATTTAAAAATTTATATTATTATTATATAAACACGATCACAAGTGTGACAGAAATATTATGACATAAATTACTATTTCCTATTTTAATTTTTCTTAACATGCAATGAGATTTGCTTGTCGATCGTCTCCACTATTATTGGATTTCTTGCCTCTTGTATATTGTGTCCCTGAATATTGATAAGCTATTTTGAGCATATCAATTAACATTCACCATATCTATATTTAAATATAAGACAACAATTAAATTGTATCTAATAATTTAATAGAAAAGGATGCAATAGTTGGAGAGTACAGCTCCATTATTATAGATGGTTAATCATGCATTGGGCGGTAAACAAGTTGAGCCGAGTATTCGATTTGGTTGGGTCGTTTAGAATATTAAAGTATTCGAGCTCGATTTGAGCTTTTGACATCATTTGATTAAGATAGGCTTGTAAGGTAATTATCGAGTTCGAGCTCGGTTTGTGAGATGATCGATAAGATTGTTTACGAGCTTCAGCTAGAGTTCAGGTTGTTTGATATTCATATTAATGATTTTCGAGCCAACCTAGTATAAAGTTTTAATACTATTATAATATTAATTTTGTTAGCTTAAGACACGACTAAATGTTCGAATCAAGATTCAATTAAATACTCGATAAATGACTCATGAACATGCTTGTAAACAAATAAATTTAAATCGGACTCGAAGTCAATTAGTTTATTGTCGAGTCGAGCTCTGAACGAGCTCTTTCAGAACCAATGCAAATTGGTTAATAACCTTAATCATGCACGAATTTTCAATGCAAATTGCATTACATTCTTGATTTAAATGATGTAGTTAATTTTAATTAAGAATCAATTGACCTAATTTAATTGATTAGGTTGCTCAATAAACAAATACTCATATTTTGGGATGATTATTAGTTGCAAAACGGTTAGTACAATGCATTATTAGCTGGAATTTTGTTTTTGCACATGGGTGTTCCTAATTTATTATTCTTCTTTTTTCATAATTGATTTTTGTTCAATCATGATAATATTATTATAAGGAAATATTAGCTGTCGATTAATGATTACATGGGAAAATTCGAATTAAATTTCAACAAAAAGAAAACCTAATCAACTTAATTACGCTCTGAAGAAAGCTAAAGAACTATCTAAAGAAAATAACATACTAGTTGTCATTTTGATTTATTATGATACAAATAAAAATTTCACATTTTTTTAAGATTCAACATTTTATTTTCTAAATCTTGGTCTCAAATTTATTATTACTACTTTTAAGAGAACGAAATGAGTAGTTTAAATTATAACCAAACAAAACACTGAAGGGTCACAGTCAAGGAAATGGGGCCATGCAACGTTTTTATCATTTTAATTTAATTATGACATTTATTACTTTATTTTCAGCACATTTTTCATTCAACACATATAATTAAATTAATAAATTAAATTAATTTATTAGTATCCCAATCGAATTAAAAGAAAATTAATATAGTAAATAAAGGGAGCAGTTGATGAACAACAAGAGCGGAAAAGCAAGAAATAGGACCGTTAGTTACTCAGCATTTTGTAATACAAAAAGGAGTTCGTTCCTCAATTCTCCCTTTCTTCTTTCAACGGTTCCAGAAAGCTAGAATTCTCGCGAACAATCTACTCATTTTTGGTGGGTCCCACAATAGACCACTTCATGACGTGGCAGTTTTTGTATGGTTTATCTTCTTCCCCGTATTATTGTGAGTTGTATTGTATATATAAATTAGAGATTTAAATGTGATAATTCTATCAATGCTATTGTGCAAGTCAAACCAGCCTAGTGTATTTTCTTCGGATAATCTCATAAAATATTTAATATTGAAACTTTATGTATATTTTATTGTGTGTATCTATTTAAAACACATCCAACAATTATCTTTTAAAAATTAATATCGATTTTTTCTCACGGCACACTTTTTTGGAATATTATCTAGTAATAGTAAAATTTTGGGAAATAAGGGGTGTGGTGGTTAACACATGTCACTTTATGGAAAAATTAGGATACCTAATAATTAAAATAATCACTCACAAATCTATGCTAAACACGTCCAAATCCAAGAAGAATCAAGATTGATAGTAGTATTAGTTCAGTACATTCTCGAGCCACTCAATTTCAACGGTTTCTCTTTCCCAACGTAAGATTCTTTTGACTAGCCTCACTTAGTTAAATTCTATAATTACATACCAATATTGTGTAATCACTACTATTTTTAGATTTATTTATGAATGTATAGTGATCAATGTAATTCAATTTAGAGTGATTGTGTGGAAATTAAAGTTGTTGAAAATAAATGAGTAAATAATTAGTTATTATAAATGTAAATATTGCTAATCACTTCTAATTAGACATCCCAAAATGGAAAACGAACCAATTCAGCGATACATAACAAGTGAGTGATTTTTACTTTACCCCTTCAGAATACAAACATATAATCTTCTTTTGAATCATACTCTCTCATGTTCGACTAAGTTGAAGCATTTCTTTTGAGAACGATAATTAATGAATATATATTTAGAGTTGAAAAATGTATAAAGTGATGATATAAATATATATTATTTAAACTTGTATGATAAATATTTCCTAAAAAGAAAACGTCTCCATTTAATTGAAACGACCCAAAATGGTATACGTCCCAACTTAGTTGGAACAGAAGGAATATGGTTTTCTATAACTTATAGTGCATTTTAGCATTTACAATATTTATCAATCTATTTATACCATAATTTTAAATTACATAAAATATAATACATGGTCGACGAAGGTAGAAAGGGCACATTTTTTAAAAAGGGATATAAAATTAAGAAAGTGGTGACAATATGGGTTGTTCATGTTGTTTTTTATGTGAGGCAACCTCAATCATTCACTATACTATTTTTTATTTTATAATAATATATTAATTGATGGTTTAGAGTAATGCCAAAATGCTCAGAGTGACAGCACCCTTGACTACTATTACACCTAATATTTAATAATCAATTAATCTATGGCCATAGATAAGCTTTAAAATGTTTTATTTAATAGAATGTTGGTTCTGTTACACCCCACGCTTATTGAAATTTCATTATTTAATTTATAGTTCTTGATTAAGTTGCATTTATTGCTCATGCTTCAGATTCAAGCATTAAAACATTGAGTGGGTTAATATATAAATGCACCTTAAGTTTAAATCCAAGTATTAAGCTTTAGACAGAGTTAATAACAATTCCAATGATTTGGGATTTTAATTTTCTTGAAATAACATAATTATACACTGATTTTAGAGAGAAAAAATGTGTCGATAAAAATAGAATCAAAGAATAAATTATTATACAAATCGTAAATCATATATTATCTGAAAATGTAGTTGGTAAAGGCACCGTGTGTGTATATGATTATAATGAAAATAGATCTGTTTTACTTGTGTCAACTAAAAAAAATTTGAACCATCTATATTTTTCATCAAATGGATATAATTAAACTATACTCTAATCAAAGAATAACAAATTTCCTATTTTTAAGAATAAAATATCTTTAAATAAAATATATATCAAAATTATCTTTTATCTATATCATTTATCTAAATAATTTAACAGTCAAAATTTATTTTTAATTAAGTCATGTATAACCATTTTTATTTGGTCTCTTTATATATATATATATATAGATGGTGTTTTTCATTAGTCGTGCAAACAATCAATTAATCTGAGTAAAAAGTAAAAAAAGCGTGAAAGTGGTAAAATCTCAGTTTTACCACCTTTTACTTTTTAACAGTTAGACTTGAGAGAGTCCGCATTTCGGGAGATTCTTTTTTACTATTTAACCTTTTAATATATAAAAGGTGAAAGGAGTGGACTGCTCTATTATTATGGCCGACCTCATTTTACTGCATATCACCCCCTCCTAATATTTTTATTATATTAGCAATAAAATAAATCTAAAATATGGGAGAATGAAACAGTATTATTATTGAGTTACTTATGTAAATTAAATTGTGTTCTTTTTATCATTTAAATATAAGGAATATATATATAATACTTCCTCTATTTTTATTTTACTAGAATTGATCATGTTTGATCAAAATTATAAGTGATTTATTGACTATTGAACTATTGAAACAAACTCTAATAGAAGATAGAAAATTATAAATTTCAAATTTATGTAATATTAATAAAGTAATAAATTTTTTAATTAAACATCTATATTTTGAGACATTAATTATGTATTCTCTTCGATTTCCTTTTTTCATAAGCGTTATATTTAAAACTTGGTCCAAAGATAAAATGAATTTACACGATCTTTGAAAATCATAGAAAGTTTTTTTAATTAGGATAAACGACAAAAGATGAAAAATCAATCCATATCTTCATTTCATAATAAAGTGACATCATATTATAATAATAAAATATAACATTGACATAATTAAATTTTTTTGAATTTTGAATTGATGTCTTCAATCACAATTTTATTAATACACATAATATATTAGAATATTAGAAAATAAATAAGAAAAAATAGGTAAATGATTAATTGGAAAGGAAAGATAGAAAGGAAAAAGACGTAGAACCGTTGAGGAGGGGCAGACTGAGCTGGAGGCAGAAGGCGGGACCCACAGCAGTAAAGCCCCACAGCACTATACCCACAGCTCACCTACAGATGATTATACCCCCTCACATGGTCTCGCTGTTCTCCTGGGCCCGCCCCACCACTAGGGGTGTAATCGAACCGAATTGAACTGAATATTGTCAGGCTCGAGTTCGGCTCGTTTAAAAATTCGAAGGCTCGAGTTCGGTTCGAGCTAGCTTCATGTTCTGAAAATCAAACTCGAGTTCGATTCGTTAATTATTCGATTTTATAGTAAATTCGAACCCGAGCTCGAACTCGGCTCGAGTTCGTTAAATATTCGAGTTCGAGTTCATTAAAAAGCTCGTTTATTGAATTATTTTGTTAATATATATATTTTTAAGTTATTTTGAGATATTCGTGAACTAGTTTGTATATAAAGTTCGTGAATTATTTGAAGTTTAGTTCGTTTTTAAAGTTCGTGAACAAGCTCGTTAACAAAGTTCGTGAACTATTCGAAGCTCGGTTCGTTAAATTATATTCGAACATGTTCGCGAACTTTTCGAACCGAATACCTTTAGGCTCGAGTTCGGCTCGAAAAATTACTCAAGCTCAGTTTGAGGCTCGAGTTCGGTTCGTTTAGTAAATAAATGAATTTGAAACGAACTTTTATCGAGCCGAGCTCCGAATAGTTCACGAATAGCTTGGTTCGCTTACACCCCTACCCACCACCCTCTCCCTATGTATTCTCGTTGCTAATAAATTAAATAACCGCGTCACAAAAAATTCAAATACGAAATTTAACAACACACTTAGACATACACTATTATAAATAAATAAATAAATTCAAACATATTCTCGATTCAGGCTCAAGATCGAATCATTTAAATCGACCAGTGCAACCTCTACTTTTAAAATTGAATTACATTAATTAAATTATATCACCGCGTCACGGTGTACTCGAACCCGAAATCTAAGTCTTGGGCAATAAATTCACTACCATTAGGCCAACACACACGCTCCGACCTCTACTTTTAAAAAATATTGAATTACATTAATACTTCCTCCGTCCCACCTTATTTGTCTCACTTACCATATTAAATAGGCGAAAGAGATAATTAAGAAGATAATAAAATAAGTATTGATATGCGATCCAAAAGTATTTAGGACAAGTGAAATGAGATAGAAAGAATATTAAATTACATGGCCGCGTTGAGGACTCAAATCCAAAACTTATTATTTTGGACATTAACTTCACTACCATTTGGCACGGGCCCAGTCTCTACTTTTTCAAAAACTAAACCGCCTTGAGTGAGGTGGGCTGACCCGAACTCTTGACAAGTCTATTTGCGAATACCGACATCTTCACTGAGTTCACCTCTAGAAACTTCCAACAAATTTAATTTACATTCCATATTTGTAGTTTACAATATACATATATGCAAGTAATGCTGTTTCTCTCGTCTTCTTTTAATTACATTTTATTTTATTCAATTTTTACGGGCTAATTACTATTACTATTATTTTACTAAATTATAATGAATGTAAAATTCTATAAAATATCTTCTTCTTTTTTTGACTTCATTATACTATAATATATCTTCAAGATTATGAGGATATGAAATTAGAAGCAAAGGTAGGGGTTTAGGATTCAAGTTGCTTCATTTAATAACTACTAATGTAAATATAATAATTCATAGTTACATTTATGGTGGATTAATGAGCTTCTGACCAAATATCATGACTTGAATTTATACTCATTCATGTAATAGTCAATATATTAAACAAGATAGGAAAGAATTAGACTAAATTATCTTATATAATCATGTGTTTGGTAGTAAATGTAATTAATATGTCGGTCTGCTATTAAGGGCTAGGCCCGTGCCAAAATTATCATTTTCCTCTATATTTTAATCATAAGAAATGAGTGAGATTAAAATAATCCTTATACACCATACAAATTTAATCTTATCATTCTATATCCTATCATGACTATCAAACATCTACTAAATAAAAAAGTTCATATACTATTTATTATATATTTTGTATATTAAAGAAATAAATTTATTGAAGAACCGGGACCTGAAGCATATACATTTATGTAGATCAAATAAGAACAACATTTTCTTGAAAATAATATAAGAACATTATTTAATGTGCGTTATAATGTTTTTTCTTTATTGTTTTTTGGAATTCATGTGGCTTAAGAATGTCAGAATAAAGAAATACTGGTAGGGACCCCATGATAGTGTAATTACGGAAATACCCTCACCTTATCCGTTAATCATCGCATCGAGTCTCTCACACACCCTTAAAAAGGGTCTCTCCCCCACCCACCACCACCACTACCACCACCCTTTCAGCTCAGCTTCTGCTGCAGAAAGAAGAGAGAGAGAGAGAGGAAGGAAGAAAGGAAACCCAGAATCTGTTTCTAGAGAGATGACGAAGGAAGTGAGTGAAGAAGCACATCCTGTGGGAGGGAAGGACTACGTGGACCCACCGCCGGCGGCGTTCATCGGCGCAGGCGAGCTGAAGCTCTGGTCCTTTTACAGAGCCCTCATAGCGGAGTTCATAGCCACCCTCCTCTTCCTCTACGTCACAGTCGCAACCGTCATCGGTCACAAGAAGCTCAACGCCCTAGACCAATGCGACGGCGTCGGCCTCCTCGGCATCGCCTGGGCATTTGGCGGCATGATCTTCATCCTCGTGTACTGCACCGCCGGAATCTCAGGTATCTCCTCGTTAACCCTAATTCCTACTCCCCTAATTCAGCCTTTCACCTCTCTCCAAATAACGATGATTTAATTTCTCAGGTGGACACATTAACCCGGCGGTGACTTTCGGTCTGTTCCTCGCGAGGAAGGTCTCGCTGATTAGGGCGGTCTCCTACATCATATCGCAGTGCTTGGGCGCCATCTGCGGCGTCGGGCTTGTGAAAGCTTTCATGAAGGGTCCATACACCCGCCTCGGCGGCGGCGCTAACACCGTCGCCGATGGGTACAACACCGGCACCGCGCTCGGCGCTGAAATCATCGGCACCTTCGTGCTTGTCTACACCGTTTTCTCCGCCACCGACCCCAAGAGGAACGCGCGTGACTCCCACATTCCGGTAACTCCTCCCTCCATCAGGTCACTTATTTTTGCAGTTCAATTGCTACTTAAGAACAAAAATGAAGAATATCATTGTTTTCTTTTCTAGGTTTTGGCTCCACTCCCAATCGGATTTGCAGTTTTCATGGTGCATTTGGCCACCATCCCCATCACCGGAACTGGTATCAACCCGGCGAGGAGCTTCGGCGCCGCCGTGATCTACGGCCACCAGAAATCGTGGGATGACCAAGTAAGTATAGCATTTGAATTAATTAGCAAGAATTTTGTAGTGAAGATTTTAGGTATAATTTCTAATCATATTTATACGAAAATTTGTGCAGTGGATTTTCTGGGTCGGACCTTTCGTCGGAGCTTTGGCGGCGGCGATATACCATCAATTTGTGCTGAGGGCCGGAGCAGTAAAGGCGTTGGGTTCCTTCAGGAGCAACCCCACAAATTAAGAACACCAATTCTTGTTTGATTTTAATTTCTTGCTGTTAGTTTGTATCAAGAATCTTCTTTGTCATTGTGAATCTGTTAATTGGCTATGAATTTGTGTGTAATGGAATGAGAGAAGAATGTTAATTATGAGAATACCTTTTCTTTTCTTTTCTTTTGTATGTGAATTTCATCCTTTTTTAGCTTTTGTTTATGATAGAGTTCTTGAATCAATCTTTGGTGGTGTAAGTGTTTGGTTTGGATTGATGTGTAATATATTTGAAGGCAAAGGAAACTAATGCTTTTGAGTGTTGTTTCTTTCATTTCTCTGTTTCTTCTCTCTAAAAAATTTATTCTCTCTTTTATTTATTAATTGGTAAAAAAAAATTCTTGAAAATAAAAAACCTATCGAGTGATATAAGGAAAAGTAGAAAGTAGGATTGGCCCATTTTACCTAACTCTAACCCTACCTATTATTTATTAGTTCATGTGTCCAAATTCCAAATTGCAAGGTTGCAACTTTTTTTGATATTTATTGGAAGTCATAATGGAACTCTATATATGTAAGCTATTTGTAAAACATTTATTATATTTAACTAGTTGCATGCTATTTGTAGTGTAACAAGTCTTCCTAAAAGAAAAAAAGGCTGCTGCAGCTATTCTATTGTGGATGAGATTCATTGTTTCGTTTTTGTGTTGTATAATTAAATTTGTTATATTAATTAAGTATTTATGAAAATAAAAATTGTTATAATATTATAAATCATAATTAATATTTATTTTAAAAATATTAAATTGTATATCATAATTGTATATTTATCAACTCGAAAAAAATAATTAAATATCACATCAAATGTTGAAAAATAATTATATTTGTAGTAGTACAAAATTAAATTAATAATATCATTAGGTTAATTTATTTGTAGAACATGAATATAGACATAAAAATGTAACATTAAATGTCATTTGATACTATTAGCATGACGTACCATGTATAATTATTCTTGAACTTTTTATTGACATTATCAATCAATTCTAATTAAAGATTTTCTAATTATGGAGTGCATGAAAACGTCGTCGTTCTGCTGTGAGAAACTTGGGCTCGCTATTGTATATTGGCCCAATCAATTTAATTAGGCCCAACTAATTATAAAGGCAAGGATATTTTGGCTTTATTTACCAGTCTTCTAATATAAAGATGATACAGTAATTTAATTATTATATAAATTTAGCAAATATATAATATGCCAAAAAGGGTGTACATTAACCTTCTTCAATTAATCTACTAAATTCAGATATATAATTATATTTTACATTCAATATAATTTTTATATTATACTAATATTTTCCAATTTAATATTAAATAAAATTGAAAATAAATTATTTAGTACATGCTGAAGTTTATAATTGGGCCTTTGCATATAAATGAGGCCCTTTACAAAACGTATATTTATTTTTTTAAAGCCCATTCAAATCCTTAAGTGGCTGTATAAATTGACAGAATTATCCATAACTTCTCTATATATATATACACACACCGATATACGAGAGAGGAAAGAGTCATCTAAAACCCTAATTCAGCAGTATTGCATGCAAAGCTTTTCTTCAGTTCTCATTTTGGATGCATTCAGTTCATCGTTGAAAGAGGAAGTGCGTTCAGTTCGCTTTGAGAATTCAAAAGAGGCCTCCGACTCTTACATCAACTCTCTCTACTAGAAGCAAGGTTTCTTTTCTTCTAATTCTTCGCAGGAATTTATTTTTTCAGGTTAAAAATCAGCATATTTTTATTAATTCTGGCGATTTGATTGATTGTTAAGAATGGGGTCTAATAGTATCAAGTCCACCTCTACTATAGTTTTAAATATGAATTTACTTGAGTTGATAGAGGCTTAACGAGCTCTAATAGTCTAAGTTAACACATATGCGACCGTCTGTTATAAATCAAGTGAGCTCTATCACATACATAGGTTTACACTCTGAAAAATATAATGCTAGTATTTTCCTAGCCAGGAACAAAGAAATACTGTGTAATTCCGGTTTAATATTCCTACGTTGGAGTGAAACCATTTTTATTCTTAGCTTAAAAAGTTCAATGAATCAGTTTCGGTTTCTACTCTCCAGGTTTGGCATGTAAGCTGTACATTTCACTAGAACTAACGAATAATCTGATGTTAATGTTGAAGATGTAAAATCAAGATATATATAGTTCAAGAAGAAGAAAAGTTAGACTAATCTAGAAGAATGTAGAGTAATGTAGATAGTGTAGCTTGTTAGTATTATATTTTTAGTGTAGTCCTCTACAGAAATAAAACTCTTTATTCTTCTTCGTTTATTCTTTCTTCTTCATTGTTCATCTTCTGCTCGCTTCTCTTCCTTCCATGGAAGTTAATCTTACTTTCTTTACAGTTAATCTGATTGCAGCTCTTTGGTGCTACCTATATTGGACCATTTGGGAATTACTTTTGCATACTTGTGTATAAAATTTTTAAAGGAAAGAAGGATAATAAAAGTGTTGCCAAGAAGGTAATGTCTGGTGCTTTGCTACTGCTTTGTTATCCTAATTTTCCTCATATTCATCTTCAAAGGAGAATAAAAAAATTCTTATGTTACACTTAAATTACTCTACTCCATCATACAGCAAGAGTTGAAGAAAATCAAAGAATGCAAGGAGTATTGAGTAGAGATATATTGGAAGAAGAGATATTGTCAAGAATAGTAGATGTGAAAACACTGTTGAGATTGAGATGCGTGTCGAAATCATGTCGCTCTTTGATTGACAGCAAACGCTTCATCAACGAATTACAACTCCAGCATTCAAGGAACCGCTTCCGTTGTGCGCGCCGCTTCCGCTTGGCTTACTTGGCTATTTGTGGTGGTGATGAAGAAGAGTGTCCCATCGCCCACCCAGCCAATTATCATCTCACACGTTGTAGCATTGTTGTGGGCCATCACAATGGCCTGCTCTGCATGCTCAAATTAACACAACCATCATATTTCTTCTTATGGAATCCAGCCACCAGAATCTACACCCAGCTACCCTTTTTAGAAGGGTTTCAGTTCGACGTGCCACGGAAACTAGGGTTCGGTTGGGACGAGGAGGCCGGTGCATACAAAGTGTTTGTGGGATCTCACCATGAGGGGACATTAATAGCTAAACTTTATAGCTCCAACACAAACTCATGGACAACAGTGGAGCACGGTTGGGGTGTCTTCAGTCACCCCTATTTTAACTTTGGCGTTTTTGCTTGTGGAAAGATATACTGGCTCACAGGAAATGGAAAAATCGAATCGATGGACTTAAATAGTGGGATGTTTGGAGCGACGATAGAACCGCCACCGCCACCGCCGTGCAAACAAGGGAAGGAAGAATCGATGAAGCTGAGGCTGTGGGAGACGGAGGGACGTCTTTGCATCATGCGTGGTGCACGAAGGTTTTGGGTTATGGACTCGTCGTCTAACCCTAATAACCCTAATGTTTGGGTCCAACATGAACAACTCGCCACTCGACTGAGCAAAGTTTGCCGTCTTAGTCTTCTTGGTGGAGCCTTTTCTTATTTTGAAACTTTACTATCACCTTCCCTCTTCGTACACAATAATTGAATTTAAATTTATTTTTAGGGACTATATGTTTGCTAAGAGTTGATGATTGAAAGGAACTATTTTGGTTGATATGATATGAACTAAGACTCAAATTCTACCCAACATGCTTTCTTCATTTTATTTAGCGTCTCTCTAATATAAGAATGATACATTAATTTAATATTATATAAATTTGGCAATTTAATTATTGCATAGTTAATTTTTTGTAATATAATGTATAGTACTCCCTCCGTCCCACCAATAACGACCCATTTGTAAAGTAGATGAGTGTATTATTTTAATCAAATGGGTCGTTATTGGTGGGACGGAGGTAGTATATAACAAAAAAAGTCCTTACGAATATAATATATGCACAAAAGAAAAGGATGTGTAGTTTGAAGTTTGAACAATGAATTGTCAAGTATAACAAAGAAAACTTCTTCGCTTTGTAATGCAATAGCTCCAACTCCACTTCTGTCAACCAAACCAATGTTTGCACTGCACATAATTTATTTAATCATATCTAAGTTGTTCAAATAATTTTGATTCTATTCGACTTTAGTAATTTCAATTGAAAATTTTGTATTCAATTCGAATGTGAATACACATATATAATTTGTCCATTCGATATATATCCAAATACAAATTGAATATTATGATATTCAATTTGATATTTGTAAATATTAGATTAAATATATAAATAATATATTTATATATTAATATTTAAATTTATATAAATATTAAAAATATATTTAGAGATATGAAATAATTTAGATTTTTCGCATTTTCTAGTACATATTATCTAAAATAGTTTAATTTCTAGTACATATTATCTAAAATAGTTTAAAATAATTTATCTGAGACCTTCATTATATCTTAATCAAAGGTTTATAATAAATCATAGTTAATATTTAGGAATTAGTTTCTTTTTGAACCAATCTTATATATTATATATAGGGTTAGGTTTCACATGAGAAAGAAAATATATAGGGTTAGGTTTCACATGAGAAAGAAATCATCGTGAGAAATGAGAATGAATCTACGCCCAAATTTAGAAAAATGGTTTTCGAATAAAATATAATTTTTTCGTACATATATATTGTGAATAAATATGTAGTGAAGTATATTCACTAGCCCAAGATCAAAACCAAAGTGAATGTGGATACAAAAGCTTAAGGAAAGAAAAGATGAGAGTGCAACGCTAATATATTAGATGTAGAAAATGGAGAGAATGTTCAACTATTCTGCCACTACTTTCTGAAACATACAAAGGAGTATTTAAAATGTTCAACAATAAATTAGGAGACAAAATGATAAATGAGCAGCTACATTAAATGAGAGTTGGCTGCTCAAAAAAATCAGCTTTAACTTTCAACACTCCCCCTTAAAGTGATTTTTCTGGACTTCAAACCGAGCATGGTTCTCAACTTCTCAAATGGTCCTTTGGAGAGAGACTTTGTAAATATATCAGCAACATTGTCACTGCTGCGTACCTCAAGTGCAGAGATCACTCCATTGAGAACTTTTTCGCGAATAAAATGATGCTCCAGCTCAATGTGTTTTGTTCTTCCATGACAAACTGGATTCGAGACAAGCTTTATAGCACTCTGATTGTCACCATATATTGCGGTTGGTTTGAGAATCTGCATATGAACATCACATAAAAGTCTTCACAATCAAACACACTCTTGAGCTGCCAAAGATGACGCCTTGTAATCAGCTTCCGTGGTTGAGAGTGAAACTGAATCTTGCTTTTTACTGCACCAAGAGATACATGTAGGACCACAAAAGAAGGCATAACATGATGTAGACCTTCGATCATCCAAATCCCCTCCTAAGTCGGCATCAATGTAACCAAGTAGCTTCATGTCTGCTCCTTTTTGATAAAATAAACTGAGGTCTGTAGTATTATTAACATATTTCAGAATTCTCTTCGCCGCTTGAAGGTGTGGTTTCCTTGGATTTTGCATAAACCTGCTCACAAGACCAACGGAGAAAGAAATATCTAGTCTTCTAATGGTTAGATAAATAAGACTTCCAACTAAAGCTCGATATGACCGAGGATCTTCCAGGAATGAACCTTCTCCTCTTCTCAACTTCAGATTTGCCTCAAGTGGAGTAGAACACATCTTAGCGCAATCGGAAAGAAATCTGCCAATCATCTTCTTCGCATAATTTTCTTGATTGACAAAAATTCCATCGTTCAAGTTCTCCACCTCCAAACCAAGAAAATGGTTTAGTTCTCCCAAGTTTTTCATGTCGAAGCGAATCTGCAATTGCTCTCGTAATTTTGCAACTTCATGTTCATCATTTCCTGTTACAATCATGTCGTCTACGTATAGAAGTGCGACAATATGCAAGTTCCCTTCTTTCTTGACAAATAGACTTTGATCGGAATTGGAGGCATTATATCCACAAAATTGCAAGTATTCAGCTATCTTCCCATACCAAGCTCGTGGAGCTTGTTTTAAGCCATAAAGTGCTTTGCGAAGCTTACAAACATAATTAGGGTGTGAAAGAGAAACATACCCAGGAGGCTGCTCCATGTAGATGTTCTTATCGAGCTCCCCGTATAGAAAAGCATTTTTTACGTCAAGCTGCCATAGGCTTCCAGCCACAACTTGCTGCTAATGCGATGACGGTTCTGACAGACGTCATCTTAGCCACAGGACTGAATGTTTCTTCATAATCTTCTCCGTATTTTTGTGAGAACCCTCGAGCAACCAGCCTCGCCTTGAATCTCTCCACAGAGCCGTCTGCCTTTCTTTTGATTTTATACACCCATTTGCACGAGATGGGCTGCACTCCTTCCGGTTTAGGAACAAGGATCCATGTCTCGTTTTTTGATAGAGCTTCCATCTCCTCATCCATTGCAAGCTCCCAATCTTTGACACCGCGAGCTTCATCGAAACAAGAAGGCTCTTCATCATCAAACGGACCTGCAAAATAACATGAATATGTGCTCACAAAATTTTCATCCCGAAAGCAGGATGGTTTGTTGATGTTTCTTCATGGTCTTTGACATTGCTGCTCCACAGGGGTGTCTTCTTTTTCTCCATCATCTCCATTAGAGCTTGAGCTCCCCCTTTCACTTTGCTGTCTACACAAACTTGGAGAGTTTTGAACAGAATTTGCAACATCTTGTACCAAAGGTTGCTGCTCCAAGTTTACTGAATTTGGCTGAAAAGATTCAGCTCTCTCATGCTCATAGAGAGTAGACATTTCATCGAAGACAACATCTCTGGAGACGACAAACTTTTCTGATTTTGGATCCATACATTTCCACCCCTTTTTCCTCTCATCGTATCCAACGAAGATGCACTTTCTAGCCTTTGAATCCAACTTAGTCCTTTGCGACTGGGGCACGTGAACATAGCAAATCGATCCAAAGACCTTGAAATGCTTCACATTTGGTTTCTTACCGAACAACAACTCAAACGGTGACTGCATATTTGTTGGGCTAAGCGGCACTCGATTAATAACATATGCAGTACACTTCATCGCTTCAGCCCATAAAGCTCTTGGCAAGTTCTTGGAGTGCAACCAACTTTTGCAGGTCTCAACTAAGTATCGAATCTTGCGCTCCGCGACCCCATTTTGCTGAGGCGTTTCAGCACATGAAAGTTCTCTTTTAATGTCATGTTTACGGCAAAAAGAGAAGAACTCGGTAGATGTAAATTCTCCACCATTATCTGACCGCAGCCGCTTGATTTTTTCACCCAATTCTCCTTCCACAGTTTCTTTAAATTCAAGAAATCTAGAGAAAACTTCAGATTTATTTTTCACAAAGTAAATCCACGTAAACCTTGAGAAATCATCAACAAAGAGTAACATATAAACAAATCCAGAGCAAGAAGGAGTTTGAGTTGGCCCCATTAAATCTGTATGAACAAGTTCCAAAGGGGTTTTACTTCTAGAGATAGACCTCTCGAAGGGCAAACGATGAGCTTTTCCATATTGACAGCCTTCACATATATTTTCACCACTAAAATCACTTAAATTTGGCAACCCATGAACCAAATTATTTTGCACCATCAATTTCAACTTATTAAAATTTAGATGCCCTAGTCTAGCATGCCAAAGATGTGCATTTTCATTTCTGTTCATTTTATTTATGTATGAGGAAGAAGCAGACAAGAAAAATAAGTCATTTATTCTCATACCGGTGTGGACGACATCAGCCTTGAGCTCCTTGATATTGCGAAGAAATTTCACGTCTTGCGGCCCAAATAAGACGTAGTTTCCTGAGTCCACCACATTAGCAACTGATAGGAGATTTTTCTTCACTCCAGGAACATGGAACACACTATCAAGTGTGAAGGACTTGTTGTCTTTTCCATTGATGACAATAGCTCCTTCATTTTTCACGGGGTGCACCGTGTTATCTGCGGTAACAATGGCTTCATTACCATCATATTGATTAAAGTTGCTGAATTTAGTATCGTCTCCAGTCACATGATGACCGCATGCCGAATCCACGATCCAATCATCCGAGAAGTTGATTGATGCTAAGGCATTGAAAGTCTTCTTCTCAGCAACAAAGCATCTCGTCCAGTCTTCTTCATTGTCGTCTTGCTTATTCCCGTACTCAACCAAGTTACCTTGATTTAACTTGGTGCGACAAAATTTCTTCGTGTGCCCCAATCTGCCGCATCGATAGCATTTGATTTCTCTACGACTTCCAGAATGTGCTCCTTCTTTATTTTGAGAATGATGGTGCTGCTCATTTTTCTTCTCTTTTGCTGGAAAATTTCTCTTGTTATGGGTGAATAGGGCTGCTCCTTCTCTTTCTTTGAGTGTGACACCAGCCATTTGCTTCGCGAGAGTCTCTTGCGAGGACAAAAGAATTTTCGAATTCCTCTAAAGATGGTTGTTGACTCCATCCCTGTATTGATGTTATATATGGGATGTATTCTGGACGTAATCCCCGAATTATATAACGTCTTTGCCTCGCTTCTGATATCGCCTCTTCCGGATTCAGAAGCGATATTTCAGAGCATAACTTCTTGACTTTCAGAAAGTATTCTGAAATCGAAAGTTTACCTTGCGTGGTGTTCGTGAGCTCATTCTCCAATATTTGTAGTCGAGCCTCGTCCTTTTTGTTGAACAATCTGTCAAGCGTCTCCCAGATTTCTTTTGCCGACTTACAGCTTATAATATGATCGAACAAGCCGGGAGAAATCGACCTTTTCAAGACAAATTCTGCCTTGGCATTTACTTGCCTCCATTTCCTCGCAGCATCTGTTTCTTCGGGGGTATTTGCCGAAGCATTTGTGTTGTTTCCATTGACAACATCCCACAGATCTTCTCCTACGAGATACGACTCCATACATGTCCTCCATACCTTGTAGTTGGACTGGTTAAGTAGCTCCAACCCAAGCCCACCGATGCGTCCGCTCACTTCCATTCTTGAAGCACCACCTGAACTTTTCACTCAAGGATCTTGAAAAATCACCCAGAGCCCTTATGGCTCTGATACCATGTGAATAAATATGTAGTGAAGTATATTCACTAGCCCAAGATCAAAACCAAAGTGAATGTGGATACAAAAGCTTAAGGAAAGAAAAGATGAGAGTGCAAGGGTAATATATTAGATGTAGAAAATGGAGAGAATGTTCAACTATTCTGCCACTACTTTCTTAAACATACAAAGGAGTATTTAAAATGCCAATGGAAAATTCAAGACTACAACATAAAGAAAGCAACAATAAATTAGGAGACAAAATGATAAATGAGCTACATTAAATGAGAGTTGGCTGCTTAAAAAAATCAGCTTTAACTTTCAACATATATATGTATATTAATTTTGAAAGACATTTGCACGGCTTCTTCCGATCTCCACCGATATTCTTCTTCTTCTCGTTATTCATTCAATAATATACTTCTTCACTGCTCTCCTTCTTCCGTCGGCGTTCTTCTGCTCCCCGTCGGCGTTGGATTCGAAGTCGTCGTCATCCAACCAATTCATAAATTCTTTCAGTTTTTCCACCTTCTTTCCTTAATTTAAATCTTAGATATAAGCTAACAATATATCAGATATTAATTTAAAACCGAGATATTATTTAAATATATTAAAATATAACTAAACTCCTATATTTGTTTTTAAATTTAAATTACAAAATAAAAATAAAATTATAACTCAAGATTTATTATTTTGAACATTAAGTTTATAACACTAGACTAATACATGCAATTTTTTGTAATGTGTTTTCGTGTATTAAACTGTAATAAAATCAACAAAACCAAATGAAATAAAATAAAATCAAACTATATTGATTCTAGTTCCCTTTGTTTTTTCTTTTGGGTTCATATTTACGAGCTTGAAATGTGATTTGTCCGAAAGATCGTGACATAGTTTCTAATTAGGAGTTTCGCTTTTACAATTTTTTCAAATTTCAAATCTCTTTAATCAATAGATATTTCGGAAGGAATTATTAATCACTACTCAAATCCACTACTTAAAAGTTTTAAAATTACTTAACAATCAATTAATATCAAGATTTAACTCAATATCCATGCATTAATATATATACATATATATATATATATGAGCAAAACAAAGTTAATTTACTGCCACTTAAAAATCAAGGCACAGTGTGAAATTAGAAGATAATTCATGTCGCTAATTAATTAAACATCTCCGCTAAACCCACCTAAATTGCAATTAAAAATTATATAGTATACTAAAAAATATTAATTATTTCTTAAATTGTTCATAAATAGGAAATATGAGGACATAAAT
Source organism: Leonotis leonurus (assembly GCA_026898415.1). Lineage (NCBI taxonomy): Eukaryota > Viridiplantae > Streptophyta > Magnoliopsida > Lamiales > Lamiaceae > Leonotis > Leonotis leonurus. Next base: position 9,667,340 of record JAPKLX010000002.1, on the reverse strand, counting down.
AAATTAAATAAATTCGTTATGTAAAATGGATACTTTTTATATTTTATTTTTAAATATATATTTTTTATCTTTTACTTATTGAATTTAATATTTTTAATTTTGCCCCAAAATTAAATCAATGCGGACGATTAACTATCATGATAAGACTAGACTAATGAATGCGATACCTAAACATCCTTTTGTGGTAAGTTGTTTGTTGTGTAGTCGCAACATTCTAGCTGGAAGAACTGCTAATAGCTTTCTTTTAAACATACATAGAAAGATTGCATAACATAAACATAATATTCATTCAGTTCAAGGGATAAATTAAAAAATGTTTCTTGTAATTAGGCACATGTAGGAAGAGTCGTCCTCTAATGTACTAATGACTCTTAAAATATACTCCTTACGTCCACGAAATTTCTTTACTTTTGTTATTTCGGTTTGAAGCGTGGAAAAGAGATTACAAGGCTCGATTAAAGGAAGCCAAGACAAAAGGTCGGAGTAAAGCTGACAAACACAAACAAAGAGAAGCAAAAGATGAATGACTCTTGCTCCCCACAAAAATGTGGCTGTGTATATACCAATTTTGTTGTTGCATTGTGCAAGTCTTTAGAAACTCTGTTCGTGTATAGTATCCACAATGTTAGTAATTCATATGAGTAAATTGCAGGTACAGCTTGCGTTATATATCTTATTTCATAGCATCACAAGTTTTTTCCTGGAACAAAATTAGTTAAGGAAAATGGCAACATTTGATTAAGTCATTACATAATGTACACAATATATCCAGTTTGTTGAATTATGATCCAGGTACAAACTTGGTGGCGTAAACCCATGCATTGTTAGCAACTGGGTTGTCGAGATGATCCAAGAGGTTCTCAAGGGGACCTTTTCCGGTGACAATTGCCTGCACGAAGAATCCAAACATCGAAAACATGGCGAGTCTTCCGTTCTTGATCTCCTTCACCTTCAGCTCTGCAAAGGTAACTGGATCGTCTGCCAGCCCCAACGGGTCGAAGTACTGCCCGCCCGGGTACAGGTCGTTGCCCTCTCCAACTCCATCCAGCCCGTTGATTCTGAATCCTTCCACTAGTCCCATCAGCACAACTTGGAATCCAAGAACAGCTAGAATGCTTTGAGCATGGACCAAGTTCGGGTTGCCCAAATAATCCAGTCCACCTTCTGAGAAGATCTGCGAACCAGCCTTGAACCACACAGGCTCCTTAAAGCTAATACTCACCCATTTCTGAAGAACTTCTGGAGTGATGCACCCTAGAGCTCCAAGCATGGCCCACCTACCATGAATAACCTGCATACTTGCTCTAGATTTTAGTAAAGAGCTAGTGAATATCATCACTTGCGCAAGACTGTTAAACTGGTCATTGTGGTCAAGATTACCTCGAGAGCCCTGTTCTTGGCGAAGGCCTCGGGATCGGCGGACAAACCGGCCGTGTCCCAACCGTAATCACCGGGGAATTCTCCAGTGAGATAGGAAGGAGTCTGAGCTGAGAAGGGTCCCAAGTACTTAACACGGTCGGGTCCGTACCATAAGTCGTTGCTCTGGAGATAAATCAATAGCAAGACTGTAAGAAAGAATCATTATACTTGATAATCATAATACTATATCACACTTACCATGGTGCATTTGGCTTTGCCCATGGAGACAACATCTCTAAGAGGATTGGCATTCTTAGTTTTGCCCAAGAATGGGGTTGCTTTCACAACGGTTGTGGAGCTGGCGAATGTAGCCATTGATGCCATTTCTTAGAGATATTTGAAGTTGGCTTTAGGTGTGGTGTAATGTAAGGCTGCTGTTGGTGGACTGAAATTAGAGGTGGTGATAGGCAAGGTTTTATGTGCAGAGAGGGAGTGGAGATATGAGTGGTGAAGATTGTATGTGTGAAAATTGTGGTGGGTGATGAGAGCAAGTAGAGCAGCCAGCCAATCACAAGGCATTTCAAGATTTTAAGTATCTTGATATCATATCCTCTCTATCCCCAATTTATCTATTCAACACAGTTACTACTTTTTATTTGTTTATTAATAAATGTAAATTTGATTGTTATCGCACCGCACGTGCTGCTGACGAGACGAGCCACTTCTCTCCGCCGTCTGATTTGACACGTGGCAATCGATGAGGCCAGCCACTTCTCTCCACCGTCTGATTTGACACGTGGCAATCGATGAGGTCATTATTTATTTGGATCACGTGTGAAGAGAAGAATGAATGGCTACTCTACGGCCTATCAGCACACAATTTATAAGTTCGGATTTACCACGACACAAAATTAGTTGATTTAATTTAACCTTTATCAAAATTGGGGTCATTACGTACTGATAAAAACTTAGTATATGAAATTCAAAGAAATGAGTACTAAAGACAACGATTTTAGTTTATAATAGAACAAAAAAGTCCTTACGAATATAATATACGCACAAAAGAAAAGAAAAGAAAAGGGTGAGTAGTTGGACATTGAACCTTGTTCAATTAGGACCGCCAGAATCAAAATCAGATTAAATTAGGTAAAAATATAAACACTTGGATCCTAAAAAACACAATTTTAATTGATGCATGAAACCTGTGGCCACTCAGAATTCATCATCGTCCTCCTCTGCTATATGTTTAGCAAGTTCTTGCTCTTGCTGCTGCCTCTCTCTCCTCTTCTCTGCACTTTCCTTCTCTTTGTGAGAGTTGGGCGGGAAACGGAGGGCGCGCACGGCTTCATTATGCATATTCAGGCAGAAGGCGATCCTCGAGTTAAAAGCTACCTGAGGCTCATTTGTGGAGTAAATGTCCCCAGTCTCCTTTGACACCATCCATCCGTTGGCGTGATCTAAAGTGGCATCGATTGCTCCGTCTCTGATTGCTTTTGAGACTATGCTTTCAGCATCAGCAACGGGGTTCGGTGAATCCAGTCTCAACTTCTTGGCAACGTCGACTAGGGAGATTTTGGAGTATGAGAGGCTGATATTTCGAAGGCCAGTGCGGATAACATTGTGACGCAGTCTAACTATCAGATTATTGGTTCCGTCAGAGCTGAAGGTGGTTGCGAACTTCTCAGCCACAGCTTTGAAGAGCTCCAAATCTCCGATACGAACAGCCTGTGCTTATGACAGACCACGTGAGTACAAAAAAAAAGTAAGGAATAGCACACCATTTATTCCATGTATCTGATGTATAATATGATCAGAGCTGAATACATGTATATATGAATACATGAGTGTGTGCAACAACTATCGTTTTCTCTTTGAAGATAGGATGAGAAAGAGAAGAACCAGAAGCTGAGCATCCTGATAGAACGAAACTGACTTGAACGTGAAGGTGATTTACTAATTAGTCTTATACTCACATTCGTGAGCTCAAAGTATGGTCGCAGTGCCGTCTCCATTCCCTTCTGCATGAAAACAGTTCTTTCTGGAATCTCTCCGAGCAGCAAGCGGACAATCACAGCCCATTTGTTGCACTGAACTCGGAAACCAAGGGCAGATATGGGTGCTTTCCTGGCAGCTTGGAGCAGGGACTCTTTAGCATCAGTATATTCTAGCTGAATTGTCCTGATCTTTCCGAGGTAAAACAGATAGCGAGAGAACTGCAGAAGATACATATAAGATGAGAACAATTAGACTGTAGAGGCACAAATACTAACCTCTAATATCCTAAAGTTGAACAGAGTACATATTAAGTTGGTGAGGCTATCTGTCAACCAAACAAATATTTGCAATGCGCATACCCATTTTTTTAAAGTACAACTCGCATTCTTATCCAAGATCAATTTGATTAAATATCAAGAAATTATCTCTAATAAAACATGGGTGCAGCCGTGCAGATGTCTTCCAAAATTAACAAACATCGAACAGTGGATTGAAATATACCTGCTGATTTGAGTGAGCTTCAAAACGAGGAGCCTTTGATCTCAGTTTCTCTGCCTGGTCGTATAAGTTGTAATGAAGGTAGTTCCTCAGTAACAGGTTCAGAAGTGTTTCCTGCATCATACCAGAATTTCGTCAACCACAAGAACCACTAACAAGATGATAAACAAGCAGCTCAGCTGATGACAAACCAACCTGCCCCAACTCATCATGTCGCAAAGTAGCAGTTCGGTGTAGAGCGAGAAGATTACTGGTAAGAAATGCTACTAGATTAGATATGACAGAAATTCACAACATAATACACTATGAAATTAAATATCTGGTTTTATTTTCTCCTAAAACATAAGATGATTAAGAAACTTCTGACAAGCATGAAAGAATAGCTGCGGCATCAATCGTGCTAAGAGCTATTCAAATACCAAACAGTTATACATACCCTCGTATTTCAGCAAGAGAACCGGTAAGTTCATAGCTTAGAGAATAGTAAAAGTAGAGCCTGGAAGCTAGGACATCAACAGTTCTTCTATTGATATTCTTTAGACGAGCTATGCCAGCTGACGAGCAAGTCTTAGCCTGAAGGCAAACAAGAAGCATCCATATATTCCAAATGTTCAGACATCACGAAAATAACTTCAGTTATCACATAACCATACACGTGCATACCTCATCGTATCTCTTCTGATCAATCAGAAATATCAGAACAACTAAGTAGCTGTAGATCTCGAGCTCGGGCAAGGAGTGCTTTGCAGGGGTTTGGGTACCAGAAGTTGCTGTATCAATGACCATATCATGATCATCCTCCTACAACCGTAATAAATCTAGTAAAGTTATGCTACAAATCGATTAAGTCCCTCAACAGTCCACCATTAAATTAGGTGAACTTTTACAGACGCAACTGTAAATAGCAGCATAGGGAAATATGGAAACATCGCGTAAAACAACAGATACAAAAATTATAAGAGCCACATCAAATCCAAAATAGATAAGCAGAAAGTGAAGCTTAGAAAGTTACTCAAACACGATTAAATTAGCCATAAAGTATGTCAACATTATATTCTCCGCAAAATAAGAAAGATGCGGAACGAATAAAAGATTCTGATAACTGATTCAAATCTATAGAGGAAAAACGCACAACTACTCACCTCTTATTTTCTTCCAATCTGAGCAACATACTTTGCACATTAGGATTTAACAATTCAGTCGAATATTTAGACATGTTTACCTTTGGAACATAAGAAGACAAACGAGTATGCACTTCTGATCCTGGCAAAAGTGCAATATTAAGAAATGCATTAAGCACAGAAGCTGTAAGCGTCTTCCTCAGCTGAATTGTCCACCTAATAGCTCTCGCGATCCTCCTAACCTCCCTTGCGTAAGCGCCCACCTCGATCAATGCAGCTATGTCCTTCAATTCTAATATAATCCAACCAATATATGAACATTAACTTGCAGGAATGATAAAGGCGCAGCATTTTGCAGAAAAAAAGCCTATCCTTAAGGCCTTAACCACTTCACTCTTCAGTAAAAATACAGTATTCAATCCAATAACTAACAATTTTATGCATAGAATGTACTCACGCTGAATAGCTGAAGGAGAAGCAGACGAGACGGAATTCGACGGCACGAGCTGCTTCTCCTTCATCTCCACGTCTTGCGTCATTTTCGTCGAAATCTGATACACAAACGTCATTATAATTATCAGACAGTTTACATAAACCAAAGCTGAAACTCTACATTTGCATTCTTCCTTTTTCATTTTCAAAAGCTGCTGTTCACTGTTCTTACCTAAAATCGAGTGAAACAGTGATTCTCCAAACTAAATCCGATCGCCCCCAAAAACCAGCCTCTGCAAGTCAGAACACAAACTCATCATTTCCCGATCATACTCTAAGAAAAACAAGAGAAGGCGAAGAATGCATACTAGATCGTTTACGCAGATGAGAAGGGCAGGAAGAATCAAACTTCGATGATTTAGACTTTAGAGCGAGAATTATGAAGAAAAAAAAGCCCTAGAATTTAAGAGCTTGTTTGCTAAAAAGAAGTCTTTTTTCTTCATTACTCCATGGTTTTTCTAACCTTTTCTTCAGACTTATTTAAGTGAATAAAAATAGACTAAATAGTAATAGTAATTAACTTCGGCTAAAAAATAAACTGATTAATTTTGTTTTTAGAAACAAAACTGAATTAGTAATTGAATTACCTAATTTATATTTTTTTCCCCACGAATCCAATAAATAAATAAGTGAGCTTGGGTTAATGAATCATATCATTTAATTTAATCCCAATTTAGATCATTGAAGGTTAAAAAAAAAAGTTAATTTTTAACCAAACATATAAGTATTATTTTGTATGCAATCAACCCACATTTTCATCTATATATACTTGTTATAAATTTCCACTTTTACTAAAACTATGAATTTGACTCCTAAACTATCAAATTTCTCTAAAATCCAACATCCGCTAAATGAAAAGTTATTGTCATTATTTTTTGTTTGATTGTATTAATATATTGTGTTAGTTACTAATTCTTATAGAAGATATTATACCTTTCTTCTAATTAATTGATATATAATGATTTCAATATTTATGTAACATGTGTGGAATCAAGAAGAATAATTAAATTAAAAAGATTAAAAATCAAAACCTGACTATTGAGTAATGTCAACATACAAAGAAATAAAATGATACTGCATGTGAAATTAGACCAAATTTAAAGTAGCTGCACTTACCAATTTTGTCACACACAACAAGATCAAATATAGATCCAAACAACTAACCATTTCAGAAGAGGTAAAAAAGAAACTTTTTAACCTAAATGAAAATCCAAGCTCCAAAATTACATTGATTTATCCATCCTCTTGAATGAACAGAAACAAAATCACCAGAGGGAATAAGGCAAGTTCTATCGCAAATCCACCACCACAATACTCTTTAGCTGCTGCTATCAGGAAATTTGGTTTCATAGTCGCTGTGAACCTGGCATCGAAATAACAAAAGTTTTTAGTATAAACCTCACTTGAATTCACCTAATCTGCAGGGTTTCAGATTTTAGAGAAGTCGTTACCATGAAGGCCGCGGTGATCATCTTTCCAGCAAACCACCTACCGTGGAGCGCGTTCTGGGCAGCAATGGCTGCTTGAGCATTTTCAAAACGCAGGTATACAAATCCGGCAGAATTCCTAATACAGTACAGCTGTTATGTATATTCTGGGAATAGATTGATGGTAGATGCATAAAAGATATAGACTTGTCGACGCCAGAAAACAGTGAGCAACAAATAATTCACCTGCCTGCAGAGGGATGATTTTGCTCAAAAAGAGCAATTGTTTTTTCAATCAACTCCAATAAGAATTTTTGTTTTGTAAAAGGATGCATGTTTTTTCTTTGGGACATGGGATACAAAATATACTGACAAATTTACAGTGACACCAAATAAGTATATAAAAGGTAGGTTATGTAAAATAAAAGGTAGGCTGGACAAAATGATCATATATTAGCATATATGGTGAAAAGAAGTGTTACAACATAATGGACAGAATGGTGAAAAGAAGTTGCAAAGTGCACGATCAGTCTATTACTGGAGTGCTACTGTATGAATAAGAGGACAACAGTATAAAGGAACAAACAATGGTTTATACAGAACCATTTGCCAACTTCTTAAGACAAAAATGAGAAATGTGACAGGTTAAACTTACTTTTCTATATAGATGTGCTTTAACTTTCCAAATTTTGAACATTCATCCTGGACATCTTCCTTTATATCAAGATCAAAATCCGGCTCGGTCTGCAGTAGAAATGTGTTTTAAATACAATCCAGAAAGTTTAAAATGATAAATAAACTTGAATAAAAGAAAGCAGGTAAAAAATATTCCCCACTACAAACCTCTGAGCTAGGATCAAACATGTTCTTCAACAATAAACATTCACTAGGAACACCAATTGGATCTATGACAGGAGTAGGAAGAGCAGGCATAGCAAAACCTGCAGCTGTTAGACCAGGAAGCATCTGACCAGAGGTCTGACCGAGAACTGATGTGCCAGTGAAACTGCAGATCAAGAAAAATGATTTGTAAGAGGAAACATAAGCATAAATTCAATAAAATAATCACAAAGCCAAAATGTATTAACTATTAACCTTGAAGCAGTTCCAGTACGGTCCAATTTCTGCATCAGAAGCGCCCGTGACTGTGCATTCAAGGACTGCGCATTGGGTGAGAACAGAGATCAGCATTTTGTGTGCAATACAAAATCAGAAACTGGATAAAAATTGAAGTGAATCTACAACACGAAAAAAGAAAAAGAAACTGCAACTAAGTGAACATGCTGTACAAGGAAGGAACGAAATAGAAAGTATAGCAGGCCTAACCAAGCCATTCCCCTCATCATCATCCAAATCAGCAAGATTTACTCCAGCCTCTTGCATTCCAGCTTGATCAGTAATAGCAGAAACCTATAAAGTGACAATAGCAAAGAATGAGCCTTGAAATCTTCAGCAAGATAGTGGGACACCTAGCAGATTACTACAAGTGACCATTTGCCCATAACAAAAAAAAAACTAGCAACATGTCTTTATGCATAGTGCACTAGAGTTATGATCTGATCAAAGAATTGCTGATGAAGGAAAAACATAAAAGGTTCGATACCTTGATTGATCGACCTGCAATTTCCAGTTGCCCATTTAGATTTTGAGCAGCCTTTGCATCTTCAAGACGTGCAAACTGCCAGGGACAGAGTCAGATATGCATTTACAATCAAAAGACAGAAAAGTATCCTTAATACAGAGGTTCTTCCTATAATGGCTTTTCTAGTACCTGAATGAAAGCATAGCCTTTGCAATTCCCAGTCCCTGGATCACTGGGCATCTGTACCAGCTCAACAGCACCAAAAGGCTCAAATACCTAAGCAAGATGTGAAATCAGAGTCTATTATTGTCGATGAAAGGGAATTAAAACCATACACACGAAACAAGAATAAATCACGATTAGATCCCAGGGTCATATCGAGATGATAACATTGGGATGTCCCACCTGGCGAAGCTGCTCTTCTTTGATAGTAAGAGGCAGATTGCCAACATATAGCCTTCTAGCACCCCCCGAGTACGGTCCAAGAAGCCCTCCGCTGGCAGCAGAAGTAGACTGAACTAGATTCTTCTCAGCTTCAGATGGTTTTACCATGACTGGCTGACCAAGAAGTGGCTGACCAGAGAGAGCTATTGCCATAGGAACAGACATGGAATCATAAAATTCAATGTATCTACAAAAACATAAAAGAAGACAAACATCAGCTACTACAGAGGATAGTAACAGCGCACAAGTAGTATATCAGTTCAATCCTGCAAACAATGAACACACACTTTTCTATGGATGAAGATGATATTATTCAAAGTTACAATGACATATTAATGCATTAACAAAACTCACTCAATTCAAATAATCTGTCTCCTGGATTTTTAGTAGTGCATCTCAAATGTTCTGGAAATCTACAGGATACAGTCGTTACCAGGTTTTGCCAAGTTCGGTGTTTACACCCATAAACCAGGAGGCATCTAATGTACCAAAAGTAAAAAACTCTAGATAATAGAGGTCAACGAGCTAATGGTTTTATATTCCTAATTCGACCATGTTTCCTAAATACACTGAAAATAGCATGTACATCCAATCATTTAACACCCACAAAATAATAGCAGAGACAACTTCAGGCTCACACTATTATCATGGTTTCTAGCTCCACAGTCATACCCATACCCAATCAAAGAAAACAAACAATGACAGAAAGGAAGCAAAGTAATCTTTTGAAGAAAGTATTACATAACAAAACTTTCACAAGATACAAAACAAATAGACTACAAGAATGACAAATAATATGCTAGCATTCTGAGGAAATAAACAAGGAGAAAAGGGCATTTGATAACCAATACGTATAAATCATAATTACCCCACTCCTTTGGACCGTCTAGTATTGCGATCCATTATAAGCCGAACATCCCTGACCTACAAGTTTCAAACAAAAGAAAATTTAACCAATAAAAATCATAATCCTTCAGGTGGTCAAGCAAAATACATTTCTAAGTAGTAAAAGGATAAGATAAAAAGTAGTAGCATCTTTAGCTGTGAAAGTTTGTCATGAGAAATGTTTCTAAATACAATTCTAAATAGTAAAGGATACGATAATATATTTAACAAAAGCAAGAAATCTACAGAGAAAGAACAAAATATAAGAAAAGGAACAACGAAGAACACAAATAAGTATGCATAGGCCAACCTTGCCAGCTCTAGAAAAGAACTCATATATATCTCGTTCACCAGCCTTCAAGGTGATCTGCAAAATTGAAACAAAAAGTGTCGGGAGAACTCCAGAATCAATCAAAAGATTTAGAAAATGCAGTTTTCTGCATTAAAAAAACCTGGTAAGCAAAAACCGTCCTCTGGTCGCGTTCAGGATCAACTTCTGGCTCCACTTTTTCATCCTTTTTGTCTTTATTGTACCTTCTGCAAAAACAAAAAACATAGGAATGTTAAGATTTTAGTGTCTCACAAACAATTAGGTAATAATTAACTAAGACATGAGCAGCAGACTTGACGAAGCATAAATATCTCCAGTATGCTTAAAAGATCCAAACCCAAGATCATAATCCTGCAGGCAATCCCATAGAGTCAATATGCTGTCTAACTACCATTTGGTCAAAAGAAGAAACATCTTGATATTGAAGTAATGAGACCAACCTGGGGGAAAAAGTTGCAATTAAGAGAAATGTGAACACTGAAAAACTTCAGGATTGAACTAACAACGGGCTGGCCCTATATAGCAAACCTAATATTACATTTTAGACCAGCATATTAAAGAATAATTTTACTATCATAAAATGGAAAATATATAAAATAGACACCAAACAACCCAGCTTAACTATCAGAACCACAATAACTGAGAGTCCAGATCTCATCTTTTAACAGGCAGGCAAGTAAATCACATGTTCAACACATGATGAAGCATTCTCATCATTAGTTATTAATGTACAGAAGACTATGCAGATTATTCAGGTCAACAACCTTAAGGGATACTTAACTAATAAATGCAAGGACATTGAAGCCCACAAACAAATTTAATTTCATAGTATTTAGTCTTATCGCATTTGATTTGAACCTCCTTGATATCTCGCGTTTTACAGTTAAGTCAGCTAGGACGTGGCAAATATAAGATTCACAGAGCACCTTATCCAGGATTCGGTGGCCACATTGAAACAGGCAAGTAGGTGAGATTCTAGTTAACCAATTATCAAAATATCACCCATATGACCATATAAAGTATGCTGAGTCTGACCACATATATTCTACGACAAAAATTAGTTGAAGATGTGGAGGTTGCAACTTGTATGTTTTTTCAAAGCAGAATGGTTTCAAAATTTTCAATTGCTACATGTATGTATTGCCAGAATCATTTTACACAAAAGCTGGAACAAATTATACAAAAGAAGAAACTATATATTTGACCCATTTTACAGTCCACGCTCGTACATTCTCATAGAAAGAAAAATATAGAAACATTACCTGTTATCACGGTCTTGATTTCTAAATGCTCGCTCCCTTAGTCTTTCTTTAAAATCTGGTTCTACATCCTCCACCACCATATCTCTACTTTTCTCTCTAACACGTTCTTCATGATGCCTTTCTGAGTGACTTCTGCTTCTCTTGGGCTTCTCTTGTTCTTCTTCCTTGATTCTATCTCTGCCGTTCTCACGTTCTCTCCTCTCTCTATTACCGTTCCTTTTCTTGTCACTATCCCTCTCTTTATCTCTATTCTTCTCCTTACCACTGTTCTCATCCTTGTCCCTTGTTCTATGCTCCCGGCTACCTGCACGTCGATCTCTCTCTCCTTTTTCACCCCTCTCACCTCTCTCACCCCTCTCCCCTCTCTCACCTCTCTCACTTCTCTCACTCCTCTCACTCCTCTCATTCCTCTCCCCTCTCTCCCTATCTTTTGAAGATGAGCCATAGCGTGCGCCCCTATCTTTCTCATGGTCATGCGACTCATGCCTCGACCTCGACGACTTCAGCTGATGATCCAAATCATCTCCATCATTATCGCTGCTTCTGCGCTTCGAACTCCGACCCCTACTTTTCTCTTCATACTCAACTATTCCATCGCCGCCATTCGCCTTACCCTCCAATTTCTTAACTTCTGGATTCTCCACTGTATTCTCTAGGTATTCATATTCATCAAAGTCCATCCTTCCGCAAGCTAGAATCAGAAGCTCGCATAAAACTGCGCAAAATTTGAGCAGCAATGAACAGTACACCTACAACCGAAAATCAATACCAAAAAACAGTTTATTCGGATCAAGTACCCTCTTTTTCTACAATAGTATTACTTCCGCGAACGAGAAAACACTGAGACTTCGAAACCCTAAAAAAATTACATTTATATTAAACTACAATCAAATTTCAATTGCAAAATCGTGCCAAATGAGGATTAGGGTTTAACAATAGAATTGAATTCAGTTTGAGCTTACCAAAAATTGGAGCGAATTGAGGAGAGAGCTGCAACCAAGTTTTGTTTTTTTATAAATGTATAAAAAAGCTAGTATAAAAAAAAGGTCGACTAAACTAAATATCGTAAGAAAATATAAGCCGTTAGTGGCCGGGTTTGATATTCTTTACTGAGGGCCGTATAATGGGCTTTTATTATTGCCAGTTAAATTTTGATTTCAGTTCGTTTTGTTTTCTTATTTAATTTTTTAGTTTTTGTAGTTTAGAGGATAAAATTAATTTAGAATAAGCCTTGCTAATATGTTTTTGAATATTTTGGGACTTTTAAGAAGAAAATTAATAAAATAGGATTTATAAATGTCATTCTCATACTTTATGTGTGCTTTAAATTAATCCAACATTTAGTATTATTAATACTAATATACTAATAGGTTTTTGCTTAAGAAAATAATTTTCTCTCATGAGATTAGTAACTCAAAAAATAAATTCATTCATTAGTATATAAAAACGCAATAGAACGTAGAAAGGAAGTCGCGTTTATTGATTTTTCTTAGTGTAAGATGTCGACTGTCAAGCTTAAGAATCGTTGCTCTAGACAAAAAGCGTGTTTTTCTCTCGAATATAGCTACATCAATACAGGAATAAACAAAAATCAGCAACTGAGATACAAACAGAAGCTATTGAAAAATGATGAAGTTAATATATAGAGAGAGAACTCAATCTCATCTCTTTTGTGTTTGCTTTTCCTTCTCTTCAGCACTGAACATTCCGTATTTTTTCTGCGCAGGATCATCCGCAGCAGCCGGAGACGAGGTTGCGCTCGTTCTTGGATTTGTTGCGCTCGTTCTTGGCGCGCTAAAGATACCGTAACTTTTGGCTGGTGGGTCCTGACCAGTCGTGTTGGAAGGTGAAGCCGGGGTTGTTCTTGGATTTTTGTTGCCTGCTGCTGCAGCCGCATTCCCCTTTGGGGCACTAAAAATACCATAACTTTTGGCCGCTGCGTTCTGATCAGTCAGGTTGGGAGGACCTTGCCTTGGAGTAACACGAGCAGGAGATTCGACTTGCTGACCAGGTCTTGTTCTAGGAGATGCATTCATACCCACGTGTGACTGATTACCTTGATTCGGGAATGTATGCACGGTATTTGTAGTGTTCATTGCACCACGGTCATTCATGCCCATGGGTATCCTCAATGGCGCAGCTGCACGTCTTGGATTTCCATAAGCCGAAAAGGGTGTCTCTGTCTCCGGCTTCAGTTTCGGCTCTGAACTTCTGAGCTGCCCAGTTCCTTCATTACCTATCTCGAACATCAGACGTGCACCATCATCATCTCCGTCGAAAGTATCCCAGTCGGATTTTTTAGTGGGGGGCTCTGTATCTGAATCTTCTTTCGTTGGTGGAGAGTCATCAGCTGCAGAAGCTTTCTTTCCACTCTTTTTGGGGGGACCAAACTTGACGTGCCTGACAATTGTGTACGCCTGCTTCTTTTCATACTTTGGCCCACCTTCGTCGACTGCAACATCATCAATCTGAGGCGGATAATAGCTTTAATCATGAGTGTGTAGAACGGAGAATGTTGAATAATGAGAATCACGAAGAATGGAAGTAAAATTTCACCAGGGCAGTAAATTTAGATAATACTGCTTTCAAGTCCACACTTTCATCATTATCCGCCACTGTGCACTATCAGAGAGAAAATTACAGAAATTGGTTACTAACATAGATGAACCACATATCATTTCTCTACATATACAGACTTCTCTCATCAATACGAAACATTGAATACCATATTTTCTCACTGATAATTTTTTTAAAGATAATACTTTACAAGGCAAACTCCAGACCTAAGGAGTCTCAACATAAATCTTGTTAAGGAGAGATGACCATGCATCATAAAATAAAAATGAGGCATTGAGTATATGAGCGTCAGATCTATTAGAGAGAAACAAATAAATTATTTTGAGTCGGGTTTATCACAGGATGGCTAATGCAACATTCTAATTTGTGGCATCTAATGTTATGAAATATTGAGGAATAAAATGAAATCGAACATATCATAGGACTACTTTCAAATCAAATTGCAAAACTATTTTTGAGCAAATATGCAGCAGAAAGATTTGTTTTTTAAGGAACAAACAGCTCTTTGCAATTTATAGTTCTTCATGTTTCAAATGTGGCGAAAATATTATTGCAGAAGAAAATAAACCATGACATCACCTTTTCTTCATGCAATTTGAATGCTAATTTATATACAGAGAAGAACATTTGTAATCATTCCCAAGAACATTTACTGCATCATAATGTAGTAGAGAAAGATTATTGTAATATGAATATGGGAGGGACAGCTAAAGAGAGAGTGAGTACCTTAACTCGATAACCTTTCTCTAAGAGTCTCTTAACCATATCAGCTTTTATTTTCAGATCATTTTGTTTCTGGACATAAAAAGAGAGAACATATTATGGTTAAGCATGATAACACGTACATTTGAATGAATTAAAATCAAAAAGGTTAGAGAACACACACTAATTTTGTCAAAAGCAAATCCTGGCTTCGCTCACTCACACACTCGGTAAAATTGGAAAACAACCCTAAAATTAACAAGGACATGAAGTACTACCCAACAGTAAGTATAAGAGAGCGTGTCTGAATATAAAATGGATAAGTTATCACCATGTAATTAGTTGGAAAGATAATAGGTTTGTGTGCTTACAATTTTACCACCAAATCTAATTTCTTTTGCGGATCCTGGCCTGAGTATCACCTGCATAAATCAGGATATAATAAAGAGATGAGAAATACTAGATAAATCAAAATGTCAGATCACCAAAATATATTTGTGTCGGTTGATAAGAAGTACTCAACCTTGCTTTTAGTGCGCTCCTTTTCTTTAGTTTGTTGAATGTACTTTTGTTTGTTGTAGTCAAAAATCTTGCAAACAGGTGGTTTTCCATTTTTATCGACCTGTAATAATCAGATCATCGGTACAGATACAAAAGGAAATTTTGGAATTAATTTCACATTTCCCCATAATGTCAAATTTACATCTCCAAAGTTGCAAGTGTGTTGAAAGTATGACTAACTGAGGAAAATAATCATTCTATAAAGATCTCAATAACACCAGATATGGGATATCTCATTTTTGCTTAGAACACTGGTCCATTTCATACGAGCCTAAGAGGAACAAGAAAATGGATATAATGACTATCACTGTATGACATGAACTCACATACCAGAATTTTCCAACACTTCAATCTCTTAGCATGTTTTTCAGTCAAAGAACCCCAAAAACCCCACCAAGAGAATAAGATTATGGGGAAATGAGGCATGCTTCAAACATTTGAATAACTCATAAACAAAAAATCATTAACACCTTTTACCTCAACCAAATCCAACTTAAGGCTTCTTGCACGAGCCAATGCTTCATGCCTCGGTATTATACAATGATTTTCTACAAGCACACACGGTCAGATATTATCGTTAACAGACTGTTTGCTATACTTTGCCAAATTAAGTGAGTATAGTAATACTAATAAGCTAGCTCGGTTCTTGTCGAGGCATCATTCTAAACGCAACTATTATAATATTAGTTAAGCTTATTACAAACCAGCTGAATTTTCTAAACCAAAACTCAACATCAAAATTCAGTTTCTATGTAACACCTGCATCAATGACGAGTCTAACCATCGGAGCCACGATGTCCTCGTTCATCCTATGCTCACCATCATCCCTATCCCTCTCCACCTTATTCTGCATCACCTGGACATCAACGTAAAAATTATTACTTAATGTGTTTTATCCACAAATTCACCAACGAGTGCTATGAATACGAATGCCAACATACCTTCACAGGCTTTGCATAAAATCTTATGTTTCGGAAAACCGCCAATTGCTCATCTTCCACAATGAACTTCGGGTAATTCAAAATCGGAACTGATTTGCGAGAATAAATGTGTTGATTTGCGATCACTTGAGCTGGATTCAGACTATAAAAACTTCGAAAACCGTTGGAAATTGCATGAAATTTAAATCTTGATTGCCTCAATCTGCTCCAGAGCACCATATTTTGTCAGCGAGCTCTGTTGCTACCAGTGTGGATCACAAAAAGGTTGATAAACCCTAATCGATGATTTTGATTGGAGAATTGGGGAAGATGCAATGAAATTGGGCTCATTATGGGCCAGCAATAATGATATTTTTACTGGGCCGATCCTTTCCATAATACTTATATTAATTGTTTCTTAAAATTAAAAGATTGTTGTTTCTTGAAAAAATCTATAATTAATTAATCGATAACAAAAAATTGAAGATCTTTTATCCGTTTAATTCGAGATTTTCAATCTTTTATTATGATTTTGCACAATTATTAATATTCCAGCATCCAACCACTAATATTATATTTCGTTGACAGAATGAGGAGTAATACACATATTTGCTCGTAATTAGATCTCTCTTCTTTTTTAGTCGATACATTTTATTATTATAATAAGCTCATTTAAATACAGGACGTGTCAACTAAAAATAAGAGGATAGAGCAATTTATAAAAATCGACTACGTATAACATAACTAGCTTGTATATATTTGAGTAATAATAAATATAAGTAACAAAATAATATTGTAAAAGATAACTTATTTTCCAAAATTTAATAATGTTTAACTTTTAAACAAAATTTTATAATGATTGGTCTAAATAATTTATACCGAATTATTTGCGTGAAATTAGGAAAATTTTGCAATGCATATTTAAAAGTGGTTAAAAAGTAATTAATCTTAAATTAATGGTTATTATTTGATTAGTTTGTGGTTTGTCCTCATCTTTTACTCCTTCCATTCTATTAATTATAATCCATTTTTAATTTTTAAATATGACACTAATAATGACTTATTTTTTTATATATAGAGATTTGTACATTAAATGTTTTTAATTTTTATATAATAAATAAATATTAAATATTTATAGATAATCATTTAAAAAATAAATAAATTATTGTTAACGGAGCTATTTAAGTTTTGAAATAAATCCCTACAAATCTTATTGACTTTTATATTGTTCACAAGGAAAATGACAGATAAAACAAAGTGGATTATAAAAGCAATGACCAAATCATTTGTCAAAGGACCCCATCATATCATGTCACACATTAAATTTATTATTGATTTTTATATACCAAATTTATGGGAGTGATTGAGAATATATTGCAATCCCATATTATGTGGAGAATTGAACACCTTTCAATACTTTGACAATCTGTTGGAATTTTTTAGGTGATCTTCCCTTAGAAAAAAACTACTCACTACTTTGACAAAAATAAATTAAAATATAACTGTTAAAAAAACTGATCATGTTCAAAATAGTAATATTTGTAGGTTATGTTTATATTTTAAAAATAAATTATGTGATGGAAAAGAAAAAAATTATGTCTTATATCTATTTATAGTTAGTAGTTAATATTAATTAAATTAAATATAAATATTTTGATTATACGTTATAAATAAAAAATAATTTATGTATTCTATCTATTTAGAACCAACAACCCCTCTAGTTTTGTGATAAATTAAATTTTGAAGATTCAATTTTTAAAACTTGTGTAACATTGACATCGAATAAGCGATATATGTCAACGCATTCATTATAAGTATATGATATAAGTAACACGAAGACGAATATAAAATAATCTCTCTGTCTCAATAAGGACAACACAAAACTTTTGGGCACATTATTAAAAGAAGTGTATAAAATAGTGTAAAAGTTATAAAGGTGGTAGGATCCACACTTTTTAAAATATAACTTTTACTATTTCATAAATGTGTTAAGTTTAATGAGACAATATATTGCATGATGATTGACAATGACATCGCATATTTAACAGAGATAATATAATACACGATGATCGCAACAAAAACGTTGCACAGTTAACAGGGAGATATGGACGGATATACTAATTTTCACATAGTTTAACTCTTAAGACTATTTAATTTCGGTTCATGTAATGTTTTCACACAAGTAGTTACGTACATCTAACAAATAATAATAAAGATGTTTCATATCTAACTATATTTATTGGTCCCTTTATCTAATGATGTAGTGTTTAGTATAATTGAAAATCATGTCATTATTTAATATTGTCAATGTCTTTATTTTTGTTTGATTTTGGTGTTTGGTTATTCTCCTGTAGACTAGTACTCATTTCCGTTCCGCTAGATTATACGTATTTTCCTTTTTGGGAAGTGTTGTTAGATTAGACGTATTTTTATTTTTGATAACTTTTACAATTTAAAAGTGATGCGGACCATAATTATCAAAAGTAAATACAAAACAAATATTGATTTTCGATTTAAAAATAAATGCGTGGAACGGAAGAGTACTAAAAAAGTAGTTGTCAATTAACATACCAATTGGGACAATGAATCATTTGACTATAAAGTTGGAAATCATTATCTTAGCAATTGATAATTTGATTGAATATACTATAATTGTGTATAATTTAATTTTTATAATGTTGCCTTAAATTGAAATGCTAGTTATGTACCTTCTAACTAATTGTGAATATAAGTTGAAAGTAACTCTTATTGTAATTATGAAAAAATGATTAGTTAATTAGTCCTATATTAATAAATAAATTTATACACAAGTGAAATGATTTATTTTTTCTCATAAATAATTCATCCTTGAATGTAATTGATTAGATTTATTGTTTAAATAAAATGCAACATAAAAACGGCTTGTGTTTATTTTCAGATTGTCCCAATAATATTTATTTATTTTATAACTTAAAATATGTGAATATTATCATGTTTTTATTTATTATAATATTATTTATTTTACGTGTAAATAATAAATATATCAATTTTAACGGGGCAAATACAATATTAAACTCTTTGAAATGCTAATTTTAATCTATATATAATATCAAATACTCTCCAAATTCCCACTTGAAAATACTCCAAATAATTGCACTCCAAATATGTCACTTTCATTGTCTACTTGCTCAAATAAATGAATAAATAAATAAATTATTGCAGAAGATAATAATTAAATTATTTAATTATTCGAGCATAACTGAAATCAGTCCACTCACTCAGTGGGACATGCTGATATATGTTTGTTAGGTAAGTGTAGAATTATTGTTTTAATAAGTCACTCCCTCCGTCCCGCTAAATACGGCCACAAGGGATCTGATACGGAGTTTAAGAAAGTAAAGTGTTGAGTTTTAAAAAAAGTAGGAAATATATATTTTAAAGGTAAAATATTTTCCTTTTTTAGAAAGTGGTCACTTTTAGTGGAACGACTCAAAAAAAGAAATATGGCCAAATTATTTTTTATTTGCATCGGTTTATAATTGATACAATCATTAAATTGATACACACACCATCTGAAAGCAATTTTTCTAAATAAAATAGTAAATAATGTGATAAAAATTACTAACATGTTTTCTTGAATTATAATGGGACAAGTCATGAAATGGACAACTATGCAAATTATTGCAATAGTAATAGAAATGGCCTACCCAAGTCCAAAGCATGTGGCCCTATACACAACATTAAATTAAGATGACGTTAGACTGCATGTGTCTAGTGATAGTGAAATTAATGTCAAAGAAAATATGCTTCGGGTTCGAGTCCTATGTGACGCGTTAATGATAAATAAAAAAAATCAAATTAAAAAACAGCAACCGAAGTGGAAGAGTCGGAATCGAAAAGAAAATTTGTCACTTTGCTATCTAATTCAAAATTGTGTACGAGACTTTAATCTCACACCATTCATAATTAATTAAAAAAGACAATTATATTGATTGCATTTTCCATCAAATATACATTTCAAATAAATATTTATGTCCTATACCTTCGTCCCACTCAATTAGTTTGAATTTAGCATCATAATAAATTTAAATTTTACAAATTACAACGAAAAATTATTTAACTAAGAATTGGAGTTTCGAGTAGCTCAAACTTTTTAAAATATCTTTATATTTTTAATATAGGGCTTTAGCCGATATAGATAATTATTTTATCAAAATAAACAATACATTATAATTTTTATGATTGGTTACCAAATGATTATCAATTTTAAAGATCATACACAACAATAAAACTGGCATTTGAGTTGACTCAACATTTATTTAACGCATATAAATAATATATATAAATATGAAAGCACTATCCAAAAAATGAAAACGACTACTCATTTTATTGTCTTATTTTTATTATTTTTATGTGCACAATCTTGACAATTTAATATGCCTTTAGTTAATTTTCACATTGTATATATTGGCTTGAACTTCATTAATTTTTATAAGGGACAAAAATTTATGAAATTTGAATTATTGACCAAATTATGTGTGTGAATTAGGGGTAGGGATTTCTTTATTTTTTTCATGATTTTTTTAGAATTTCCTAAATAATTAGTTTTTTAAATATTAGTATAAAAGATATCAAACTATATGAAGGGGCTAGGACAATAATGTATTGTTGCCCAAATTTGGTGATTTTTTTTTTTTTAAAATTTGGTGATTTTTTACCAGCAGCATAGTGTTCCCAGTATGGCAATTTAGGACAGTATTAGCACAAACAAAAACTCATCCTACTATAAAGAAAATTACTACCAATGTACCATGATTAATTTTTAAGTAAGGAAATAGTAATACAAATTTAAACCCTAAATTATTTTCATTTATCAAAAAATTTTCGAGTTATTACAAGTAACCAATTTAATTAATAGCTAACTCTGTACATCGTCACCAAAACAATTAATCGTTAATATATATTTTAATTTTATGTACAATTTCAGAATAATAGACATTTTTTTTAATTTGTATAGTTAGAGAGACAATTAACCAATCATAACCCAAAATGAACCCCACGTGTCACCACGAGAGCTCGTAGCATGGAAAACCATGCTATTGCAAAGCACTCTATCTTTATCCCTATTTCATTGACTCTTTTTGTACACCTCTTTAATTTTAGTATATTATTATATTTATATATATATATTTATTATTTATTTCATAATTTTATTTTCCTTCAGCTTCTCATGGTTTCTCTCTCTAGATAGCTTTTTTTTAACCATTATTTTAGCTTTCTCTTTCTTTCTAGATTTTCTCTATTTGGAAGGAGGGAGAGAGGGTGGAGCCCAGAACTGGTCCTTTGCTTTGCTGGCTTCAAGCTCTCCTTTGTTGGTTTTTAATGGGGATTGTCTGACGAGAGAGACCAGAGTTCAGTTGCCCCCAATCAACACACCATATTATTAACAGTGACACCACTCTCCTTTTCTCTCTCTACTGTTGTTGATAGTTATTTTCCTATCTAGCTCTCCTTCTTATTGGGTTTTGTTTCATATCATCATACAACTCAATCGGCATCGCCATCGCCTATTGTTTACTGTTGCTGCGCAGAGAACAGAGATAGAAGACTAAAGGAACAAAAAACACTTAGGAAAAGAAGAATTCGTTTCTGTGCTCTTAATTACTCTATCGAGTTGACGGATCCGCAGATCTACGGCTGTTTTCATTGTCAGATCTTCGTTCCGTTCGATCATCTGGAGAGGTAACTTCTGCAGTATATTGTGCCCCCGCACATCATTCATGCGTGTGTTGATTTTAGTAGAGGGCTGAATTTGCTGATGGTTTTTGCAATATTCCTTCTGCCTTCTGTGTTGGGAACTGGAGCTTCTAGAATTTGAACTAGCTGACTAAATAATGTTCCGGAGTAAAAAAGTGAATTTTGACAACTCGTTTTTCAAAGGCGATATTCAATGGTGTTGAATTTTATTGGTGTTTTGTTTGCGGCGTTATGCTATTAGGACTTTGTTGGCAAGAGATCTACCGCACATTGGAAAACACTTTTATGAGCAACCTTGCTTCATTTAGCGGGACATCGTTGTTGTCTTAACTCTAATTTTGATGTTTTCTGGGTGTTGTTTTCAGATTTCTAGCTTGCATTTTTTCTTTGTGGAGGACGATTTGGTACATATAAATTTATAGTTGGGTTATATTTGGGAAAGAGAAGTTGCTATCGGAGCTCGTTGAATGCAGAAAACTTGGAGGGTGGTTTGGATGAGATGAGGGGATGTTCTCCGGGTTAATGAACTTTTTGAGGGCCTGCTTTCGGCCAAGGGCGGATGGATATGTTCACTCAGGTTCTGATGCAAGTGGTCGTCAAGATGGACTTCTATGGTATAAGGATTCAGGGCAACATTTTAATGGAGAGTTCTCGATGTCTGTAGTTCAAGCTAATAATTTACTGGAGGATCAGAGCCAACTAGAATCTGGGTGTCTGAGCACGAATGAGTCTGGTCCATATGGCACTTTTGTGGGTATTTATGATGGACATGGTGGTCCTGAGACTTCACGGTTCATCAATGACCATCTCTTCCAACATCTAAAGAGTAAGTTCTAATATTTGCTAGAATCTGAATTTGGTGCACAGTTACTTTTAAAGATTCTATTTTTTTAGGAAAGAAAAGAAAAGATTGAGATATTTTTCACCAAATATCATCTGCTGATGTAATATATTGATATGGATGATTTATCTTGTAATGAAAGTACTTTGTTAATGGCAAGTTTTCATGACTTTATTGTCATAAAGGTAGCAAGAAACGCGAATCAAGTCTTTACTGCTTAAGTTACTTCTTATAATTATCGTTAGTACTATTATTGTTTTAGATGACTATTGAAGTTTGAGGTCAATTTTATTTCTTGATCCTGCAGGATTCACGGCAGAACATCAATCTATGTCAGTGGAGGTCATAAAGAAGGCGTTTCAGGCAACAGAAGATGGTTTCTTCTCAATTGTCAGCCGACAGTGGCCCTTGAAACCGCAGATTGCGGCAGTGGGTTCGTGCTGTCTTGTAGGAATCATCTGTGGTGGAACTCTATATATTGCCAATCTGGGTGATTCCCGTGCTGTTTTAGGGAGACTTGTCAAGGCTACTGGAGAAGTACTAGCTCTTCAACTCTCGGCAGAACATAATGCAAGTATCGAGTCCGTGAGACATGAGCTGCAGTCTTTGCACCCTGATGACTCACACATTGTAGTTCTGAAGCATAATGTATGGCGTGTCAAGGGTCTCATACAGGTTCGTATCCCTGTACAACAACCAAGATTCGTTTCATGTTGCTGACAACTTTTCATTTATATGTTTGCTTGATGCAACACCATTGTCTGATACTAACAAATTAATAGTGGCATTGCTACAGTCAAATAATTTAGGTTAATTGATCTTGAACATCAATGGACTGAGTTGTGAACACTAAGGATTTTCTATAGCTCTTCACATTTAAAATAATATATTCAATTAGCTGATGTTGGGAATGCCCAGTTCCAGTGATTGTGAGCCATGGAGACATTGTGCTTGTGTTTCACTATCGAAAAGCTCAGTCACAAGATTAAATATGATGGTATAACAAGATATATATCCCACCAGTGTCGGCTAAAGTTTCTTCCTATGTAGTCTCTTTCAGTTTTGGATTATGTCTTAATCTATGGTGGTCATTATGGTAACTTTGTGCCTTGAATATGCCTTTTGGCTTTTGCATGTTACCTAGTCAAGTTATTGCCATCAATTCTTTTGGTGAATTGGTAGATTTCATCACTTCATTTAATGTCTTAGGGTCAATCTATGAACTATAAAGTCAGCATTCCCCACTTCTACTCCACTTCTATTCTTCAAAATTATTAAATGCTGTATTTTATAATTATTATATCACCAAAAATCTGGTCATCGACTAGTGATATTCTCTTTCTTCAGTTCTATAATAATTTTCTTGTAGAGCATCATGCTCCCCGATATATTGCTTTTCAGTTTCATATGTTACAGTTGGTAATAGTTGCGTCGGTTTACAGATCTCTAGATCGATCGGAGATGTGTATCTAAAAAAAGCCGAATTCAACAGAGAACCATTATATCAAAAGTTTCGACTTCGAGAGCCTTTCAAAAGACCGATTTTGAGTGCGGACCCTGCAATTACGGTGCACCAACTGCTGCCACATGATCAATTCATTATATTTGCATCAGATGGCCTTTGGGAGCACCTTACCAACCAAGAAGCAGTTGATCTAGTCCAAAACCATCCGCGCAACGTAAGCTACTTATATTTAATGCTTGAGCTCATATATTTTTTTTTATTGAAACGTACTCTAAATTGTGAATCAAATTGCAACCTGCCGGCTGCCCCATATTTCATGTTATGACTCAGTGAAAGAGAAACTGACTCTCATGGCTTATGAGTTGTCTGCATAATGTTTCTTTAAATACAACATAGATGGATGAATCTGTTGTTTTCACATTTCATTGCCAAACAAAATAATGTTTCTCCTGTTAACCAAATCTTCCTCAGCTTCTGACTCTCTACTTTGTCTTTTGTTCAATGAAACTAATATATTCTGCATTGGGTTTGTTACTGACTGTAGTTCCTAGTAGGTAGTGATGCTGGGATCTCATTTGTTAGTCTATATACTGTTTCTCGTATCTGTAACTAGTTTTCCACTACTTGTATGAATTATCCCTGGTAATTGGTATAATGGCTGATTTTGAAGCAGTTCATAGATGAAGAAATGAGGATTTGGTGCTGAGTTCTTTTTCCTTCAATATATCCTCTCTAATTAGTGAAAGGCATTTCTTCTCTCTTCTTTCAACTCCTTTGCTGTTTTTTTCATTCACCATCCAAACTTACGACTCTGGTCTAGTATAAGCAACTAAGATATGCGCTTATAACGTGCAGGGAAGCGCTAGGAGATTAGTGAAAACAGCGTTACAAGAGGCAGCAAAGAAGAGAGAAATGAGGTACTCGGACTTGAAGAAGATTGACCGTGGGGTCCGCCGCCACTTCCATGACGACATCACCGTCGTGGTGTTGTTTCTCGACTCACATCTTGTGAGCCGTGCCAGTTCAGTCCGGAGTCCTCACGTATCGGTTAAAGGAGGTGGCATCACCCTGCCTCCAAATTTCCTCGCTCCCACCCCGACTGAACCAGCCGCCACCTGACATGCTGCCATCGGCCGCCCGTTGCTAATGATATTTTACCTGTTGTACAATCTCCTTGTGTGAATACAGGTAGCCTCAAAAAGATAAGAGCAGGCCTCGAATTCTTTAATGTACACTGTTAACCTTTTTTTTCTTAACTGGAGACTAATACAGTAATACTTGCCCAAGAAAGGCTGGGAAAAAGGAAAAAGAGCGGTCTTGAAGGTGAAGAAGATCCATTATAGCAGCAGCTGTGTTTTTCTGGGCGACATCCTTTTTTTTTCCTTCTTACATTTGTTGTTTTTCCTATGTTATTCAGCTTCACATTTTTATAATCTATATTACTTTTGTAAATCCTGGGATCTTGATGCTAAGCTAAATTTCCTCATTAATTCTTGAGTATTAGCTCTGAATATATCGACAAGAAAGGGAAAGCTATTTCTCTTGTAATGACATTGCAACAAGATTCTGAAGCATAGGTTCCAAAGAATAAGCAAATGATAAATATGGGAATGGCATTTCAACATGATTGTATTAATGGCAGATGTTCTAAAGCATTACATTTTGTACAACATGTGTTGAAATAACACCCTAGATATGCATTGCTACACTTTTTGGATGACTTGGAGTACTTGAGAGTGCTTCTTAGTAATCAGTCTATCTCAAGTATAAGGAGATTAAAAATTGTGAGAAGAGTACGAATTCGCTCACGATTGTAGCCGGAGACTGTATTCCCATGAACGGGACGATGTCAACCTGCAACCAACTCTCTACGGCTGAGCCAACAACTGCACCAACAACAAGCCCCCCAATCGTTATCACAGTGGCCTTCCCTGCAGAAAGTATGAGTCGATTAGGTCAGCGATAGAGGAGGCCATATGTTGAGGATTACTTGAATCAAGCTAGAACTCTAAAAGACCCCTTTTTTACCTAGTTTGACCTTCTTCTTGGTCATGAAGTACAACGATGCACCGAAGCTGGTAGCTAGAATAAGGCCAGGAACATCAGATCCAGCATATGGTGCTGTGGAAGATGCTGTAGCTCCATTTACATACGTCAAAACCATTAGAGCTCCATAGACCCCAGCTTGTATGCCTAACTCGTTAGTAGACGGTGCTTCCACAGAGA
Organism: Leonotis leonurus; assembly: GCA_026898415.1. NCBI lineage: Eukaryota > Viridiplantae > Streptophyta > Magnoliopsida > Lamiales > Lamiaceae > Leonotis > Leonotis leonurus. The sequence continues at coordinate 9,640,916 of JAPKLX010000002.1, read as the reverse complement.
TGGGTGCGCTTTTGACAGAATTTTGCAGCCATTTTGGCATTGATTCCATTTTTGAAGTACTTACAGGCTTAACATCAGCATATCGGATGTTACTACTTACAACTTTCCCTGCTCTTCGTTGCGATAAGCTCTGCATTAGCAGCATGTCATATGCAGCCTCCACCTGCACATGATAAGGCAAGAGAAAATAGCTGAACTATTAGTACCCTCAAAATAAAAAACCACGCCTCACATATCAATGCAGATCAGGTGGCAGAATCACAAGGTTTCTATATTTTCTCATGGGATTTTTGCCTTGAATCTTGATCTAGACAAGCAGCATCCATAAATTCTCTAAGCGTTTCACTTTTCTTCCTTAAATTTACGTAAGCATTTATTTGGGAAATTGGATAAGGGGAGGATGGAGGTGAATCTGGTGTCTGTCTTTATTTATATCAGCTTATCCTATCACCGTTATAATCCATGAAGTTCTTGGAGTTCATTACCAAGGTGAATTCTGTCAAAAAAACAGCACAAGAATGTCATCTAGCTTGGCTAATTCTGGTGTTTCCATTTCAAAAAAGAAACATAATTCCAGAAAGAGGCCACTTCCTATGTTCTACTCTATGGTTCACATTCATAGTTAATTCCACCAGAAATCTGTTTAAGCAACAATCAATGTATAGTTAGAAAATGTCAATAGTAACAGCAACAGCTAAAAACCCTCTATCTTTCCGAAGCCAAAGAATCCTTTCAAACACAACAAAAAACCAACATAACAGTGATTTCTTAATTCACACGAAAAGTAGCAAGGAAGAACTTGGTCCAACGTCTCTACTCAAGAAGGCTAGCAGCAAATACTTAACTTAAGCGCATTATTCTTACTATAATAGAATTCAAACACCCCAAAATCCAATTTTTTTCACTCACTGATCAGCAAAACAGCTCGATTTCGCAGAGCCCATCCCGCCGCAACAACAAACGCAAACAAAAACAATCCCAATACCTCAATCGGCTTCAAATTCGCCAATAATTCGAACCAATTGCGCAAACATAACCCGAAAACTGAACATATTCAATACAGCAAAAGACAAAAAAAAAACCTGAGAAATCGCTTGCTGGTCATCTCTACAAGCCGCGACGATCGAATTCTTCGCGCGGAGAATATCATCGAAGGTCGCACCCTCCGACACCCCGAGCAATTTGAGAGCATTCTCCACCGACATCTCCGAGGGCGCAGAGTCGTCAGCTCGCGAGGCCCGCAGCGGCGCCGCTAGCATGCGTCGAGCCAGCATAATACCCCACGGACGCCGGCGGCCCGGGTTGAGCACATTAGCGACCGGTCCGCGCCCGGTCCGGTGGAAATAAGTTGAGCCGAACCGGTCTGAACCGGATATGGAGCGGCTGGGCCGGACGGATAGAGCTGTGGCCATGTGGTAGTGTGTGAAAGAAAGAGAGAATGAATGAAGTAACGGTTGAAGGCAAATTTAGATTTTTCTTTGTAAGGAAGGGAAGTCAGTAGTAGTAGTGTGGAAGGAAAGGAGATGACGGGGCTTCTTTTTGGAAGTTTCTTTCATGGAATTTTAGAAGAAAACAATAATTGATTATTTTTCTAAATTTTTCTGTATTAAGACTTTACAAAAATGATTATAAGAATTTAATGACTGTAATTACATTAATTTTGCTCTTAAGTAGAACTATATTAGGAAAAAAATTAAATAATTATCTGTAATATTAATTTAATAATATAAATATATATATATATATATCAATTATTTATGAGCAATCAGATCTCAGTTTCCTTTAGCTGTGTTGTGTTGTGTATCAATTCAATCCAATCTCTCTGCAACCGCTACTCGCGCTCTCTCCGATTGGGAAAACCGGTGGGTAACATTTGGATCCAATTCCAGGTTCTGCAAATTCCAATAGCTTAGGTTATGTTCATCGTGACGTTTTCGTTGCCTTCCTGCGCTTTTTGATGTTTTTGCGCATATTTGTTCGTGTTCCGGCTGTTGATTCCACTTAGCTGTTAAAGTAGTCGATCGGATTGAATGCATAATTGATCGGTGTAGTTCATTTTTCTGTTTCGTCACGAATTTGGTTCTAAGTTGATCCAGTTTGTATGCAGAAGATTTGAGAGAAACCAGTCCAGATGAGTTTGAAAGGAACATAGTTGAGGACATTATAGATTTAGCTGCAAAACACCTGAACTTCAAATTCATGTTTTTTAGGCGCGAATTCGATCGAGCATCTCATTTTATGGCTAGAGGTCCTTGCGGTTTCTTTGTGGATGTAATTTCTGATCATGTTATGAAACACGTGTGGTCTTTGATTTCTATGAAATGATTTTTATTTAAAATAAAAAAATTCTTTGCAGTTGGCAGTTGATGTTGTTTTCAATTAATCTCTGTCTACATTAGGCTATATTGCGGTTGCTATAGCCTCTGGTTGCCTGAGTGATTTGATTCTAGTTGTGGTTTCGGACTTGATGAGTGGAAAAGTGTAAGCTTTAGCTTCTCTGAAACTGAAGTTAGTTTGTTTTGTATAGAAGAGTGATATTTATCCTCAAACTACGGAAGATGAGAGCAGCAAATTTATGTTTAGCAAGAATTTAAAGGAGGCTGCAGAGTTGTGTTGTTGAGCTTGACGTGTAGCATAGCTAGATTGAACTTAGCCACTAGCAGGCATTCTGCGTTTGATATGTTGTAGGTGGAGTTTGTTATAATGCTGCTTATTATATTTGTGGGAAGTGATTTGGGACATAAAGATGGGTTTTTGGATTATATATGATATGAAAATTGTAGTTTTTAGCTACAGCTTACTGCTATCGAATATAGTTGCTTCAGTTAGCAGCTGATGACACTTTCTAATTTGGTCGGTAATATTGTGGAATTTTCAGGTTAAATATGGGTGCTGAAAACAACGTTGACATGGAAGAAGGAACTCTGGAGATTGGAATGGGTATTTTGTCTTGTTTCTTACTTATATTTTCTTTTGTAGGAAAACTATGAAGTTGTGTAATATTTGTCACTATCTTTTGACAAATGCCAGTAGGCCACTACTTTGACTTAATTTTGGGTGTTTTTAAGGATTCTATAATCCTTGACATGTTAATTTAAAAAAGAACATTGCTGTTGGGGACATTTATGATTGCAGTACACAAAGTACTGTAAAATTTCTATAGCAATTATATTATAAATGGGGTTTCTAATCACACAAAAAGTTCTCAATACCCCCACTATGTATTCACATGAGGAAGCTTGTCTTACAATTTTGAGGGTACAGTCCTAAATTTCATTATTTTCTTCATCTCGGCATGCTTGCAGAATACAGAACTGTTTCTGGAGTTGCTGGGCCTCTTGTCATCCTTGACAAAGTGAAGGTGAACATTGTACTCCTTGTCATTATTCCTCCTCATGAGGCATCGTTTTCACATGCTTTGCGAGGTCCTGAAAATTAGATTTGGGAACATAAATTTATTTAGATGTCTTTCTGAAACTATGTCAGGGACCCAAGTACCAAGAAATTGTTAACATTCGCCTGGGAGATGGAACAACCCGACGTGGACAAGTCCTGGAGGTTGATGGAGAGAAAGCTGTTGTTCAGGTGATCATAGCCACAATTCCTGTGTTTTATTCTTCCAACTGATTAATTGTTTTATACATGGTTATTATTATTTTTATATCACTTTGAGGAGGTACTCATTAGTCGTTACAAACTACTTTGTTTTTCCTTAGGTTTTCGAAGGAACTTCTGGAATTGACAATAAATATACTACCGTCCAGTTTACTGGAGAGGTACAGTCACTCCCAATCGTTTCTTCCTCCCAGAATCATGCTGCTAATTTTGTTAATAAGGAACTGTGGACTGAAGCTTCCATGATTAAGTGTATTATCTTAACACATTTGCTACAACAGAGGGTTTTGTGCAATTATGCTTTCTGGAATAATATCAGAATGCTGATGCATGTCTGAGAAAGAAAATAAAAAAATTTACTCTCTCCTTATATTCTCATGAACTCCCTTAATTATTCCATTTCCGTATTTTAACTTTGAAGGTTGTTCTTGAACATTGTTCAGAAAGTTTTAAAATTTGAATTCTTGGTGTGAGTATCTTTTAACTTTTGGCCAAAGCTGGAAAATTTTCCTTAAGGTTCTTTCATTTTTTTATTTTGCAAGGCGTGCTCTATATTTTATTTTGCTTTTCATTAGCAAAATTGCCCATTTTTTGTTATAAATCACCAATCTTTTGTTTGTTAATTTTGCAAACCTTACATACTCCTTACTAAAACATTTCTTTGAATGGGTTATGGGTGAACTTGAGCGATATGATATTGTGGTTATTCTCTAGGAAACTACCCAAGGAAGGTGGCATTAAGGTTTGCTACATGTGTTTATGATTTTATTTTGTCTCATTTTCTCAAATTATTAGCATCTTCTTTTTTATGAATGAAACTACTATCTGAGTGCAAGAAATCTCCCTTCTTAAATTAGTTTATCTCCAAGATCTCTTAAACTTAGTTTACGTAATAATATTTTGCCTCTTGTTACAGGTTCTAAAGACACCAGTCTCGTTGGACATGCTTGGCCGTATCTTTAATGGCTCTGGAAAACCCATTGACAATGGCCCTCCTATTCTTCCTGAGGCTTACTTGGATATATCGGGCAAGTTCCCTTGGAATATCCATTACCTCTTTACATATATGCCAAGTGGCCATGATTTGATGTATTCTTTAACCTGTTGCTACAGGGAGTTCAATCAATCCTAGTGAGAGGACCTATCCTGAAGAAATGATTCAGACTGGAATTTCCACTATTGATGTCATGAACTCAATTGCCCGTGGACAGAAAATTCCTCTTTTTTCTGCTGCCGGTCTTCCCCACAATGAAATTGCTGCTCAGATTTGTCGCCAGGCTGGTCTGGTTAAACGATTGGAGAAATCTGATAATCTTCTTGAGGTACTGGGGGGAAAAAAGTCATTACATGTCTTTCGCACTTAATTGTTCTTCCTTCAGAGTGCTTTTGCCCGCCTCTCTCATTTTTCAAAAATGATACTCATTCACCAAACCCCTGTCATGAGTTTTACTATTCCTCCACTAACCATGACAAAATTCACAATTGCAACAACTACTTTGGTATAAAAAGTTGTGAGGTTATTGCTCTGTAACAGCATTTTTTTATGATCGTGCAGGGTGGCGAAGAGGATAATTTTGCCATTGTCTTTGCAGCTATGGGAGTGAACATGGAGACAGCTCAGTTCTTCAAACGTGATTTTGAGGAAAATGGATCTATGGAGAGAGTGACTCTTTTCCTGAACTTGGTAAGTAATATCCATCTCCTTGTTTGGGATCGACTTATCTATCTCCTGTTTGGAATTGACTATTTTCTTGCAAAATCTTGTGTAAATTCTTCATTTCTTCATTTCTATATTTTTATAATATTATCTATTATCTATTCCGCAGGCAAATGATCCAACCATAGAACGCATCATCACACCCCGCATTGCTCTGACAACTGCAGAATATTTAGCATATGAATGCGGAAAGCACGTTCTTGTCATATTGACAGATATGAGTTCGTATGCTGATGCTCTTCGTGAGGTAACTCCTGAAGTGTCCACTGTGTACCGATTATTTTCCTTATTTTAAATGCTGATTTGAAGTCTCTAATTTCTTTTCAAACATATCTAATAAGGTGGCTTTTGTGTGCAGCTTTTCTCAGTACCATTTCTTGGCTTTGATTCGATATGCTATCAAGTCCCTGTTTATATATATATTATGAAAATTATGAGTGCCACAAAGGCTAACCATTTCCTTTTTAGGTGTCTGCTGCTCGAGAGGAAGTGCCTGGAAGACGTGGATATCCTGGTTATATGTACACTGATCTGGCAACCATCTATGAACGAGCTGGACGTATTGAAGGACGTAAAGGATCCATCACCCAGATTCCTATTTTGACCATGCCCAATGATGGTAAAATATTTGTCAATGACTCGATATTAAACATAAGCTATCTGCTAGTCAGGCATCTTTGTAGACTAACTTAATATAATCATTGCTCTTTTGAATTCGTCAGATATCACCCATCCGACTCCAGATCTTACAGGTTACATTACTGAAGGCCAGATATATATAGACAGACAACTATACAATAGACAGGTAAACACACAGATGATTTTCACTTATTTTCTGTTTAGTATTATGCAATCAATTACATGACGCTCTAGTCATATGACCATAGGCTGCCTGCTTCAAAGTCTTGGACGCAATACAACCTTTTGTTCATAAAATTAGTGTTTAGATAATTTAGTGAAAGCATTGAATTATCGCCGCTTTTCTAAATGATCAACTGTCTCAAAATGATATACCATCTATTGACATGTCATGTTGTTGATTCTCTGGTGTCCTTACTTTACAAACAAATGCATATTTTTCTCACAACTTCGTTCCAGTATTTGGCTGAACAAGCACTCTCGAACTTTACAGATATACCCTCCAATCAACGTCCTGCCATCATTGTCTCGTCTAATGAAGGTTAGTTGGAATAGTAATGATCCTTGAGAAACCATATATGGTCTAAGATGCCATATTTTAAATTGTCTCCCCAATATTTTTGCAGAGTGCCATTGGTGAGGGAATGACTCGTCGGGATCACTCCGATGTATCTAATCAGGTAGGCCCTCTATCTCATCATACAAAACCTAGTGTTGTTATGGTGTGAAGATTGCTGTTTTTTTATTTAAACGGCTAAAGTATCTTTATTTTCATAGCTCTATGCAAACTATGCCATTGGAAAGGACGTTCAAGCAATGAAAGCCGTGGTCGGAGAAGAAGCGCTGTCCTCAGAAGATCTGGTCCGTTGCATCACATAACATTATCTGAATAAAACAGTCATAGCAACAAACGCAAACTAATCGAAATGTGTGAATGTGCAGCTATATCTCGAGTTCCTTGATAAATTTGAGAAGAAGTTTGTAGCTCAAGGGGCCTACGACACCCGCAACATCTTCCAGTCGCTCGATCTGGCATGGACACTCCTCCGGATCTTCCCACGAGAACTGCTCCACCGTATCCCCGCAAAGACACTCGACCAATTCTACAGCAGAGATGCTTCGATCTGAGAGGTGCAGTTTGTGATGTATCTATCGTTTGGTGTATATTAACTTTGGGTGGCTTTGATCTCTCCTCTATTAGCCTCTTTCGGAATAAGCGTTATCGATGATCGGCCTAAGGAACTTTAATATTTATTTAGAGAAGAGAATCAGTTTTATTTTTTATTATTATTATTAATATCATTATTATTTTACTCTAGGGAAGAAGAGAGTTTTGGCTTCTGAACATTTTGTTGCTTAGATGATTATTTATTGCTTGCATTGTTTTTTTCTCAAGGGGTTTTATATGTTTGTTATAAACTTAAATGTTATTGCACAATTTAGTGTTCTGTATCATTAATTATTATTGTCATAGCAAGTCGCGAATTATTTAATCAATACTTATAATTAACCAAAAAATAAAATAAAATGACAAATGTTAGTAGTAATGTGTTTTGCAGTAATTCTAAAACTCTTTTAGTCATGAAACAAATGAGTTAACAATGGGGTTCCAACTACAATCTAATCTATTAACAAAACATAAGCTTTCTGATTTAGTTTCGACTTGAACCAATTCATTCTCTCTGTCTCTAGCTTTTGTGTTCTCACTTCTCAACTATGATCTCAAAGTAGCCAATTCCCTTTAATCATGAACTAGACTTGAACTAAGCGAGTCTTGGATGAACTGGTTCAGTTTTGCTGCCATCTCAAGCCTTTCCCACCTCTGCCGTCGCCTCGTCTCGGCTTCCCTCTCTGCGGACTGCTTATGATCGAGCTCCGATAGGCATCGAGCATAGAGAACCGGTTCCATTCCCACCAGCATCTCTTTCACATTCTCCGTCAGCTGTTGCACACTCTTGCTCCAATGCCCTCTCAGATTTTCCTCCATCCCTTCCACCACCATGGGCAGCACCTCGTCTATTGCTTGCGTCGCCATCTTCACGAACCGCTCGTTGTTCCATACGTACAAAGCTCGTTCTGCGACCTGGCCCGACAGGGATCAAATAAGCATCATTGCTCATGTTTAGGAGGCGAGCCAAAAACCAAACCAAACCGAGCCGAACAAATAGTTCATTCATTTGGTTTACTAGTTACAATCAGAGCATATATTATTACCAATTACAGTGCAAATATACCTGCGAGTTTCGACTGTTGAAACACTTGGTTATTTGCTTGCAGAGAGGCAGAGCAATGAGTTTGTACTGCTCAGTTTCCATATTCTCAACCAACTCCTCAAGCTCCCCTATCAGCACCACTTCCTTCTGACAGTTCGTTGTCGGCCAGTATCGGAGGATGCCACGGATCACCTCGACTCCGAGCATCGGCTCCTTCTCCACTAGCCGATACACACAGTAAGCCAACTGCTTATGGTACGCCTGCATCCCTTTCGGGCGGTGCAAGGGGATCAGAACCCTCATCAAGAAGAGCTTGTGCTCCTCCTTCAACGGGATGCTGAATCCGTTCACGATCGTCCCCGCTACCTCTAGCAAGTCCCCGATCCCGCAGTGCTTTTCGTCCGTCTCAAACGCGTAATGTAGGAACATATCGTTCATGGACTTCCTCATGAAGGACCTCGAGCAGTGGAGCTTGGAGTACACTCGGTGCAACACGTTCTTGAGACTGTCCCTTTCCCTCGGATCGTCGGACTTGAAAAGGGCGAGCAGGTTGAGGATGAAGGAATCTTTGATGTAGTCACGTAGGGTCTTGGGGTCCGTATTCATGATGAGGCAGAGGAGGATGTCGTAGAAGAGGTGGAGGTGGGGCCAGGAGGCGGCAGACATGGCGATGAGGTCGTCATCGTCAGGAAGGATGCAGACGATGGAGGTGTTGGGGGGCGGGAGGGGGCGAAAGAGGTGATCCTGTATCATGGCGAAGAGGGACGATAGGATCTCCCCCGGCAGCCCTCGCTTCATCGCCTTTACGATGTTGAGAAGCTTGATCAGCTTGTCTCGCTTCAGATCAAGCTGCGATGGCGACTCCGAAGGATCGGTGAAACTATAAGTATAGTTGCAGTAAGAGATTAGGGAGAGAATCCCATCATGCTCTGAGGCTTGAGGAGTTTGCCTACATGAACTGTATCTAGAGTCAAGATCAAGAAGAGTCTTGAGAGTGCTCGATTTCGCCTTCCCATCCGGAACCGGAGTCCGAGTCGGAGTCCGGGTCCGAGTCGACTTTGGGCTATTCCAGTGAACACCCATTCTCCCCCTCCCCCTAGAATCAAGATCAAGAAGCCAGTTTCAAAGAGAGAAGATAATGCTTGTATCTCAACTCTAATATATTTCCTGCAACTTTCTTGAACAATGGAGACAGAAACTTCGATGCTTCATATGTAAACAAATATTGGAGAATCCGAAAACATTACTCTCCTATTGAGCAAGCACAGGTAATAAAAGACACAACTCTTACCTATTTCTTAATTGTGTGCCTGCCTTTTCTCATATATTATAAGGTCTTTGACAAGGACTAACAAAGTGTTACACAAATTTAGATATAGAAAAGGGCAATCTACCTTAGACTACTTAGAACCCACAAAGTGAAGTCTTACATAGATCTTAAATCATAACAATGCAAGCTGCAAAATCCCTTTTTTTTTCTTGATCACAAGAGGACGAGTAGAAAGAAAATATCACTTGTTGGGCTTCGGATAAGATCATTTGTACCAATGATTTGTAAGTTCAATGCAGAAGATCCAATTAACACAAAGACAAGTATTTATAGGACAATGCATACCTAATGACAAATAGAACCAAGACAAAAAAAAAAAGGAAAAAGAAAAAAATTAGTGTCCGAAGTAACATCTTATTGCACACACTCCTCTTCTCAGATCATTCTTGTTTCTTGTTTCTTGATGATTCATATCAGAGTGTTACTGCAGAAGCGGAAGAGGGCGTTGAAGATTAGAGAATCGGAGCCATTGCTTCTTCTCAATGAGCTTCAACAAAGGCTGCAAAACTAGCCCTATCAGAAAGGCTACGAGGCTGATCACCATTATCTTGAGGGAAGCCAGGAAAAGAACAACAAATATCAGTAAAATCGGAGGTATGCACATCATGACTGCCCCAAACGTCCCGAGGGGAACTTTATACGGTCGGGGCGCTTCCCCGTGATCGATTCTCAGTTTGATGAAAGCAAGAAACTCCATAATCATCCCAAAACAGTACAAGAAATTCTCAGCAGCAACAATCTCCTGGAAACTGAGCCACGAGAGCATCACCACGCCCGACGCAGAGAACAAGATCCCCACGAGAGGCGTACCGTGGCGCGACCTCTTGGCGAAGCACTCGGGGAGCATCCCACGTTCCGCCATCCCAAGAAGCTGGAACGAGTCGCTGCTCATCTCCGCCACGAACATCCCCATGTTCGACACAGCTGAAGCCATCTGCACCCACAGCCTCAGCCACACCCCTCCAAGAATCTTGGCTATATCGGAGAAGTACCCATCGCTCCACTCCTCGCGATCGAGTGGGATCGCCCCTGTCCCAATCAGGAGGGGGAAGAAGTAGGACAACACAACCAGGATTAGGCCATAGAACAAAGCTCTAGGGAGAGTTCTACCAGGGTTATCCACCTCTCCAGCTAGAGTGCTAATCGAATCCCAGTAGTTCAAATTCCAAAACAAAGTATTCAAATACAATCCCCAATCCACATTGCTCAAATCCAGCACGAACCACCTCGAGGGCTCGAGTTTCGGTACTGCCACAGCTCCCATAACCAAGAAAGGAAGCAAAGAGAATACCCCTAACAAAATAGCAGCCCATCCCACCACAGTCAAGCCTCTATAGTTCAAGAAAGTTAATAGAACAGTAATCCCCAAAATCGCAACCACACGAGGCATACCATCAGCAAGAATCGGGATAGCCGATTTCAGATAGTCTAGAAACAGAACAGGATACAATGCATTATCAATAACACCACTAAGCCACTTCATCCACCCTTGCTGAAACCCCCAATAAGGGCCCAAAGCAGAGGAAACCCAAACCACATACCCTCCATTTTCAGGAAACATAGTACCTAATTCAGCTGTGACTAGGGCTTCGGGAACACTCCATATGAATGGGAAAACAAGAAATCCCATCAATGCTAGGAGAGGGCCAGCTGCTTGAACACTGTCTTCAACACCAAAAGGCCCTCCTGATACCTCATAGAATATTAGGAAAACCAGAGGTATGATTGAAACCTTAGAGTAATTATGGGATTTTGGAGAAATCCCTTCCTCCAAATGTGTGTATTCTGCTCCATTGGCCTCTGCCATCTTGATTGATGCTAGCTTCGCCGCTGAAAATCGCTTCTTCAATATGCAAAAGGAAATAAATAGGTTCAATTGAGGCCAAGCGAGATCGATTGAGCATAATAATGAAGCAAAATGATTCTTTGAAGAAACAATAATGCAATATCAAAGATCAACACTTTGTAATTACGAATCTCTTTCTTTTCGATTAATAATTTCCTACGTTCCAATTACCAAACAACGCAATGTGATTCCATTCAAGAGATAAATTAGGCTAAAACCATTCAGATATCGACGATCGTATACCGTAATGCGCACCAATTTGTTGCAGCACAACACAAGCAAGAAACAAAGGGTCTAATCCATTTATTAAGACAAATTTTTTTCTAGAAAACGGAGTAAAATCAAATGGAATTCTTATAGCAACCATGCAAGCAGCAGCCGTGAATCGAATGCTGCTGGTGCCATCACCAGAAGCTGCCACGTCTCATTTGCATGCGAAAGGCGAAAAGCGTGCAATACACGACGCCGTTTTGGCGAGGGTGGTAATATTAAGTATAATTTCCTCAAAATTCTCATATTTTAAAATTTTTTAATTTGCATTTTATAATAATATGCAAATAAAAATGACACATTAAAGGTGAGGTGGATTACATAAGTGATGGAATCACAATTTTTCTTTTTAGAATCCATTTATTCTTCAAATCACACAGGATTTGGATTGTGGAGTATTAAGTTTATAGAGTAGCGCTCCACCGCCCGCGGTGGGCACATCTTAATGCGCCCGCGGTTGATATGACAATGCCACATCATTGACACATCATCATACGAGTCACTATATTTTTCGTTTTTTTATTAATTTTATTTTTATTATTATTATTTATTAAATAATATTAAACTATACCCTAACCAATAAACCCTAGTCGGAAAGTGATAATTAATAAAAAATATTTAAGTTTTAATATTTATCTACGTGGCATGGCACATCAACCGCGGGCGCATTAAGAAATACCCACCGCGGGCGGGTGAGCATTTTCGTAAGTTTATAACGAAGCTCCAAAAAAATGCATTATATTTAAATCTATAATAAATAGAAAATTGCATGTTTAAGGCTGGCCCACCAAAGCAATCCCACGTGGCACCCGTTTCTACTGCGCGTGGACCCCACCTTCACCGTCGTCACCCTTACCCTAAAGGCCAAAACAATCTCTCTCTCTAACACAGACAGACAGACAGACAGTCATGCACATTCTCTCTCTCTCTCTCTCTAAAAAACAGAGCATTGCATCATGGTAGAGTCCAGCGCGGCCAAAGTTTCTGATACCTAAATTACACACCAAATCCTAATCCTAATCCAAAATTCGAATTCGAAAATGGAGGAGCGCGTAATCAACCGCACAAATCTGATCAATTTCCCAGTGAAGAGCCACTCCTTACCTCCGGCGAACGGCATTATCAACGGCGCGGATCTCGAGAAAATCGACATGATCGCGTTCCAGAGCCTCGGCTACACCAGCTTGAAGGACCTAATTCCTTCTCCGTCTCCTCCGGCGGCGGCGTCGCCCACGGGCGGAAGCTGGCGGGAGATCCCGATCAAGGATCCACTCGTGCAGCATGCCGCATGGGCCTACCTGCAGCCCATGGCGGAGGCGCGCGACGAGGACTCCCGCTGGTGGAAGAGGCTCGAGAGCAAGTGCTGCGGCCTGCTCGGCTGCCTCAACGGCGTCGTTTCCTCGCTGCTCCACGACTGGTTTGCGGAGGAGAGGAGCGGCGGCGGCGGCTATGATGATATAGAGTTGACTGAATAAAAAACTTTTAGTCATCGACTGCTGACAACGAAGCTACATTTTATTTCCAGTGAAGCTTTGTTTTTATTTGGTATTTTTTAGATTATTTTTAATCTTAATTTGTGAATATATAGGATTATGTTTTTGCTTATTTATGTGAAATTTGAGATTATTTTATGTAAATAGAAATAAAGAGAGAGGTAAATAATTAATTTGCTCGGATCACCGTGTTAGTTTTTCATTAAACCTTTTTTCGCTTAAATTATTTGTAATTAGTCTTGCACTTTTTTTATCACGATTAATAAAATTATATGATATTTAATTATATATTGCAATTAGGAAAAAGTAATTTTGACCCATAATGGTGGATGTTATTTATACTAATTCCTCATCCCTTTTTCCCACTAAATATTAAAAGTAGCCACTAAATATTAAAAGTAGCATGACATAGTGATGATGTTTATCATTTTAAATTATATTCTCTCCGTTCCACTAAGCATGACACTTTTTTTTTCGGCATGATTATTAAGAAGAGTATATAAAGTAGTGTAAAAGTGATAAATGTGGTAGGTCCACACCTTTTTGAAGATATAACTTTTACTATTTTTGAAATGTGTCAAGTTTGGTGCACGTCCCAATAAAAAAAGCAAAGTTTAGTGGAACATAGGGAGTACTATTTGTATTTTACTGCAATTTTAATTTTTTATACTTTAATTTAATATTAAATATTTTTACCATGTATCAACTATTAGAATATATGATTATTTTTTTAATACTATTTAATACTTCATCCTTTCCCGAAAGATCTTGTCCTTTGAATCCTTACGGTTTTTAAGGCAATAGCCGACAATCTTTGACTCTTTGTAGAAAGAAGCATGAGAGAGAAGAGAACTATTTATTACTACAATACATTTGATTTCTTTTCATTTTCTTAGTCTCTCTTATTTAATGGAATTACACTCAATTTAAATTAGATACTCGAATCCGAGACCTCCTTGATGATAGTCTGCTACCACTACCAGTAATCTCCACATGAGCACAACCCTTGTTTGAAGTGATGAAACATCTTTGAATCTCCTACAACAATCTCTCTCTTTGTAACCTCTGAGATGTTCTTACAAGCGCAATGGCAGTCTTCGCACAGCCTTACGTTCTTCCTCACCCGCACGGCTTCCCCGATGGCGGTCTTGATCAAACCGAAGCAAGCAGCTAGCCTCACACTGTGGAACTTTGGAGAATGAGCTCTTGTTTGCAGTGATTCTGCTGGCTTGAACTTGGCAACATAGGGCTCTTCTTCACCTATCTTTCTTGAAACAATATCAACAACTTCATACACAGTGTAGGACCCATCACCTCCTGACTTATCATGGTTCTTGAATCTGTATGTCTTGCCATTGTGCTCGACTAGGCTGCAACTGGTCGTTGCCTTCGATCCCCGTGTCTTCATCAGAGTTCTAACGCGCTCCGCGTCTTCCCATCTTCCTGCATCGGCGTACATGTTAGCAAGCAAGACGTAGCACCCGGTGTTATCGTTGTCTAAGGAGAATATCTTCTCTGCTGCAAACTCAGCCATTTCGATGTTTCTGTGGTGCCGGCTTGCACCTAACAGCGATCCCCATATCCGAGGAGTTGGTTGCAGCGGCATCTCCTCTATGAGGCGTTTAGCTCGCTCGAGATCACCAGCACGACCTAATAAATCGAGCATGCAACCATAATGTTCTATACCGGGATCAACTCCATAATCCCTCTTCATCGAATCGAAAAACTTCCAACCTTCGTCTACAATGCCAGCAACGCTACAAGCAGACAGAAGGGAAACGAATGTGCTCCCGTTCGGCTCATGGCCCTCGTTTATCATATCAGAGAACATCCTGAAGCAGTATATCCCATAGCCATGAATAGCATACGCCATAATGATAGTGTTCCAAGAGACAACATCTTTAGACTCCAATCTATCGAAAACTTTACGCGCTGCCTCAAGATCCCCGCATTTGGAATACATTAGAATCAACGAATTAGAGACGTAAGTACTTAACGAAATTCCTAGTTTATAGATTCGGCCGTGAATCTGTTCCCCTTCTTTCGGTAAGGCTATTTCAGCATAGGCAGCTAGAATCGTTGAATATGTCATTGCATCGCTTACATAAGGCTCAAGTTGCAAGTCTTGGAATGTTTTTATAGCTTCTATGTCCTTCGAATTCAGAACATAAGCAGCGATCATAGCGTTCCACGACACTAAATTTCTTACCCTCATACGAGAAAACACACGTTCCGCAAGAACTAAGCTCCCACACTTTCCATACATTACAATGAGAGAAGTCTCCAATACTAAATGAGACAAGAACTCTTTTCTAATTGCATATCCATGAATGGCTTTGCCTTGTAATGGAGCCCCAAGGATTGAGCACGACGGGAGCAAGTTAATCAATGTCACAGTATCCGGTGCCACGTAGTTACTAGGATCTTGCATCATCTTCACACAATCAAATGATTTGAATGGTTTATCATTGACTGCATATGCACTGATCATAGAATTCCAAACAACCACATTCTTCTGTGCAATTCTGTCACAGAACCTCTCAGCATAATCCACTTCGCCACATTTTCCGAACATGTCAATGACTGAGCTCTGAATCATCGGATCCAGTTCAAGCCCGTTCCTAAGCACTTGGCAAAAGATCTCCTTCCCGCTTAATAAACGACGTTCAAGAGCACAAGCATTCAAAGCACTGATGCAACTGATCCTATCGAGTCCTACTCCGACTTCCTGCATTTTCTTGAAACACATCAACGAACTCCAACCATCTCCAACCAAAACATACCCACTGACCATGGAATTCCAAGACACCAAATCCCGTAACAGCATCCTTTCAAACACTTTCTCTGAATCCTTAACACAGCCGACCTTAGCATACATCACAACGAGTGCATTACATATGTAAATATCTGCATCAAAACCAAGCTTAATAACCATGGAGTGAACATTCTGCCCTTCCTCCAAACCAAGAACTCCTGCACATGCCTTGAGCACAAAAGGGAAAGTAAAATTATCAGCTGCAATCCCTTCCCATCGCATCCTATAATAGAACTCTAAAGCTTCTTGAAACAACCCAGAATCAACTAACCCCCTAATCACAACGTTCCAAACAAAAGTGCTTGACTTACTCATTTCTTCAAACAATTGGAGTGCAGTTCCTAAACTACCGGAGTTCACATAATACAGCAGTCTTTTGATCGATTCGACATTCCCGGAATCTCTTCTTCTTTCGGAGGTGGAGGGTTTCCTCGAGTTATACTGTCTGACTCGAGGTTCATGATTCTGGGGTTTCATTGAAGCTTGGATTTTTGCAGGAAAAAATCTGTATTCTGAGATGGTAGGTGCAATTTTGAGGTGAAGATTTAGCAATTCTTTAGCCATATTCTCGAAATCGCTAACAGCTAATTTTCCAAATGGGTATTGAAAATCAGAAAATACCGTTAATTCAGTTATCGATAAACTAGGATATTTTTTGTTTCAACCGACATTCTTGAATTTCTTAATTGTTTCTTCTTCGAGTAGGAAGACATTGTTGTCGGAAAAAGCAAATTGCTGACAATGGATTCGGAAAGAAATGGGCCGTTCAATTGGTTGTATTATGGGCCTGGCCCAATATTAATGGGTTGCTGTTTTATTATTGAATAATTATATTTATATTTTTTAAATTTTCTGAATATTGTGTTTAATTCAAGTGTTAAGGTGTTATTTTATTTTTTATATTTGATTGACTTTTAAAATTGATAAATTTGCAAATATAGATTAAATTTTATATTTTAATTATAATTCGTTATATTATAATATTTTTTATTTCAACAAATATTAATTTAAATTTAATAGGGGCATGTAAAATATGGGATAGAAAAATGAAACATTTAATTCATCGTAATAAATAATTAAAGGATTAAAAGTCTTGCTATTTGTAGTTAGTTGAAAAAACGGTGTAGGTTAGCTTTAATTTCTTAAAACTCAGTTTTATAGTTCCTCGAATTAATTATTCCATTAAATAACGATATTTGTACTTCACTACCGTATTAATTAAATTATAAGGCTTAACTATATATCTTAACGTAATTTAATTCTTAAATTAAATACTCATTTCGTCGAGGTATATGGGATTTTTTTTCGTTATTTGTTCATATAAATCAAAACTAGTATATGAGGTAGCTATTAATGTGTTTGCTATCGATCCCTTTGGATAACATCTAAATTTATTATCAAGTGTAAATTAATCGAGTGAGAAACAAAAGTATATTGGGGTTTAATTTCATTCAATTACTAGATTGTATACACCTTAAACAAATATCTTCTAACGTCAAGAATCATAAACCAAGCTCTCCACAAAACAAATATGCAAGAAGAACATATTTACACTATTTTATCATAAATATTGAGATGAATGGAGTAATTTTTTTTGTGAACTAGTTCTCTCTTTCTAAATTTATTCTCATATTTCTATAAAATCAAGACAGAATTAATAAAAAAAGCCAGCTTATGTCGACCACACTTGGAAGAGTTTAAAAAAAGATTTGTACGTTGAAAAACAGAAGAGTTTTATGACAGACACAGAAACAAACAAACCGAATTCAAATTAGACACTTCAAACACAACTCACGAGGCCTTTGTCTTCTCCCTCTGTCCCTCTCTCTCACTCACACACACACTAAAATCCAAACATCATCTGCTCAGATCCGATCCCTTGTCCTAATCCCATTTCTTTTGTCTGAATATCTCAACAAGAACATAAACAGAACACATCTTCAAATAACTATAACGGATCCTCGATTTATGAAGATCCAAGTACCTGCAGGTAGGTACCTCTTCCTCTAATAAAGTAGGAACCTTTTTTAAAGGGATGAATCGATAAAGAAAAGTAGATGGATCCAGAGCACATTTACAACAAAGAAACGCATAGAGATCTGCTCAAAAGAAACCATTAAAGTACTCAACTACCCAAAAGCACAGCACAGCACAGCACATGTCATCCCCACTTCTTCACAAAACTAACCAGTTTCTTGATTCAATTTCAACACTAGTCCCCTTTTCTTGACTCTTTAGATCACGAGATTAATTAAACTATCCTTCTAGAAAACAAAACCGTGAATGGAGGAGCAAATCACATCACACAACTCAACTAATAATTCTTTCACAACTTGAAGAGAAAATACCAATTGCAATCATAAAAAATGGTTCTTTTACAACTTCAGAAAAACCCATCCTAAATATATAGGAAAACGCAGATGACAACACATTTGAATTTCTTGATGCTTTTAGGACAAGAGGAGGACCATGAAATGGACCTCACATGACTCATGGTCATGTGCCTATGTCAATACTCAATCTTTTCTCTTCAACTAAATATCATTAGATACCAAGAATTCAATTGTAAATGGACATTCTGATTTAGTTGGCAGGGGGCATTAAATTGCATACTACATTCCCAAATATATATCTATAAATTTGAAGAAAATATATGACAAATAATTCAGAACGAGTAGTTAACGAGTCAAAATTGGTAGCGAATATATAGAAAGGGTCTGAATTCTGAGAAACAAAAAATGAGTCTAATATTAAATCCAATGAGCGAAACAAATTGATGAGTAGATAACAAAAAAAGAAGCTAAACAAAGAGCAGCAACAGCAAAGAAAGGAAGTGAAAATTACAATACAACAACAATTAAATAAAAAAGCCTAATCAGACTTACTCTAGGGCTTTCGGCAGAGAATCATATGCATAGGGGTGAAAATACCACTTTCTCCTCCTCTGGTGAGGTAATCTGCTGTGACGAAGAGCATCTCGTGCACGTCGACCACGCCCTTGGGCGCGATTCCCACCCACGCGAGTATAGTCACGAGAATGTGGTTTCTCCAGTAGGCGAATCGCCCCATCTTCAGCCGCGTCCACCACGGCTGCGACGGCGGCTTTGCTAGATCCTTCTCCTTCACCACCTCGAACCCTACCTTCCTCGCGGCGGCGGCGATGTCGCTGTGGCTGCGGAGGCCGGGGAGGGCGTCGCCGCGCTCGATCCCCTGTATTACCTCCACGTGCTCCGGATCCTCGCCGCGGTACAGCTCCGTCGTGACCCACTCGTACGACACGTAGTAGCTCCCAGGCTTCATGACGCGGTAGATCTCGGAGTAGACCTCCTCGAGCTTCGGCGCGTGGCACGTGGCCTCGATCGAGTACGCGCCGTCGAAGGAGTTGTCCTCGAACGGCATCTCGAGGAAGTTGCCGCACACGACCTCGCAGAGACTGTCGAGGCCGGCCTTTTTGTTGTGCGCGCGCGCGCGCTTCACCTGGTACTCGTTGATGGTGATTCCGACCACATTCGCCCCAGAGTGGGCGGCGATCGCGCGCATCGGGCCGCCGACGCCGCAGCCGGCGTCGAGAATGCGGGAACCCGGCCCGACCTTGAGGAGATCCACCGCCATCTCCTCGTGGAGGCGTGTGGCATCCTTGTGCGATTTC
Source organism: Leonotis leonurus (assembly GCA_026898415.1). NCBI lineage: Eukaryota > Viridiplantae > Streptophyta > Magnoliopsida > Lamiales > Lamiaceae > Leonotis > Leonotis leonurus. The sequence goes on along the minus strand of JAPKLX010000002.1, from coordinate 9,621,329 downwards.
CCCGGGACGGCGGGGGAGAAGTGAAAGGACTGACCCCACCCCCACTCGTAGATGTCGGTCACGAGGTTGTAGAAGGTGTCGACGAACGCCGGTACCTTCTCCGTCTTCTCGATTTCCTTCGGGCGGCCGAAGAAGGACCAGTACTGCTCGTACGTGTCCTGGACTTTCTCCTTCGCGATTGAGCCGCCGGAGAGGTGGACGGCCCTCTTCCCCTTACGCTCGGCGGAGCCCAGCACGAAGACGAACCAGTAGAGGCCGCCGGCGAGGACGATGGCGGCGGTGGAGAAGAGTGTGAGGGAATCCATTGATAGAGATAGAGCTAGAGATAGACAAGAGTGGGGAGTGAAAGAGTGAGTCTTCTGTAGATGGAATTTATTGTGTGGAAACCGGTGATGGGATTTTAATCTGCTGTGTCCAGTGTTGGTGGACCCGAATTCCAACCACCAATAGAATTTCGCCACGTCACTGCCGTGGTAGAATAAGGATCTCTCGACTTTTATTCAAAAGGCTTTTTTCATGCTTCTAATTTCTAAATTATTCTTCTTTTTAGGCCTAATAAACTATTGATTTTTTTTCCTTAATTAAGATGTAATCATGTAATTATAACTATTAGAGGTTAATTAAAGGTAGGTTTATTCCTTTCTAAATAAGAAACTCTATCCACCCCAATTGTAGCGCCTAGCCTATAGATCAGCGTTATTTATTGTACATCTATCTTCTATTAAAATCTTTAATTATTGTTTCTAGCTTTAAGACTAGCTACTTGTATTTAAATACTAAATATAAGTAGCAAGATTATATTTTAAGAATAAAGTTAGAATCGAACAATATAAAAAGCAATAAACTACCTTAAAATTGCAGGCTTGTAATAGACTAATATGAAATGACTCGTAGTGTTGGGTAATTAAAGAAGCTATTTATAAATAAATAATTGGAATATTTGTTTGGCATATTTGTCGAAATATGAAATAATAAATAAAATATTAGATGGGGATCCGATCCAAACCTATACTAATTTGAATTTTAAAAAATAGTAATATATATAGTAAATAAAAATAATAATAATAGTGGAACGTCTCTTTTGTGATCTTCATATAGATTAAAATTATTTATAGGCTTAATAATAGCAATTAATTTTTACAGGCTATAGCAGAATTTTTTGATTTAATTTTATTATTCATATAAATTAAATCATCTTTCATGAATGCAAGTTCAAGTTACCCTTTACAATTTTTAAGGAATATGCTAGTAATTTTGTTAACAAAATTACATGTTTTTGCATGGTGATATCATTAATTCGTACTTAGAAGTTTTCATGAGTCAATTGTATCATAAAAATAATCAAGTGCAAAATCTATGTAATGTACTTCAATTGATTTTAAGGAGAGCAATATAATTAAACATTTTTTTAAGTTGATAAAAGCAAGATATAAAGTTTGACAATTTGCAAAATTCACAATATGAAATGAGATACAATATCAAATTATCAATATATGTTATACTTACACACTTGAAATAATTACAATATTATTTTACAAAAAGAATGGGACTCAAATCAAGAGGCTTTTCCCAACTAACTCTCCATCTTTTAAGCATAATATATATCAAGCTTCTTGACTGCCAATTTAGACATTAATCTTGATTTTCCATTAAAGAAAACAATTTGATAACACACACATATCATATATGGCAAGTCTCCACTTCCCCTTAAAAACATCAAAGCATGGCTTGCCTCAACACAATGTGTGATGTCTGCTGTCTCTTGAGATAAAAGGTTTGATCTTTATCACTAGACTCAGAATCAGAGCTATGAGCTGCAAACCACAAACATATGAGATTAGTATAAATATGTGAACTTGGATTGTCGATTTGTAAATTAAGCAAAAACAAAGACTTGGGATATTACATAAGAAAATCCAACGCACAGCATGCAGAAACCGGGGAAATCGAACGGTGCATTGTCCGAAAGAAACAAAGCTGCAACAGAAAGGAAAGAAGGTCGTTGGAGTTCGTTATAAGACGTGTTTGAAATGCATATCTAGTTTCGAATATTACCTGATAGAGGACTGTAGACTAATGGGGAGACGATACTGGATAATGAAGTTATGGCTAGCAACGATCCTTGTGCAATTCCCTATTCGTGAAGCTTAAATGTAAGAATTTAAAGCTTTATATATGTAAACAACATGATTATATATTGGAACTTACTTGTTCATTAGAACCGACTTGTTTTGAAACAATGCTTCTTATCTGTGGTGTTGATGTAAAGATATAATTTACACTGATTTAAATACACATGTATGATTAATTAATAGCTAAATGATACGTGCAACGGGACTTACACAGGAGCTGGAGAGAGTAAAGAACATGCCCAACGACGAAGCAAGATAAGGTACCTACGAAAAATGGACATGAACTTCAAGTGTAAGAGAGTTTATGATGATATATACATATGGATGAAATAGTTTGATGCTAACCCAAGTTGCCCATGCTATGCTTTCAAGCACCATCTGCAAATAATAATCAGAGAGCAAATGTCATATTTGAGAATGAAATGGGAAAGGAAAATGAGGCCTAATATTGGAGAGGAAACAAGAGATGTTATTACACTTAGGACTGCAGTGAAGATTCCAACACAAAGCAATGTCTGTTCCCCAATAAAACCTCCTAACAAAGGCATGAGAATAAGCTGCAGGCATGCATGCACATTACTAATTAATCGATTCAAGGAAATTAATGTAATCAGAGATGGAAAAAGAGAGCTCTAATCATCATCACAAGCTTATTGAAGTGCATAATCTTACATTAGTAAAAGCTGCTCCAACGTTTATAATGAGAAATATAAGTGAGAACTGATCTTTGTTGAATTGGAACCTAGCCTTCAAGTAGTACTGCAACACCAAATTATAACTATGTTGAGAGAGAAGACATAGAGAGCGATAGAGTCATAGATGGAGAGAAAGAGAGAGTACCCACAAGAAGGAACCAGCTCCAGCCTCACCAACGCTATTGAAGAAACAAACAGATGCAGCAAGTGCAAATATAGTGCTGCAACATAAAATTCAAACAAACATTTTAACAAACACTGGGTAGGCATAATATTCATACAATAATTTCACGGAATTACCTGCTCTTGAGGAGGCGAAACACGATCTTAGGCGAAGGAATTTGGTGAATGAATTCAATTTTCTTGGTTGTCTCTGTTTCCGGAGTCGAGATCAACGGCTCCAAATCATCCTTCCCTTGAACAGAATCCTTGAGAAAAACTCTCATGTAAATTGCTGCTAGGATTGCGATTACCGAAGCAACCTGAAAGATGAGGGAGATGGAGAGTAAACCGGCAGCCAGAGTACCACAAACGTTGGCAACACTCATAACCCCGCTTAGTGCTGCAAATGCCCGCACTCTCTTCCCTTCTCCTACATTATCCGCCTGCAGTGCATACATATATACAACTTTTACTCAATACATATCTATAAATATAGTAATTTGGGTTGAATTAAGATGAATAATTATATACCCCAGTAAGGGTAAGGTGAAGAAAATAGTAGTTAGTTACCAAATAACTAAAAGAGATGCAAAGAACTCCACCATCAACGATCATGTCAGTCAACGTCTTGATGGCGTAGTATGCATAATAGAAGTTTGTCGTTCGATTCCAAGCCAATATCACTGCACAATACAAGTGCATTACTCTCGCTGCTGCGTCCTAACTGAAGAAGTTTGTGTTTAATCGGGACAAAGGGAGTAGTACAGTGGGATATATACGTACGTAAGGGTATAATCTGAAGAAGGAGAGGAACAGTTAGTAAATTTTTCCTGCCGTAAGAATCGGAGAGATTTCCAATCATTGGCATCATTAGGGCGGACCCCACCCCTGTTATCTGCATATACCTTCAATCATTACTCTCAAATTTATTTTATACTCATCACTAAATACTTAAAAGAAAATATAGTAACAATAACTATGCATTATTTGAGTTTGATTCGTTTTGCCTTCTTTACAAAGAAAGTCCACCATTTTTTTGTGCTGTCGCAAATTAAATTATAATATTTAAAAAATATATATATGTTGGATTGATGGGTGGGGGGGTGGATAGATGGTAAGAATTAAGATAGAATTAAGAAAAATCAAGGTTTTATAAGAAACTATTTTAAAATAGCGCACAAAATTCATTATTTTAATTAATATTTATTAAACATCAATTTTATTATAATATAATGAAATAATATTTATCTAAATTTTATATAAACCATATTCTTAAATTTAACAGTCCTAAAATTCAATAAGAATTTTTATTAAATATTAAAATATATATAGTAATAATTAGGTGAAATCAACTCTTATTATCAAGCATGAATTAAATTAAAGTATAATAACTAAAATAAAGATAAAATTTAATAGTAATAAAACATAAAATGTGAATTCAACTAAATAAGTCAATCTCCGCCAAATTAAAGGAAACATGATGAGTTCTTATTTAAATATTTCTAACGATTTTAAGGAGTTTTAACATGGCGGCATTCATCGTTAATTTACGTATAAGCAGAGGATTAGTTAACTTTAATCAAATAAGAAGAAAAAAGGGGGAAAAAAAAATAAGGAAAAAGAAGAGGTGTTACAGCAAGCTGGAAGCCGGTGAGGTAGATGGAGAGGGAACACTCATCTCTGCCGCCGCAAACCGCCGCCACGGTGACGTCAGTGATCGCCGGAGTTACCAGATAGAGAGGCAAAAACGCCATGAACACCGTCACAAACAGGTGGCTCAGCCTCCCCCATCCCTCCTCCTCCTTCGCCGCCGCACTCATTCTCTCACGCTTAACTTTCTCCCTACCTCCGAGTGTTTTTGTTTTTTTTCAAAGTCGCTTTGTGAATTTTGATTAATGCTTCCCTTTATCAACTCCACTAGCTGTGAATGGGACCCTTCCTTCTTCTAAAAGTAGAATTTTTTATGTCACTATTTTTTTTATTTGAAATTATAGGTCGATTGCACAATTATGATCCGACTATTTAATTCTCAGAATCAATTTTTTTGATATATTAGTATATTTTAAGAATGAATTTAGTGTATTATAAGAAGTTTGGTTGAACATAATAATAAGAATATGTTTTTGTTCTTAATTAATAATGGAGATTAAAATGTTTGGTAAACGAGCACCAGAAGCATGAGCCAAAATTTTCCATGGGGTTTGGTAAACGTTTACCAACAATACAAAATTTAAAGGGGATAGTGATTAGTGACTATTTTTATAATGTGATTAATAATTTGAAAAGGAGAAGGAAAAGAATATGGAATAAGCAAGGAAAAAAATCAATGGCTTGCTTGCTTGTCTTATTATCCTTGTAATTATTGTTAAGACGTCACTTTCAGACGTGAAACACGTTTATTTAAAACCTTAAACCCTTCATTAACATAGTGTAAATCTTTGAATATTTGAATTGGGTACTGAATCAAGAAATAAGTATAATACTAAAGTGGTGGAGCAGTTACGGTCACAAACAAAGCTGCTGAGAGCTATTCAATGCTTGAAATTTTTTTGTTAGAGCTCAATTTGTTAGTAAACAAGCCGTACTCAAGCCAGACAATGTTCAATCGTTTAAGTTCACAAACATTTTCAAGTTCATTTATTCACGAGTATGTTACTCACCATACAAATTTCCATGTAAAATAGAAATTTATACAAGTTCAAAATAAAATATAATATTATCGAGTAATAAACAAGTCAAGCTTAAACTCAGTAATTAGATACTGAGTCAAGTTCGAGTAAGCTCAAATACCCTAATATTTTAAATAAGTCAAAATCACAGTTCGGTTCATTTACAGCCCTACCCTATTAGTATATGATACGAAAATGAAAATAAATAGATAAATAAATATGATAGAATGAGTATATACACGAAAAAGAATAAAGTTATCTCCAAGAAACATAACATGAAGAATGAGAACCATAACCTAATTTAAAGTGACAGTAATAGATCAAGATTTCCATGTTATAGTCAAAGGATTCACACAAAAATATATATACAAAGTAACATTAAAAAAATATAACGGGGAAAAAGCTAACCTTAAAAACCGAAAATTAAAACCAAAGATACACAGATTCAGTAGCATTTGTGCTAACAAAGATGAAAGGCGCACCTTTTTATTCTTTATATAAACTACATCAGCGGAACGATTCACATCAGCTGTAACAGTCTTCGGCAACAACGTCAGTGTCACTGTCCGAAGAACTGCTATCGCTGTTGGCGTCGAACGTCAGAAGAAGTTGCAGCATGTCCCTCTGATCATCTGAACGATCTCCGATGCTCTCAGGGGTCGTCCTCTGCCTCGGAAGAGAAAACAGCTGCAACATTAGATCCTCGGGAGAAACCATCTGGTGCATCCAGCTCGATCGGGACCTCATCTGGAAAAAGAAATTTGAAATTCATCAGAAGGCGTGATTTTCATTACCAACACCACCAGCAGCAATAGAAAACATGATGTTCGTCTTATTTAATGTCATTTTCAGAAACATCCAACATGGTGTAATCAAATAGAGTTACTCGCTATCTATCACCCACCAAAATTACAATGACAATTAATATCAGAGATCTCATGGAAGGGATCATCAGAACCAGCACTGAGAGCATCACTAATCACATAAATCTCAGATGAGTACGCACAACTGATGTTTTCTTCGATTTCACTGTGAAAGGAAGCATGGAGACCAAATCCGCGGCCTTCATCCAAGTCTCCAACAGAAACAAAATCTGTACTATCATAACCTCCCTCATTATCGTCTTCCTCCTCCAACTGCTCATTCAAAACCTCATTCCCTCCAATGTCCTGGTTCTCAGCGATGTGCTCGGTGTTTTCGCAATTATCACCAAAATCATCATCATTGCTCTCGCCACTGTTATCCTCACCCTCTTCATCATCACCATCATCATCACTTTCACCACCGCCGCCATCATCATCGTCGTCGTCGTCGTCGTCATAATCAAAATAATCATCGCCATCTTCGTCTTCGTCTTCGTCTGAACATATAAACTCACCATCGTCGTCGTTGTCATCATAGAAACCACCAAAGGAAAAGAAACCAAATTTCTCCAACATAAAAAGAAGAAAAGATAAGAAGTTTGCTTAAAAAATATGTAAGCTCGGACAACCAAAGATATACATCAACTGTGAACTAATTTATTAAATGTAATTCCTTTGATCATATATATCAATAAAAATATGTCAGTGTAGCAGCAAGTTTAATTTAGTAGAACAGAAGACCATAAAGAAGAACATACTATCTAAAATCTTATCTTCAGCAAAACTTGCACTTGACTCTGATAGGTTTCCCAATCTTTGAAATTGAATAACTTTTAGAAATGAAAAATGGTAATTTACAGGAGAACAAGTGAATGCGAGCCAAGATATATGCAATGTCAATATAAGTCTTTAATGTGAGACCAAAAAAATTCAGCAAATTTCCTTGTAACTGCAATCACCAAGCAATATAAGTGAACAAAACTATGTTGATAGACTTTTGCAGGCCATAAAAACCAACTGAAATTCACTACATACAGGCATATACCATTCTAAGTAGGTCTATTCACTCAACAAGATACAGTTATTCAACATAAAGCAATATGAGAAGAGGCTGTGAGACATGTAGAAACATACCTTTTGAATATTTGTGGGTAGAATGGCTCTTTCTATGGCTTTTGGAGTCCACATTTTTATATCATGCTCTATCCCACTACTGGCTAACACTGTAGCATGAGGATGAGTCTCAATACAATTCACTACATGCTTGTCTGCTTCCATAACTCGGACAAGCTCCCCACCTTTTTTGTTCCAGATGAAAATTCGACCACAATCTGATCCACTCACAACATACTCGCATTTAGGCCCAAAGAAGTTTACACCCTTCACAGTCTCACAGTTCCTATGTCCTTTGTAGGATTGTGGAGCAGCTGGAATATCTCCCTCAACATTTGAAGAAGATGAACCTGGAAGATTAACAGCAGTCAAACCACCTGCATCACTGCTTTCGGACACTTGAGAAGAAAAGGTTGGATTAGGTCCTAATCCGATATCCTTTGTAAACAGGTATATGAACTCATCATTGTAAGATACAAGAAGCTCGCTCTGAGCTGAGTATGCCAACCCTGTGATTCCCACACTTTCATCGTCAACTAAATTACTGGGGCAAAAGAAGTCAACAGGCTGACCAAATTCAGAAGATCCATCCCATTTATATTTACGAATGTCATATAGTCGAGCAAATGGATCTGATCCACCAACAGCAAACAAATTTGGATTTCTCGGATCAATGGTAATTGTGTTTAGATGCAAAGTACGAATAAAACTATGGCCAACAAGAGGCCGGCAAGTAAACAGGCGCGTAGCACTTTCAGTTCTCAGGTCTATCTGCACAATACACAATGACTGGGCATATTAAAAAACAGAAAATAATAGTATTTGCAGAACAACTTGATATGGAAGATGAATGCAAAGTTAAATCTTCTTCTAATTAACAATGTTTCATGACATGCTTTTTTCCACTGTATTTTATTCCCTTTCCTGCTATGAGAACCATGCTTTAGAATACAGGAAGGGTGGGTGATAGTTCTGATAGCTCAATGTCATGCTTAATTAATCAAACCACTGGGGTAAAACAGCAATGCAACATTGCAACCCACATACAAAAGCAACTAGAACGCAAATTTGACAGCTAGACAGCCAAGCCATGCCTTCCACAGGAGAGCACACCTTTCACACTCATTATAACATATTAGCAATCAATATCCGGCATCCAAGAAATGTATAACCGGAAAATTAGCTGAATAAAAACATACATAAGTAGAATAATAGAAACTTCGACTTACATGTTGAACCAATCCATCCTCACCACATGTATAGAAAATGTGAGGGCTTCCAGGTTCAATGGCCAATTTGTGCACTCGCCCCTCATGTTCTGCAAGTAGTTTAGTCTCCACTCCACTATCAAGAATTTGAGCATGTCTGACCTGAATGTATGAAGTCAAATGTTTGAGTAGGATCATATAAGTAATTGTTTGGGCTGGGGAGTGCAGGTGAGACAGAAAGACAATAAAATCACCTGCCCATCAGCAGCGCATGTAACAATGCTCCGATCCTCTGAGCAAGGCATCATCTTTGCTTGGAAAACATTGTTAGAGTGACCAGAATGGAAAGATAGTTTTACTCGACCAGATTCCCAGTCCCAGAGTATTATCTTCCTATCATCAGACCCTGATACGAGAATATCACCAGATCCATTGAAACAAATAGTATTGACACAACCACGGTGCTTATCTAGCTTCCGTAGGACATCAAGACGAAGCACTAGATCCTGGAAAGAAAGAACCAATGAAATGAAACAACAAGCCAAAGGAAGAGTCTAAAAGAAATTCAAAGACCTGACCGCACCAAGGTTCACTCGAACCCTCCCTTTGGACTCTGACATTAATCATTCTATTGCTAGACCAACATACACCCATAAGCATTCAAGTTATAATCCCACAATGTCTGTAGTCATTCCAAAGAACATATGCAATAGAGACTGTATTAACTACAATCACATTCTCATATATTAAAAGACTAAAGAGTAATTAATTTTGGTCATCAAAATTATGCCCCATTTTGAGTTGGCCGATTTCTACCTATCATTTTGTTGTCACCTAAGCAACCAGGGATGGCATTTGAGGCTATTTTCCGAACAAATGATAATATTGGCAGTGGATTCAGATGGCAACTAAAATGGAACGATTAATTGAATGGCCGTTGCCAAAAAATAATACTGAAATATTTCAGAGCTCAATTTAGCCCATAAACAATCATCATGATGTCCCATATAATCGAGCATTGTCTAAAATAGAGAATTAATAATCCTCCCATTAATCAACCATACTATCACCTACTAAGAGCACACAAAAAATCCATATACCTTCAAATGAGTAAAATAATACTGAAACTGATAAAAACAGAAGCGAGATTCTAAAGTGAAAAGCGTAAGTAAAACCTCAGAGGCAGCAAGTCGGTTAGCAAAGTTTCTAGAGGAAAGTTGGCCGAGCTCACGCCTCCAAACATCCACAATCGCTTGGTCGGGACTCGTTCTCGCTCTCTTCTTCGCCGTCATTGAATCCTCAAGGACCTCAACCCTAGCCATGATTTTATCAGATATTCACCAAATTAAAACACCGGCACAATCAACACAAGTGAAAACGAAAATTCAATCATCGTTTCAACACGTAAATATCCGCGATGATTACATTAAGAACATATAGAAAAACAAATTATAACCATATTTGTGCGTGTGCGTGTGTGCGTGTGTGAGAGAGAGAGAGAGAGCGCACATGGTAGAGGAAGAGATTTATATATTTTACGAGTTTACGGTTTAGCAAAAACGAAGAAAGGGTTGCAACTTGCAAGAGATGAAAAGCTTTTAGTACTATGTTTATGTCGCCTAATGGTGAAGGTGACCGCAGTATTAACAATTATCTTTACTAATATCATATCATATTTTTAGGGCACTATTGATTATAATTTGTAGATCTCATTTAATATATAATTTTGTATTATTCTACATTATTAAACTTTAAAATTCGTGTATAACGATTTCCGCAATTTAATTACAAGTCATCATATTTATTATCAATCTTAATTTATACTTTTTTTTTATATTTTATTAATATTAAATTATATCATTATTACCGCGCAATTATCTATTTTGTCTCAACAAATTTCATCATAAATCAACTTGTTTTTTTATATGTAAAATAATTCATAATATAAAAAAATAAAAAAATGATGATTCCACAGATTTTAAAGCGCTGTTTTTTTTCATTGAAAATAAATCAATACTATTAAGATAACCAAAAAGAAAAAAACAAAAGTATATTAAAAATAAATGAACATATTAGAATATAAATATAGGATCTTAGTAACCGTAAATTTGAGATCAATTAACTTTATACCGCAGCTGTAAAATTCTTCGTAAAAAGTTTAAAAACTAAATAGGTATTACCAAAAAATGATATAGAAGGATAGAATCCGCAACAGCTGAGCAGAGAACGTTACCTCGCCGCCCAATGATCGGAGGCGGCGGTCTTCAATTGGCAGCGCCACCAAGCGCCGCCGGCTTCCGTCACTACCCACATTCAGTCTGCACGCTGACGAAGCAAGGTCAACGGTTTCTCTCCTCCCTCGCCGCCGCGGAAGAACCTTCCTCCGCCGCCGGTTTGCTTCGAAAATTCGTGGCGTCATCGTCGAAGCACGTGGCTCTCACCACGCTCGCACATCTCCTCTCCCCTTCCAATCCCCATGGCCGCCTCTCCTCCATCGCATTCCCGGTGAGTGTTTTAACTGCAGTAAAACATAAACTGTGAAGTCTGATTCATATAGGAAATTTCTCAAACACTTGGTGTGCGCAGTTGTATACAGTGATCGAGCAAGAATCATGGTTTAGCTGGAACGCGAAGCTGGTGGCGGAAGTGATTGCTTCCATGTACAAGGAAGGAATGTTTAGCGAAGCAGAGAATTTGTTTGCTGAAACAGTTGTGAAGTTGGGGTTTAAAGAGAGGGATTTGTGTGCGTTCTACTGTAATTTAGTGGATTCTAATGCTAAGCGCAAGTCGGAGAGGGGGTTTACGGATTCTTGCAAGGAGTTGAGGAAGCTGATTACACGGTCGAGTGGCGTTTACACGAAGCAGAGAGGATATGCAGCCATGGCAGCCGGTTTTTGTGAGATGGGGTATCCTCATAAGGCTGAGAATGTGGTGGTGGAAATGGCAGAGCATGGGGTGAGACCATCAGCTTTCGAGTTGAGATCTTTGGTGTATGGATATGGACAGAAGGGCCTTCTTGAAGATATGAGGAGGAGCGTTATTTGGATGGAAAACGAAGGGTTTGGATTGGATACAGTGTGTTGTAATATGGTGTTATCATCATTTGGAGCGCAAGACGAGATTCTAGAAATGGTGTCGTGGCTGAAGAAGATGAGGGAATTAGGGATACGTTTATCAATAAGAACTTATAATTCAGTTCTAAATTCATGTCCCACTATTCTCTTCCTGCTCAAGGATACGAAGAGCTTACCTCTATCAATAGACGAGCTGGTGGGGAATTTGGAAAAGGATGAAGCCAGTTTGGTGCTGGAGTTGTTGAATTCGACCGTTCTTGATCAAGTGATTGAGTACAGTAGATCAGTTTTGAAGGTGGATCTGCACGATATGCATTTGAGCACAGCATATTTGGTTCTGCTGCAGTGGTTTCATGAACTGAAACTGAAGTTCATCGCAGGAAATCACGAGACTCCAGCTGAGATTCTGGTGGTTTGTGGCCGCGGGAAGCACAGTTCTGCAAGAGGGGAATCACCTGTAAGAGATTTGGCGAAAGAAATTATTGCGAGGACGAAATGCCCGTTGAGGATTGATAGGAAGAATATTGGATGTTTTATTGGCAAAGGAAAAGGTTTCAAGGATTGGTTGCTTCAGGGGGATTGTGACAAAATCCTTCCTCAAGTGACACTGTAATTTTGGTACTTCTAAAATTGATATGAAGTTTTATTTCATGCAATGAGAAAACCTTCAAATTATTATCATGTTAGCAGAGTAGATCATATAGCATAGAATTATAGGAAAGACAAAAATAGCTTCACATCACATTGAAATACAAAAATCTGCAATCTGAACCTTGCATCTGCAGTGAAGTCCCTTGTCGGTTGCAACTCGAATTTCGTAGTTGCAAAATGTCAAGTTCAAACCCCGCTGCTCACCCATCCACCTAAAAAAACATACAATATGTAATAATATTAAGGAGTGTGCTAAATGACGACATGATAAATGTACTTGGTTAGGAAAAATTAAGATGCCTCTTGCTAGAATGCTATCTTGGAATTCAGAAGTGAAACTGCATCTTAATAACGTTTCAATCAATCTTCAAGTGAAGTTGACAAGGTTTAAATCGTTTTGGATGCATAATAAGATATGAGAAACCTACCAAGACAAATCTCAGAACCAGGGCATCCACCATATATACATCTTTCCAAGGTTTGCAAGAGAAACTGCTTCAGAAATTAGACGGCGTGCTTGTCCCTCCACGGCTAGAGGCAAAGAAGGTGCAGCTCCTACACCAACGACAACTCCTTGTAGGCGTGCCTCTATGCTGCTGATGGCTAGCTGAAAATTAAACAATTAAACAACAAGAAAATCAGCTATATCGTTGGGTCTATCCAACCATGCTCGACTATACTAAATTGTGTAACCAACTACCCATCTTTAGAGGAAAAACAACCAATAGAGCTCCTCAAGGAAGAGTCTCAAACCTGTGCATGTGGATTTTGTACTTCTACTCCACTAGATTTGTGAGATTTAGTCCATTCTACAAGAGGATCGTGGATAAAAGTTTCCAGAACACTCATGAGTGTCTCCTTGTGAGCCCTCAGAACTGAAAGTGTGATCTCAGAAACCCTCAGGAAAGTACCCTCATAGCCAGTGATGCCAAGCCCATCGATCACGTTCTTGTAATCCCAAGAACAAAAGAGAGGGACAATAAAAACCAAAGCACCAGTTCATAAGGACAACAAGCAAATCAAAAATAATAAAAGTGAAAGGAAGAGAAATCAGAAACAAGAAATATTTATACTGGTTAAATAACAATCCGATCTATAATTGCTAATAAGCAGATATTCCCAAATGAAATCAACGAAGAACTGCAAACAATAAGTTTATAAAATTTCTAACATATATGAGCAGAAGCTTTTGTCTTATCTCTGTTACCTGTGTCAGTCTGAAAGGCACCAACTCTGGCTTCTCCAGCTGCAGGCCTTTATCAAATAAGCAACTAAAATCAACATGCACACAATCCCCCGTGGTAGAATCAAAAAGGATGTTTTCACCATGCCGATCCCCAAGGCCAACGATATGGCCAACCATTGACCAGACTGCAGTAGTATGTGCATATGCAATGCGGCCTCTAAACCACATTGCTGGTTCTGAGAACGTGTTAAGAAACCATTTGTGGAATGCTGGCGGGAACATTGGCAGGATTTTGTTCTTCAGCATTTCATCTTCAGGCATTTTACCTTTCGATTCCTCATAGATACGCTTAATTTGAGGATTTGTTTTCTGCCTATCAAACTTTCCACAGCTTAAATAGATGTCTTGGAGAATATGTCGAAGACCACGAGTATGAGGGACCCACTCAATCATACCACAATCTTCTGTCAAAGGAATCACTGCAAAAGTACGAATATAAAGCTTCCGACGACGACTTTCAGGATTTTTGGAAAGCAAACGGTTTATCATAGTATTAAATTCCATCATTCGTGCATCTTTCCGCAGGTCATCCTTTGGTTTGCAAAGAAATGGGTATTCCTTTCCATCACTGCCCATGAGAATCATCTGACAATAATGTGCAATTAATCAATAAATTAATCAGTAAATTTCAAATCACACATATAAGGGAGACTCTTCACGGAAATTCAAGAAAATAATCAAAAGAAACAGTTTCACTTCGGATGGAAATTAATCAAACAAGGGGAATAACAGACACTCTCTTACTTAAAAGGGAAAAGCAAGACACGTCAGTGGAATATAATTTCACATGGTATTCAGGCATTTTCAATCTTTGAGGAATTATTGGAGACGGTAAACAAGCCTTCAATAAAAAATAAATGAAATACAATACTTCAAGTTCTGAACTAATTCTGGAGGAATCAACTTTATGGCAACTTATGTGCAATAAATGGAAAGGGAAAAAGAGAAAACAATGCTGAAGAAACAAAAAGAGAGATTAGCTAGATATCTTACTTTTTTGGGGCGCTGAAGTGATGAAAGAATTTCGGCCTCATCTGATATTCCAGATATTGTCGGAAGATTTAAGTGTGAAAATATATCAGATGTACCAGAATCAGTAGGATTCGCATCATCTGATGGTAGGTTAACAGTAAGAGATTCCTGCGTTGGCATTATAATTTCCACAGGCATCATCCTCTTCAAGGCACTAAACTCTGTTAAAATATTGATCGTCTTTGACCTTGGTTGGCCTGGGTGGTGGCACAACCTAATTAAATGATCCACAAGCATGGCAAATTGCACGAACATAGAGTTAAACCCTCCTTGATTGG
The DNA here is from genome assembly GCA_026898415.1 of Leonotis leonurus. Classification (NCBI taxonomy): domain Eukaryota; kingdom Viridiplantae; phylum Streptophyta; class Magnoliopsida; order Lamiales; family Lamiaceae; genus Leonotis; species Leonotis leonurus. The sequence goes on along the minus strand of JAPKLX010000002.1, from coordinate 9,606,206 downwards.
ATCCTCTTCTAGCAGCTTGTATTATCTCTGCTGCAGCATCCCTTCTTGAAGAAACTGTAGACTTTGTAACAGCTGCCATAGTCCAAAGGGCTTGCTGTGGGTACTGCTGGAGAACAGAAGTTATTATCCGCTTAACCAAGCGGACAGTTTCTTCATTTTGGTGGCAAATCCTCGAAACCAGTTGGGGCAAGACAGTCAACCACTGGTATATTGGCAAGTCCTTCAAACACCCTCTCATGATACTTATGATCTAAGAAAGTGAAAGCAATTAACTCGGAACAATTAAGTCGAGAAAAATAAAGCTAAAAGTTAAGTTGGCGAGAATATTTACCTTCAAATGGAGCTTTTCCATATCCTTTCTGGACTGTTGATTGCTTCTGTAATTAAAGGTCCCAAAGTCAAACCATAATGTTAACAGCCTTGGCAGGGCCTGGAAGAGATTCTTGTGGCCCCTGTGAAGCCCTTTTGCATAAAACAACAGCACATCAGGAAGATAAATCCACCAGCTTTTCTCTGAATTCATATTTTTAGATGCAAGCGCGAAGGTAGATGGCCTCGCTCTAACTGATTGGTCAGTAGGGCTTTCCTGTCGTTTACGAGCATCAACAAGAACTTCATCCAAGTATTTTGCCATGTAAAAATATCCCTTCTCCCACTTGGGCTGCAGTTCCTTCACCCTTGAATATAAAGTAATCACATCTTCCGTCTGCTTTTGCCCAGTATAGTGAATCCACCTCGTATACAGGAGAAGAGTCTTTGCTACATCTGGATTTTCATTCATACACTGAGCATCAGAGAGCAAAGGGGGAGGATTCACAGGAGCCACAGAGAGGCTGGTAATTGATGACATAGCAGCAGGGCCAACAACTTCAATGGGCATGTTCAATAGGGACTGTTGCAGCTCTGTGATGGCACCATCTGCCCTTCTGGTGTTCCAAAGAAGCTTAGCCTTCTCAATATGAACATTAGATGCTCTTGCAGCCTTGGCTTCCAAATTTGCCCGATTTGCAGTTTCATAATGACCAGCAGAACGACAAAGTTTTGCATATTGTGTCCAGCAATCTCCAACTTGAGCATCAAGACCACTGGCACTGAAAACAAGTCTTCTGAATGCCAAGAGTGGTTCCCTTGCCCACATAGATGGTTGGGTAAGTTTGAGTCGGCATTCCCAAATTCGCAAAGCACTCAAAAATTCTGGTTCATTTAGTTTAAATTTCCTTCCCAGAAAAGACTCCCCTTTTACAAGAGAGCTGAAATCCTCAAGCTCCTGGAGCAAATGAAGCTTGACAACAAATGGATATGCTCGTGCATAGGAATCCATTCCAGCAGCAGCTAAGGGAGCAATCAGAGCATACTTAGACTTAGCAATTTTCTCAGCAACATCATTCTGATCCTTTTGCATCATTGCCTGAAGAATCTTTGATACATCTTTGTCAAAAGAAGCATTACTCTCAGCGCTGCTACCAAGTAAACCTTCTTCATCAGCTCCAGTCAGGTACTCACCCATCAAGTCCCACTTTCCAAGCCTCCAGGCAGCTTGAACCCCCTGGGTGCACCATGTTTTCCTATCCTTAGGATACCTAGAAATCAATCCATCTACATGAGTTATCATGGCCTGCAAATGACACATGTTCAACAAGCAGTTAAGGATATCAGAATGCATTGGAGCAGGAAAGCGTTCCATCTGCAGAGCCTGCTCACAAGAAGTCAAAACTTCAGCCCAGTTTCCAGCCTTTTTGTTAATCAAAAGGTGGTCTTGCAAGCTTCTTGATTTACGTAGAGATGCCAAACCAAATAAACCATCTGGTTCATCCAGTCCACTGTAAATTTCCATCAGAAAACTTATGTCTTCATCCTTAAAGACAACAGTGCTTTTTCCAGAAGCAGGGTTAAAAGATCCTGAGTTATCCCTCACATATGACTCAACATATAATAAAGACCTAGCATAAGCCTGGCACCTGAATGAGGCCTTAGCAAGGATAACTTTTGGAATTGCACCCAAGAGTTCTGATACATGATTGCATTGTTCAAGAACTTGGTCTGAATCCTTCGGAAGAGCCATCCTCTGGTCCTTTAACTTGATAGCCTGCTGCTTAGTGTTGGATGACAGAAGAGGCTGGGAAAGGGCAAGTTCTTGCTCCACATCATCTACCCATTGGCCTAGATTGTCAAGAAGATTAAATAAAGCTTGGATGCAAAGCTCTCTTTGCCCAGAATTATTATCATGAGTAGAAGTACTGCTACTATCCGAGGAGGCTGCATGAAGAACCGAGAGAATTTCTTCAGCTATGCCACTGCGTGTCTCCTCTGTACCATCACAGACAGCATTTAAGACCAAGTAGGGTAGAAGATACATGGCTATCTGTGTATCATATCGCACTATACCTCGACAAGCATTGAATATTGCAGACCGGGAACCTGTAGCATGTACAGTTAATTTTTTAATCCATAAGCATAGCCAATCTCTGAATGGCATCGAGGGACGGTATAAAGATCCGCAGGCTGTCAAGTCTGGCAGACTAGGAAGTTGGAATCGCGAGGTCAAGCAAGGTGCTATTATCTCTTTAACATAACTGGAAAATCGATCCCACAATCTCTGTCCCCTATCAAACACATCTGAGCAGTCATTCACAGAAGATATCCCTACCTTTATATGCTGTTTGTCTTTAGTCCGCTCTAAAATACTATCATCAAGAGAGGCGCCACAACCTGCAACTTTTAGCAGCTCCTGGATAGCCAATGCGGCTGAATCTTGCACACTGGTATCTGACGCTGCACTGAAAGCCCTGGCTAGATGCTTGTGGATCAACTCAAAGATGAGATCATCATCAGAGCATGCAATCTTGAAGCGTACACTGGGAACCGCCTTGATTTTAGCAGGATCAATAGCACCAAGTGCTCCAAGACAGTCTGCACATTTCATCTTCAGTCGCTTTCCAACTGAAGTCCTTGATTCCTCAGCACACCCTTTGAGCAGTGATGTTATGAGAGAACTCATAATATCCATAGTCGAATCCCCCTCCTTTATAAACAAATCCATTAAATCCGCCCTTTTCAAGTTCAGCAACTTGCTTAAATCAGATGCTACCATGTATCTTACATTCAAATTCTCGTGCTTTAACCCCTCCACAACATCATGTAATTGGTCTTTCAAAGTCATCGTTCCACGTGCTTCTTGAATGATTCTGTTCACTTCCGCCAGAGCAGGTACATTGGGTACAGTAGGCAGCTCACGAATATGCTGCTTTAAAATTACTTTATTCTCTACTACAAGTTCTTCCAATATCTCTACAATTTTACTCATATGGGAGGACGAATTTCCTGTCTCTCTTTCCAAGAAAGGAACAAGTGTAGCAAAAACTTGAGAAATAATGTGTTTAGTGCTAGATGGTGAGTCAGTAGCTAATTTCTTTAAGAATAAATGTAGAATAAGAAGACCTTCACCTCGAAGCCATTCCTTATTGATGGCATGCATGAGAAGAACCATAATTTTTGGGACATGCGTGCTAAGATGGAGGCCCATCAATTCAATCAGCATCTCTATACGTCTCATGGCTTGTTTTTGTAATGACATGTCCTCTGCTTTAAGCATTTTTCTATAAAGAATGTTCAGCAAACGAGCAACACGGTTCCTCAAAAATCCCGGAATATCTTCACTACCAGTAAGAATTTTTGCAACTTCTCTTAACATATGAGGCACCCTAGCTAACCTGCAAGAAAAACCGAGTATGATTAATATGTCCCAGTATTCTGTAGACCAAATAATAAAAATATATCCAAACTAAACTAATTACATGCAATAAGTTTACTATTGTATATTCCATAAGAATGCAAAAGATGAGCAAATTTCAAGGCAGAGCTAAACCTACAGTTGTTTCAGATGATATCTCAAGCAATACTGTACAACTAGGGCATAGATTTCCCAAAATATGTATCTGCATAAAACAAATCATTTTATTGGACATTATCATACCTTTTATCTATTTCTTCTGGATCATTAACATCACAGAAGCATATAAGTTCATCTAAAACTCCATCCAAAACAGCTGAAACAATTTGCTGATTATTGGATCCTGTGTGTTTGACGTAGAACTGCAAAACGGATTTTAGTTCCTGCCCATTAGCTTGATGAAGAGCAAAGGCAAGTACTTTAGGCATCCAATCAATAATTAGCTGAACCATAGTTGTGTTCAAACACTTAGCCAACTCATATAATGTTGCTTGTGCATGATCATCGTCATGCTGGAGGACAAGTCTTGGAAGAACAACAGGAATCATCATCGTGACAAGTTCTTCAGTTTTCACACCAAGAACTGCAGCTGAAAACTCTTCAACCATTTTTCGCTGATTGACCAGCCTCATGCATAGATAATCAAACAATTCATTTCGTGTATGAAGAACTTTTGAAAGGATTGCTTCAAGCCCCCCTTTATGATGTAAGTAGCAAGATTCGATAATCAGTTTTGATGCAGTTAGTCTCACTGTAACATGAGAACTATCAAGCTGACCAATCAATAAAATAAGAGAGAACAGAAATAGTTGACTATGGATGTCAACAGATTTCATGATTGTTGCTGCAGTTTCTAGAAGTGTTTCAAAAACCAGAGGTTCCTCAGCAGCTGCCAAAGCATGTTTTATTTTATCCATGAACCTCTGTTCCTTAGATTTGTTAGAAACATCCTTACCCAAGAAGAAAATCTCCAAAATGGACTCGTGAAGCAAGAAACTTATATGTGATCCAAAGGCTTGTCTGACATTTTTGTTCACGTTAAGAAGTAAAAACTCAATACACTGAACCCACTGAGATCTTGTCTTGAGCAAAATTTCTTCAGGTCCATGCAAAAGTATTCGTTGGATTATTCTTACACATGCAACTTGAACTTCTTCTGATGACTGATCATAAAGGAGCTCAAAAAATAAAGATTGCAAATGAGTGTAATCACAGATCAAATGAGAACCAATTTCAAGCATGCATGGTGAAAGTACTTCCAAACAAGAGCCATAATCAACTTTGTCACTCATGTCACACGTTGAACACGAAAATCCTTGCAACAGATGATCAACAGGTGAATCACTTTTATTGTTATTCTTTGTGAAGTATAATTTGCATTCAGCTTCCTGAAGTGCAGCAACACCATTGTAGTATCCATACAAGCATGCCAGGTGACCAAGAGAGAGGACAACTATTTTCTTGACTTGCGCACTTTTCTCTTTTTTTAAGATTCTGAAATGGAAGAATTATTATTTTATTTAATGAGAATCAAATGTTTTTAATTTAATATGAATTAGACAATTGTGTAATCCTGCTGTACTTACTCCAGCCTTTTGAACATGTGCGGCAAAAAATTGAAACCTGATTGTAGAACAATCATTGGCATAGAAATAACGGCTTCGATTCTAATTTCTTCTACTTCATCATGAAGGCCTAGGTCCAGAATATCGAGATCCACTTCGTGTTGTGCTATACGAATAGCAAAACACTTTGCCTTCCAGGGGGGGTGAGATTCTATCATTGAAGGATTAGAATTCCAAGGAAGCTTGAGTAGTGGTCGCAAGGCATCTCCAATGTAGCCAGTATCTCCAAAGATCGTATGCTTACTCTCTTTAGGTAAGGACCCTGAGTGAATAGAAGGTCTGATAGGTAAATAATAAGAAAAGCTAACTCTCAAAAAGATTAAGTAATAGAAAAAATATGAAAATTGAGCAAATAAAGTGGAAACCAGTTAGGTTGAATGACCGCCAAGGACGAGGATGCCACACACTACACATGCAGATCAGATTTTGGGGGTGGAGATGGTAAAAAATGAAGGAAAAAACACATATAAGAAGAAAGAAAAAACAAAAAGACAGACTCACTCACTGCTACAAACTAATATTTAAGCTCATAGTTCCATTACCTCGCAAAAGCAGCAAGCCGTGGACTGCTTCCAGAATAATGCATAGGTCAAGAGGTAATTCAAGTCCTTGTTGTGCCTGCTAGATTTGTTAAACGTTACCGAAAGGCAAAGTTAATTATATCTTTAAAATACAAATAAATAAACAAACCTGCTGAAACATCCAAACGATCCACTTGAACATTTGCCTGAATATGCGAAGAGAGAGCTCAGCATGAGGATGTTCAGAAAAAACAAGACAGAGTGTGCAAATAGCTGCAAGGGAAGTTTCTGTTCCAAATGAACTAGTGTTATCTCCAGGAGCAGGAGGTTCTAGAAATCCAAGTAATAGATTCAATGAGGACCCCAAAAATTCAGCATATTCTTTTTCCCCTACACCAGTAAAACTACCAATAGCCTTGACTACATTATGATATTTAGTGCCAGAAATAGCATTTATCTTTTGTCGCTTTCTTTCTAATGTTTCCAGATCCTGAATGGATCTTTTGCCCCCAATGTTTGTGCTTTCCCATTCATTATTATTTGCCAGAGATAGACCAGTTTCATTTTCGTGAGTCGTAATCCTTCCAATAATGTCCGGACCAAGCTTGGATACAGCAAATCTGAAGCAGTTTATTAAATTAAAATTGGGCTTTGATGAACAAAGCATAGGAATCAGGCATTCTGGCTTCCAGGAACAAGGGGGGCATGTATCCACGATTCGGACAAATGCACTGCTAAGAGCAGCCTGAAATGTCAAGAGCACAGAAATGTGAAACAGCCAAACACTTCCATTAAATAAGTTTTAAAGAAAAATACATATAGCATGCTACAAGTATATACAATAAAAAGTAGATATTATAGCCAAAGAGCACATAAAAATTCATTACAGGGGTCAGTATAAGTGAGTAGCAGCACCCACATATGAGTCTGTGACAGACTTATGCAATGTATAGTAACATTTAGCTCCAAACTCTCTGATAATTCTATAACATAGAAAGAGTAGATAACACAATGTATAGTAACCTTGAGCTCCAAGCTCCCAGTCTTGAGCATTGACTGAGGAAAGACATGCATTATATCAGCAGCTGTCGACCTCACAACATCATCGGAACAGCACAAATGCAATGCCTGAAGACACGCTCCCAGTGAAGAATCATAAGCCAAGTTTCTGAAATCAAAATTTTGTGGCTGTGAGAAAAATTACCTACATGGGATAACAATAGTATCATCAAACTAATGAAGAGTATAGCAAGACAAAGATTCAGAAAGTTTTTCCACATGCAAAAGTTATGTATCTAAAATGACTGAGCTGATCATAAACAAGATTCCCTGGCTTCAAACTTGGGCAATCAATATAAGCTCATTGGATGATACATGATTGGCTAATTTTACTTGAAGTCGCACAAAATTGCAGTGGTGTCACAAAAGAATCATTGATTCAGCTGTCGTTGAAAATATCAAATGTTGAAGATAAGATTAATCAACAAAAGTCACCATCTGATAATCATTCAAATTCTATATACCCGACATATATAAAGTTCTGGAAAAGCATCGCTGATTGCACAGAGCTTTTGGAACACACATCATTTTAACAGGGAAGAGAGGAGGTCAGTTGCATATGAGGAAAAGATTGTAACAAAATCAGATAATGGTGATTTTATCTTAAGGCTTTGACAATCTAACCAGTCTTTTATTAAAAATGGAAAATTATCATAGGCTATGTTATACTCAATAGGAATACCTGAACAGCGGAACAGCCTTATTATCTTCACTGAGTATAAGTGCTATTGATTGTATTAGTTTTTCAACAGGAACAATCTCATGGTTTTTCCCTGCTCCGGTAAGGCGTGCAAAGTCAAAACATGCCTTCATGGAACTTGATAAGTTAGACTACCCATTTGACACGGGCATCAAATCAGATGATGCAGAAAGTTAATAGAAAGAAATCTGTAAAATATGTCTACCATGTGGAGATCAGCATCTCCAAACCACAAAAGCTTGCAGACAGCCAAAACACATGATGCGTCCAAAATCCCTTCGACATACAAAGTTCCTTCAGTTAAACATTTAGTTAGAAGCTTGACGGTTGATGTGGCAAAGCCTAGCAACCTTTCTCTTCCCGTAAGATCAACTAATATTCCTTCACCATTAATTGGTCTATTACAATCTGGAACACCTCCAAGAAGGGCAGGGAGGTCGCTTATTCTGGAAAAAGACTCACAAAAACACTTCAACAGCAATCTCTTTGGTTCCCCAGATCTTCTCTCATCAAAAATTGTGGCAGCATGTAGAAGATCTGTGGAGGAAAATAAATTGATTGCTATAACACAGATATTGAAAAATATTAAGCGATTTCATATAGAACAACAAATTTTACACCCCATTAAAAAGGGGGGAAGAAATAATTACTAAGGTGGTGAAATGGCACATTCTAGTCTAGATTTTTTAATTTTTATACTCGTATACCTTCACTTAACAACATAGCATCCATAAAGAATTGGCGGTAGGCATCTCGATCACTTGTGCGGAGTAAGGATAGCAGGGATCCTACGGTTTCCATTATAGCTCCATGTCGTGGACTGAACCAAAGCAAGAAATTAAACTCGGACAACTCAATCAAATCCTGCAAAAACAACCGTAGAGAAACTACAAATTTCTGCTGCAACTTAGCCAAAATACTGTAGCATGATATTAGTAAAAAAACCCAGAACCGGTGACATGAAATTGAGTTAAAAAAATAAACCAAAAAAAAAAACAGAATCACGTACTAGTTAATCAAACTGCCATTAAAACAAAAAACGAACAAGTATATCAGAAAACCGAGTAACTGACCGGAATGCAGGTTCGGCAAAGAAGGGAATAATCCGCCCTATAACAGGAACAACCGCGCTCGCCTTCCCATGATAGAAAACTCCAGGAAAAATCTTCGCCGTGTGCGACATAATCTTCAGCACAGCAATCACCTCTCTCTCATTGGCTACAGTACACTCAATTTGTTTTTTCAAAATATCCAAAAGTAAAACCCCGATAGTTCGTCGTTTCTATACTGAATAAAGTGTAGATATTGAAAATAGTGCACGATTACCGGATGATGAAGGAACGACGCGGGCGTGGAGGAGACTGGGGAGGACGGCGCGAAATCGGGACTCCAAAGCGTCGTCGTCTTGCGTGTTCGCAGGAGTCGATGATGATACTGCTAAGCGCTCCTTGAGCGCGTGCACCAAGCTCAACAAATTCGCCATTGAATAGCTTGGTCGAGCTACAAAATCATTCCAGCCTTCTTCTCCGAGGAGAGTGTGTGCGCGCAGAAGAGTTCGCGTAGAGTGAGTGTATGTATTTGTGTGTTTATGTGTGTAGTGTGTCTTTATGGTTTCCCTCCTAATTTTTTTTGGTACAGAGAAAGTCGTTTATATCCTTCAAATTATTCAACTTTGGTGCCTTCATTTACTTAGTAGATTTCGTTTCAAAAATGGGAAACAAAATAATCATTATATATATTTATTTATGATGACAATGAAATCGGAATAGGATTATGTTACTACTATAGTTTCTCAATTAATTAATGTGTGTGAGCCTAATAGTAGCGGGATTAACGCTCAAAATTTAAGTCTCGAGTTGAAGTCTTTTTTTTAATTATAGGTTCCTAAAATCTTAATTTTATCAACATTTTTTGTATTCTTTTATACACCTGGTTAGATTGTATCTTAATTGTTGTTAATAACAAAATTTTGCATTTTAACTTGTAAGTTTTACATTGTGCATATGTTGCTACGTCTATAATCTCTCCCTCGAGAATCGGCTTACAGTATTGCAAATTCAATATGATCTTTGAGATTCGTAATTTGTAATCTATATCGTCTAAACCAATTGTTGAACCATAAATCTTAATACGTGTCTTCTTTAAAATGTTTCTTATTTTCTCAATTAATCATATTTGATTACAATTAGTTATAGTTAATAACCCGAAACGTCTACCAATGAAACACACGAAATAAAATGTCAATAACATGTATAACAAACTCAAACAAAAGAGTGAAGTCACAAATATTTCAATCTCACCGCATCCAATAATGAAAAACACACAAGAATGCAAAGACCAGACACACAATCAAACATAAAACAGCAAGAAATGAAGTCACGAATCTTTCCATTTCACCATTCCACATCACAAAAAGGCCTAATAACATCCATGCATTGTTCTCCAAATCTAAAGACAAGTTCTTTAAACAAAATAAAAAACTCAGCTTGCTGGAGGAGGAGGAGGAGTAGACCAGCCAGGAGGCATTCTGGTGGAGGTGATCGCTGGCATCGAACGAACGTTGATGTCGATCGGATAGAGCCGATACTCGATATCGAGCTCCTTAAGAATCTTAACTAATTCCTCTACCAAAAGGGCTCTCCTCTTAAACCTATCTCCCATGTTTTGATGGTTCATCTTATGCCTCAGCCACACTGATAGCTTCACCATGTGCAGCTGCTCAATGTTCATTGCCACCACACAAGGCTGAGTGTACCAATAGTCGCTCTTCAACTCGAGGTATCTGAGGAAACAACGCGTGAACGAAATATCCGAAAGAAGGAAGAGAAAAATACGAATCAAGAACGAGGTTGGGGGCTCACGTTATGACTCGTTGCTTGATGAGGGCGATTTTCTCCGCCGGAGTTGCAATGTGGACAGCAAAATCGACCGAGTCACCCATATCCGGGCTCCGGTAGAAGTTGCCGATAGGCCTAGTGGCGAGCGTTACGTTGGGGAAGATGATCTTGAGATTGTCATATCTCAAGAAAACAGTTGTTAATATGTTCATTTCCTCAACAACCATCTGCAAGAATGAGTTGGAGAATGAATAAGCAAACAATATATTTGATCAGCATTTATCATGTGACATCTCCTGTTACATTTTCCGGTATTTACCATTTAGGAAACTCTGTTTTCCAAACATGTGAAGTGTGATCATTTTAAACTATAGCAACAAGTGATGATCATCCTTAGATACAATAGAGAAACATAATGAGATAATAAGAGGGGTTAAAGTTAAAACACGACGACAACACGAACTCACTCGGATTTCGAGAGATCGTATAAGGTACCTGGACTCCATCAATCTCACAACGATCACCCACATCAAAGGGGTGTATCACGAACACGAAGATCACGGCCTCGAAGACAGTCTTGCACGTGTTCCCGAATATGAAGGCCACCACTACTATCTGCGAGCTAATGTAGAGCAAGAACTTGCTCGTTGCTAGCTCAAGTATGACTAGGCAAAGGACAATGATGATCAAACCCACGATCACATTCACCATGTGGTGGAGCTTGTCGACTGCGGTCTTGGTGTCGTTGAGCGTCAGGGCGAGCGCCCTTCGCTCTATGAACGCGTTCACCTAATGGAGGTGCACAATGTGCTCAATTGGTACTTGCAACAATTAAATTCAAACAGGGCTCATTCTACCACCAGGATAACACACGCATACCAAAGACCACTACGATATCTCTTAATCCAAAACTCGAAAGCAACTAATGCTACAAAGAGTAGGCCTTTTATACTTACCACCCAACTCTTGAGGGAAGCCTTGCTGATCTTCTCGGCATCGGTAGTGCCCTCCACCGTGTTCAAGGTCTTGACCGCGTCTGGCTCCGGCAAGAACCGCATCAGATCATCAAGGTATATGTACCTACACCAAAACACACAACAAAAGAATAAGTTATAATCATCACCACATTAGCCTAATGAAAGCTAGTGCTACAAAAGAGACTCACTTAGCTTTGGGCTTAGCCACATTGCGGAAGATCTTCCTTGCTGCACACTTGGCCTCGCACTCGCTCCTGATCTGAGTCGAGGCCTCGTCCTCCTCTGTACTCAGCTGCGCGCGCTCGTCCAAGGTCGTGAGCACCCCTTTCCTCACCACCTTCATCAGCCTCTTCATGTTCCAAGCAGACACATTCTTGTGATTCAACTTGTTCAAATTCTCCATTGATATATCCTTCTGATCATTTGAGTTCTTTGGCATTTCCCTAGACTCTTGATTCTTGGTTTCTTGATTCTTCTGCAACTGACCGGATAGCTTGAAGCTCACTCCCTTCGTCGGCCTAGGCGGCAATCCACCACCACCACCATTAATCTTGCCACTCTTTGGTGGCGGCTGCGGCTGCTGCTGCGGCTGCGGCGGCGGCTGTTGCTGCATAGTAGGGGGCTTCAAGTCAGGGGGAAGAGTGGCTCCTGCATTCTGCAACCTCCACACCTCCGCCATCGTCCTCTCCTCCTCCTCCTGCAGCTTCTTGATCTCCATGTGAGGTGGGCCCGACAACGTCTCGATCACCTTCTGATTGAACAACGACTCCTGGATCCGATCGAAGAACGTGCTGACGTGGAAGGACGAGGCGAAGACCTTGACCATGAGCGTCTTCACTAGCCATAGGAGAGTCCCGATGATCATGCACACCAAGAACTTGTTCACATACCACAAGAATCTGATGTTTCCCTGCAATTTCTGGTCGAACATGGAGTGCCATGCAGCCAGCACCAGCCCCAGCCATACGCAGTTCTGCACCGGCCTCTTCACTCCATACACGAAGTACAAAACCCTCTTCCTCATGAAGAAGTTCCTCTCTATGAAGAACACTACAATCCTAATCCCCCAACCGGAGACGAGTCTCCCACAGATCAGAACTAAGATCAAGACCTCCCATTTCCATAGATGCAAGCCTCTGAACTTCTTCTTCTTCCACCTGTCGTCAATGGAGGTGGTGAGGATTAGGGCTGTGATGATGAGGATGAGGCTAATCCATTGAAGAACGGTGAGGAAGTTGATTTTATTCCTCTTGTACTCGTCGGGTAAGTCCTCGTCGAAGAGCGGGTCTTCCTCTTCGTCTTCGCCGGGTCGGGTAACCATGCCGGAGGTCCGGCCGGTGACTTCGGATCTCAGTTGGCCGGATTTTAGCATATCGGATTTTCGGTCGGGTATGGGCTCGGGCGGGTCGAGGAGTCTTGATTTGGTCTTCATTCGCCCTAAATTGCTGTACCTTCGTTGGATGGAGGAGGTGCATTTTAGCACCTGGCCTTCGTTGTTGCAGGCGGGGCCATCGGCGGCGTTGGTGGGGGCGTTCATCGATCGGCGGCGATTGAGGGCGCCTTGAGTGGCGTTCTCGTCGTCGTCGGAGGAGGAGGGGGAGGAGAGGGGGGATTCGTTGATCTCGCTGCGGTACTTCTCCTGCTCCTCCGCGCTGATGTTGCTGAAGCTCTGGGCGACGGCCTCCGCGGCGGCGAAGTGGCGGCTCCTGTTCCGGTCGTCGTGATTGGCGTTCTGCGGCGGGAAGCTGCGGGAGGTGGAGGCGGCGGCGGTACTGCTGGAGATGGAGCCGGCGCGGTCGTGGCGGAGCTCATCCATCTCGAGATCGACGTCGAGGCAGAGATCCCCGCCGGCGGCCTTCTGCTTGTGGAGGAATTGACCGATCAGCATCGACGGCGGGTCCTCGAGAAGGTCGACACGCTGCTGCATGGCGGCGTTGGATTCATTGTTCCAGAAATCGAGGCTGGAGTCGCGGCTGCGGGAGATGAGGTCGGGGCGGTGGAGGTCGGCGGAGTCGATCTTGACGATGATCTCGGTGGGGCTGGAGGCGGAGTCGCGGCGGTGGTCGGAGAGAATGGGCTGTTCTTCATGGTGGGCGTCGTGATCGGGGGTGAGGGAGATTTTACGGCCATGCATAAAGGTGGTCTGGGATTTGAAGCTCTTCCTGCGAACAAGGAAGCTCCGTCAATGGAATCCGATTTACAAAACCAAAGCAAATAATTAACAGAGAAAGATTTATCAGAATTTGATCGTAATTAAATTGGTTAATTACGTAGGAATCTGGCGTGACATGAGATTGAAGACGATGATCAACCCACCCAGTTCCTTATCAACTAGTAATGCTTTTCTTGTTTTTTACTATATTTTCGTTTTATACATTCTCTTATCACATGCATTATTTTTCAATGTTTTTCCTCTTTTAAATGTAATACGAGTTTTAGGCTACCCAGAAATGCGCTTTATTAATTAAAGTGTGGAGTATCACACTATTATATAAGGCTGACGAAATGATGATAAATATAATATAATCGTGGTTAATTATTCTTTTACTTATCAATACAATACAATTATAAGTTTTTTTCTCGATTCAATAACATAGTTATTAAATAATATCGTCTTAGTGATTTTATAACGTACGCAATATCAAGGCAGCATGGTAATTGTTATTTATTTTATCATTTAATAACTATGATTGGAAATTAATAATTAGTTATCTAAAAAAATATTATCGACATGTGACATTATTTTAGTCGTGAACACATTAACCGTGAAAACTCGTAGATGAGTGTGATTTTATAAATAATTTTGATTTAGAACATTTATTGGGAAAATTTGTAGTTGGTCTTCAAAACTAAAGACGGATAAATTTGTCTAGAATAAATTCCAATTGCTGCATATTACGTTAGTGTCTATTTGTTCACTAAGGATAAAAATAATAGCGTTCCAAGAGAAATCAACAATTAATAGCAATTACTATTATGCTTTTGAGCTTCTCAAGATTTGAATTTGATCGACAACCCATTCTACATTTTATGTATTTTTAATTTTAAATATTTTCACAATACTTTAATAGGATTCGTCCATTCTGGGTTAATTTTAAATATTTTCACATACTTTACTTTCTGTAGTTTTGAATAATTATCAAAACTATAAAGTCAAGAGCTTCAACTTACATTACTTAACTTTACACAAATGACTAATAACATCATTTATACACTTGATCGATATTTCATGAAACTGACATCAAAAGACCAAGAATCAAAATATTGAAAGAAGAAGGTTTGCAAAAGTGAAACTATTGTAAGCAATCAAAGGGCCTAACAAGCTAAGGAGTAAGCCTTAATTTGCATCGAGTATAATAACAGTAAAGAAAGAAAGGGATTACTGTACAGTGCAGAATAGAATAAATGGAGACTAAGGGTGCAACTAACCCTAAAATTGGAGGTGAGTCTTATCCCTAAATAAATATGTTCCTTCTTCCTTCTTTTATTGAATCATCTGTTATTCACAGTCAACGTCTCAATGAGTGAAAAAACCCTCCAGATTTTTCCTTTCGCTTATCGCCTCCTCCGTCGTCACCGACCTGAATTGGGATGGATAAGTGAGAACCCAGTAAAACGATATTCGTGTGGAAAACCAAACAACGAAAGAATTTGCATCAAGAACAAGGGCGAAAAGGAACACAGGTATGCATGACGATCACAAGAATAAGCGAAACAGTACCTCCTTAGCAATTTTCTGCACGATCTCCATTACTTCGGAAAAGTCTGGTCTTGATGCTGGATCTTGCTGCCAGCATTTTTCGAGCAGCTCAGCAAGCTTTGGATGAGTGTTCTTTGGAATTGTTGGCCTGAGACCCTAAAAGAGCCATGAATGGAACAGGTTTTTAAGTTTAATTTAACTTTTTAAAGTTTTTTACAGGTGTGTATAGAGGAGAACTAGTCTCTGCCAACTCCATAAGTAAATGGTGTTTACCTTTTGGACCACTCCAACGGCTGCTTGTAAAGGAGTCAAGTACTCGTAGGGAATCTGACAAAAGAAAAAACAAAACATCAACTAATTGCGATCTGGAAGAATGACGACTCGACTATTCAGAGAGAATAAATTGTACCTTTCCTGTTAGTAGTTCCCATAAAACCACCCCAAAGCTGAAGATGTCTGCCTTGTGATCATAAGGTTTATGTTCAATTACCTTTAAGAGAATAACAATAGTAAGAAAATCAAAATATGACATATAACAACGACATTCATGTTTAGAACTCAAAGAATACAAATTTTCAGAAGGCGCATAAACCAAGTCTTCTAAAATCTGACTCGATTCAAAGAAAGCATACCTCAGGAGCCATCCACCTATATGTCCCAGTTTCAGCTGTCATTACACCTGATTGCGATTTCACTCTAGCTACCCCAAAATCAGCCACTTTAACGACCTGCACAAAAGGACTTTTGAGATCTTCCAAACTATCTACAGTATTTGATACAGAAGATGGAATGCTAGATTAAGGACCTAGGTACATGTTTGCACTTGGAAGTATAAAATTATCTTCAATTCTACTCCAAAATCAGAGAATATCAAGAACTCCTTTCCCAATATTTACAAAAGAAGTTTAATTCTACACATGGATAACTATAAATTTGATAGATCCGGGAATATGATTGAAGTACACAACTCGTTCTAAAAAATTAAATCAGGCAACAGAGGCACTTAATGCTTACTTCATTTTCATCCATCAAAAGATTTGCCGCCTTCAAGTCCCTGTGGATGATATTGTTCTGGTGCAAATAGTTCATTCCCTTTGATACATCAATAGCTACTTTGAGTAAAGCTGGGAGCTTAAAAGTACCCTTTTGCTTATGTAAATAATCATATACGCTCCCTCCAGACATGAATTCTGCAATCAAACAAACAGAAATTTGAAACCATAATTTCCTTCAACATTATTAGAGAGAGGCGAAATCAGAAATCTACATTTTTAAGGCAATGGGTACTTTGTCAACACATACCTGTCACTATGCACAAGTTAGGAGGCTTTGTGCATGCTCCTATAAACTGCACAACATTTTTGTGTCGTACTTTTCTGCAAATAGCATATACTAATGAATAAGGGAAGTTTCAGATAGTAGGACAGTTCAGAAATCTTCCAACAATAACGATATAACTTAAGCTAGATGCTAGTATCAACATAATGGACTTGCATGGCTGTAAAGTGACAGTGAGAAAAACTGTCACAAATTACCATTTCAAAACCCAAATTCAACAATATTGGAAGAATTATCAAAATACTCCCTCCGTCCCACTCAAGACGGCCCTTTTTGTTTCCGTCTGTCCCATGAAGATGGCCCATTTCCTTTTATAGTAACATTTTTGTGCTTTAAGTCTATTGGGTAAATAAAAAGAAGGGGATTATCTTGGTCTGCATGCCGAAAAGAAATGAGCCATCTTGAATGAGACAGAGGGAGTATTGTTTAAAGGGTTCCGGGGTATCACTATCACCACTATAAATGTAAATTTACTTTGACGAACCTCATTATGTATACTTCCTGGGCAAACTCCTTCTGTAATTCAGTATTCAAGCGCTCAGTCTTCAGAATTTTGATTGCTACATCCTGACTGCAGTAAGTACCTTTATATCTGAAAAAAAAGAAGTTGATTTTCTTTTACGAAATAGAACTCTCAACTGCACTCATAAGTCTTAAAGAGTAATGACCCTGGTACTTACAGATCACCATAAGATCCTGATGCTACCTTGGACTCAAATTTCAAAAGCTGTGGATCGATTTCCCAGACATCAGTACCATCATTAGGTATTTTCAGATGCTCAGATTCACTTTTAACTGCTATGGGATCAAGTTCACTGAGAGAAGGCAAAGGATTTGTATTTGGCCAAGAATTTTTCTGCATCAAACACAAATGATTCATGACAGTGCCATACCATAACATAACTTGCAAGAATTATAATATGCTATATAGTAGTGTCATTAATAATAATGATAAAACATGCATATATAAGACAAATAGGATTAACTAAAAAAACGGAAAAGGATTCCAACAAAAAAAATGTAGACTGATCCCACACGTATGGCAATAGAATAAAGGGATTCATCAAGCATCAGCAACAGAAGCTTCATCTGGCTTCATAGAAAGACCAGACTATAAAGGTTGCCTCAAAGAAGGGGTATAGTGTGAAGTACCTCAATCTTGAATACTTCTTTTTCAACAGCAGTCCGGAGTTGCTCAACCTCCTGAAAAGTTCTGGAAGTCAGGAGCGAACAAAACGTGCACGGAAACAGCAAAATTACTGCATGCTCACAAGGATTTTTTTTTTCTTCCTCTTTAACATGCTAATAAGGATTTTAACGAGCATTCAATATTTTTCATTCAACACGAACGGGGGTGGATTACCAAAAAAAATGAAACAATCCATACAACAAAAATTGTCAATGTAGATACCTCAACGGGCCATCCATCAACAACAAAGACATCCAGCGAATAGCCATCCACAGTGGAAAAGGCATGTGCTTCTTGGATGTTCAGTCCAATTTCAGCTAATAAAGAAGTCAACTGCAATGCCCATCATTGAAGAGTTTACTTAATGTTGAATCTGTTTTCTGGCATCCATTAGCACAAAAAAAAAGTATGCAAGGACAAATATATTAAAAGACGGAACACTTTAAATATTTCTAAATGTAATCAATTTCAAAAATCAGAAATTTGAAGATTGACTAACAAGTTTGACCTATAAATCTAGTCCATATGGAGTTACATCCATATTTATTACCAAAAAAGGCTACAAATGTTTGTGCTTTAGCTAGCACATCCAACAAAGTCCATTTACCAGAGTCCTCTAAATGATTAGATAAAAAAAGAAAATTTAGCCACATGTCCCATCTCATTTGACAATATGTAGCTATGCTAGCAAAAGCAGATACATACCCCAAGTGTACATCTACTAAGAAAAGATAATGATCGAAAAAGAAACTCCAAGGATTAATACATCCAGAAATAATCATAAGTGACCTAGCATGGTGCATTTGGGTAATTGCCTCAATTACCTGACTGAGAAGCTTTGGTTTGTCATCCGCTGAAAAGGTAATCTCATGCATCGGCCTGCATTGATGTTAAGGAAAAGGTAAGCTTTCATGACATGCAACTTCAACAGTCAAATTTGGAAATGCAATTTACAAAATAATTTAAGGAAAAGTAAAGTCGGTTCAAGATTGCCTCATCTTCCCTGGAAAATCAAGACTATCAACACCTATTTTCAATTTATTTTTCAAAAGATCCAGAAAATGCCTCCACTGACACAAACTAAGCCAACAAACAGAAATATTTGTTTGATAATTCCGAATGTCAAAAGAAAAATTGAGCTTCTGTGAAGAATGTACTTGAGAAAAACAATGTAAGAGAGGCTCAAAAATGTGAGATTACAAAACCCATATATGCCCCCAACCCCCATTCCCCAAAAAATGGAAAATGGCTAATGTACCAACTACTTTTGGTGGGCCCAAAATAAGTCAACCAAAGTACACAATGGGTGGGATATAGAATTTTATCTCTTGCATTGACTCCAACCAATAGCAGTCTAAAGATTGAAAGCAACTAGTCATACATAATGGCAACTAAGCACAAAACAATGCAAGGAATCATGTCGAGATCAAATCACCCATATAGTATACCTGGGAAGCTTGGCACCAGCCTCTATGGCGCTATCCCCATCTTGAACTTCAGATTTGCTTACTTCAAGTGCAAGGGCTTCAAGATTAGGAGAAGAACCAAAAGCAGGTGGGGGATGGATGCTGAATGAAAAATAGAGTAGTAAATATTTGAAGATTCAGTAGAGCCTCACATACTACATATATAACTGAATTCAGAGAGAAGTCAATAACACCTTTTAATGATGAAAGACATGATTCAAAATTGAAACAGTTAATACATGGGCAACCATGACAGACAATTTTATATTTCGAAGAGTCATTCAGATATACCTTCCCCTTCTAGGCGAATGTGAATGTACTGAATCCCCAGAACTCCCATCAAAGGTAGGCACAACCTGTGCAGGATTGAATTATTTTCAGCAACCAGTTGGCATCAACCACGCAATATAGGTCATGCAAATAATGAAAAAACATAGGCAAAGAGTTTTAGCTCAGTTCTGGAAGGGTCATCCAGAGAAACACCCAACGTTTAAATAAGATCTTTCTGTGAGAATGAAAACAAGCATCTGGGTGGAACGTAAAAGATTTAGCAGATGCTCGTACTATAGGTCTAGGACTAAGGCAAAATATAATTTGGAGTTCGTGCTATTAAACGAATGACCAACAGATACTGCATGAATAACCATATAATTAACACTAAAACATATCCGAATCACATCCGGAAACAGAATAGTAACAATTTACTTGTACAAGCCGAACTTCGAAAGCTGGCCTATTAGCAGGATCCCGAGCCAGATGCAGTAAACGCTTGTGCGTGAGAACATCTTCTGCCCTCTCAACGTTCACATCCATTGCATACCTTCGATGCAGCGAAATAAAAACTCAATCACGGAGTAACTACTAAACCAAATCGATGCAGAACGCCGCATCTGTAGATAAATAACAATGATTCCTGACATGCAGCACCAAAATAGTAGGTTTCGATGTACTCTGATTCGATTAGAGCAATATGCTTACAGCATAACAACACCTTCCAGCTATCAAAAGCATAACAGATAAGGAGAAAACATGCTTCAAAACGGAAAACGAATCACCGCTCAAATCAACGAAACCTGGAACGGACAAACTATACCGACAAAAAATTGCAACTACGTTAAGTGCTGCTAAGAGTAAAGGCAACCTGGCTGGGAGGCGATTGAAATGCGCCCAAAGCTGATCATCGAAATCCGGCTCCTGCGCCTCGGGAAGATCGGATTCCTTGAGCCGCCGCAAAACCTCATTGTAAACCTCCGTCTTCTTCCGCTGCTGGCGGCTCTTCGCCGCCGAGGACTCCACCACCCTACTTCCGCAGCTCTCGTTATCTTCCATCACCATTTGAGATTCTGACAAATCGCAACCACCAGCGGCTTGATTTTGCTCACAATTTTGGATCCAACGGCTTTCACGGTTCACGTAAAGTGAGATTTCTTTGTTTCCAACACGCACGTAGTTGATGTAGATTTGAGATGGCGAACGTACTTACCACCCACTGGTAAAAAGGAAAAAACAAAGTATAATTGGGAGAATGAGAGAAGCTTGAGATTAATTTCACTGAATCACTACCGAATGTGAATTTGATATTTCTCTTCTTCCATCCATATCCCCTCTCTCCCTCTCTTCAATCTCTCTCTGGTTTGTGGAATTGATTTGGGTTTTTTGTTTTCTAATAATGGTGTATAAATTGAGAAAAAAGCGTGTCTAGGGCTAGTCCCGGTTTAGGTATGTCGAAAAAAAATACTTGCAACTGTAATTTTTTTAATATATACTGATATTTGAAAATATCTTCTATTACCAAGATATACTTATCTTCTACTTTTAGACGGATCTATTCAGATGGAGTCGGGTTTAAAATTTTAATTTAACTTCCAACTATAAACTCAAACTAAAATATCGGATGCTTCTCATTTGAGTTTTTCAATTAATTTATTCAGGTATCTAAAATTATCCAAATTTACTAACATTATTTCTCATTTAAGTAAGATGAAAATGAATATAATTCTTAAATCATTTTATTATTCGATCTGTTTTAACTAAAATTATGAACGTTTTTTAATCAAAATATGACATAAATAGCGGAACCTAAAGACTAAAGAATAATAAATTAGATATTGTAATGGTATATTTTGTATACATTGATAAATTAAAATATTGAAGCCAAACATCTCATTATTAAAATATTGTTGATGGAGGAATAGAATACAAAATCGAAATCCTTCACGAGTTTTCACAGCCTTGTTTAATTGCCTCTTAATTCAAAAATTATTGTTGCAAGTGAGGGTCCATGCAGTGTTATTTATTTAATATTATTAAGGTGTTAGTGGCGCTTAATTATATCTAATTATTCAATTAGAGAATATTATTGTCCACAGATCGGAATTAGGGTGAGTTCCAATGAACTCATTAATTAATCTAAGTATTTTAATTTGTGTACTTATTTATTTTCAGAATAATTAAAAATACATAAACTCAATCAAAATCGCTTGTTGAGAAAATCGTACTCCATATGTCTCCTACATTTCAATATTAAATCGTGACAATATAAAAGACAATTCAGTTCAGTTAAATATATGAAGTTAGAATTATGAATGGACAATTTCTCAAAAAATAATTATCTCTTGTATTATAGAAATTATTATTTATAATTTATAAAATTATATTTTAAAATTTTGTAAATATAATCTAAATTAAATTATTTTTTTCTATCGCATTACTAAAATATTATCCTCTTTAAGAAATAAGTATACAAAAATTAGTTATGAAGTTCGTTAAAAGTGAAAGTGTCATTATATGATTTTTTTTTTATTTTATTTATATGTTATTACATAGATTTACTTTTACAATGTAAAGTTACGGCATATGTTGTTATTGCATATTTTGGCGGCCTCCCGCTTTGGAGAGATGTGGTTCGCACGTGGAATACGAACGCCTCCACGTGGGAACACTCCACGTGGCATATATATATTTATATTCTTTCAATGATGTTTGTTTCTCTTTAAGTTTTTATTCAAATTTATGATTGGACCAAGAAAGAAGTTAAATTTTTATATCATAATTTAATTTTGTACGTTCACGTAATGATAATATATAATTATTTTAATATTAATATTATTTTTAACCATTTTTTATAATTTCTAGCTTATAACATATTTTTTAAATATTTGATTTTTCAAATAAATATCAATTACAATTAATATAAATTTTACATGTAATATAAATAAATGAAATGTGGAATAATTGATTATAGTATATGTTTTGATTTTGTTTTGCCATTTGAATTTAACTATAGACATTATTCACCCATTTTAAGTATTAAAAATGCAACTATGTAGGGTCATTATTGTAGACTGGGACAACTCAGCTCACGAAATAAACGTGAATTCATATTAAAGTGCTTTATTTTATCTTATTATTCATTCATTAAAAATAAAGAGCATTTTTTCACATGATTCATTGTTCATTCCAATAAAATTAATCAACATAATTACTATAATAAAATTTGCAGATATACTATTGTGACAAATAAAAATATATTTTTATTATATGTTATCTTGGTCAATGTTATAAAATGAGAAAACACATTGGAACTTCTATTAATATATGTTATGACGGTTAGTACAAGAAAAATGCAATACACGTGGAATTTGACCTAATTTGTGTTCATCCACACAATAAATCACACCTTTGCTAGCAGTTAGCACACTATTTTAAATTTTTAATACAATTATTGATAGTGGTTCAGTTCATCAAGATATACTTCAAAAATAATTATGTTTATTATAAAGTTTTGTTTGAGTATATTTGATATATTGGAGCCCACCACGATAATCTAAATAAATAATTGTCGCATATATTATGATAATTGATGACTCTACAAGTCTTGATAAATGAGCACATATGTAACTCATCACATAATGTGAGAATAAATTAAAAAAATTTGAACAAAATCTTAAATTATACATAATAGTTAAATGATCATTGAGTTTGGTTAAGCGATCTTATCAAAAAACTGTACTATCTATTCTAACTAGGATAAGTTGTATTTTTCTTTCAATCGTCTAAATAACACGAGTCATTTAATTAAACACATAAATTTAAATAATACTCTCTCCCTCTCGCTAAAAGCAGCCACAAGTGAATCGACACAAAGATTAAGAAACTAAAGTGTTGTGTGTGAATAAAGTAGGAGTGATGTATTTTAAAGGTAAAATTTTTTCCTTTTTAGGAAAGTGGCCACTTTTAGTAGGCCCAAAAAGGAAACATGGTCACTTTTAGCGGGACGGAGGAGTATGTATTTATATTATCACTTTATAATACTTTTCGACTCTAATTATATACATCTTAATTACCGAGTACGAAATAAATGTTTATCCTAACCAAAACGGAGAGGTATTGAAAATAGTGTAAATTGCAAGTGGTTTGAATACGATCAACAACCACTTTCAATCAAGAATAGACTTATTGTCGGTTGAATTTATTGGAATAAGAAATAAATTATACTCTCTTCATCCCAATAAGCAATAAGCATGACACAAAACTTTTAAGCACGGTTATTAAGGAGAGTGTATAAAGTAGTGTAAGAGTGATAAAGGTGGTAGGGTCCACACCTTTTTAAAAGGATAACTTTTACTATTTTAGAAATGTGTCAAATTTAGTGGGACATCCAAATAAGAAAATTAAATAATTGTGCCAACTTAGTTAGGGGTGGGTCGGTACGGCATACCGAAAAAATTTTGTCATACCGTATACCGTACCGAAAAATACGGTATGAAATATTGTATACCGATACCGTACCGAACATGTTCGGTATACCAATCGCCGATACCGTTACCATGCCGAACTTTCGGCATGCCATACTGAATTTTCGGTATACCGTTCATGCCGAAATTTCACGGTATACCGTTCATGCCGGAATGTCACGGTATACCGAACAATAACATAAGAAAAATGAAAATTTCCTAACAAAAATATTAATATAAATTAAAAGAGCAAGCAAATATAAATCATTAATAACTCACTAACATTAGATGTATTGATATCATATATTACATTTACTAATATTAGATGTATTGATATCATATATGATATATGTACATATTTAAAATCTTAAAACACTACTTAAATATAATAATATGTATATTAGCTATGCTTTACTGCTTTAATAGTAGCTAATATTGCTTTAGGTATATTTAATAAATTATATATATTCTACATGCTTAAATTATTTATAAATAATAATATAATTAATTTATAATAAATTACTTATAATCTAATAAAGAATAATTAAAATATATTTGCAAATAATAATTTATTCATAAAAATTAAGATTACATATATTATAATGTTATTATTAAGATTTAAATTCTTGTGAGTATGATGATTGGTGAATGGAGTGTAAAGGACTCGAATCAAACTTCAAATAGTATATCAGTATAATACTCGATTTGATAAAATTCATTAAGTTATTTGAATAATTAAAATTTATTTGCAAATAATAATTCATTCAAAAAAAATAATAATTAAACTTACCTATATTATAAAGTTATTATTTAAATTAAAGTTCTTATAAGTATGATGATTGATGTGAATAGGGTGTAAATGACTCGGATCAAACTTCAAACAATATATATATCAGTATAACACTTGATTAGATAATTAAAATATATTAGCAAATAATAATTAATTCATAAAAAATTACATGTATTATAATGTTATAATAATACTCGATTTGATGCAAATTCATTAAGTTATTTGAATATTTGAATATTCAAATTTAATTTTTATGCATCTATTTTATTTGATTCGTATTTGATTTGATAATGATATTTGAAAGTATTCAATTAGATTCAATTTTTAATATGAATATATACATATTACACATACAATATGAAATGTCAATTATCATATATGAATATATAATTATTCGAATATATAATCATACTTCATAAACTTTTATTTGTATTTAAATATTAATGGAATCATTTTTCCCACATTTGAATTTTGAATCATAAAATATTAAATAGAAATATGAATATTCGAACATATATCTCAATCAAATTAAAATTATTTGATTATAGGAGTACACCTCTAACAAATATTTTTGCAATAATATTACATAAAATATAATACAATTATTATCTTTGTTAGTATATATATTTACTTTTACTCTAATTACTAAAATATTAAAAAGAAGAAATTATATATTGTATTTGCAATATTATTCTATAGTATATCATTAATATTATAAATTAATTTTTATTTTAATATTAATGTTAATCAAATATAAAAATAAAATTAATATATAATTAAAAATATAAATATAAAAAATTTCGGTATATACCGTAATACCAAACATCCGGTATATATCGATTATCGGTATTTCGGTATATACCGTTATACCGAACTTTCGGTATATACCGAAAGTTCGGTAAATATTTATAATTCGGTATACCGCGGTATCGTCAAAATTCATACCGATACCGTACCGAAAAAATCGGTATACCGTTAATACGGTATTTTCAGTTTTTTTTCGGTTCGGTATGCCCGGTATACCGATTTTTCGGTATTTTTTTCCACCCCGAAACTTAGTGGGACGGAGAAAGTACAAATTTACATCTTAATTCGAACCCAAGTAAGTACATTCCATTTGGATCCCTAACTTGTGTTCAAAGTCAATGAAATACACAATAAATAACACGTGGCCCTTTGACTTACAAAGAAGAAGAACATTATTAGGGGATTTAGGCAAGTAGATTTAGGGCAAACCCAAAAAAGAAGATGATTAGGATGCCATATGGGCAAATGTCTAAATGCTGACATGGCACGTGCCCCTTTGAATCTCGATGGGCCATTTTCGTTATTACTTTTATTTTTATTTTATCTGAGTATATCTCTTGATTTAGTTAATCCTACTTTCTATTATATTAGTATTAAGAAACAACAGTTTATAGTCATGAATAGATGAGATGTGGCGACTCGATCCAACTCTCTCTAAAATTAGAATTTTTGGAATATTACCATAGAATATGCCATTCCTAACTTTTATATATAAAATATCAATTAGTTTCCATTTTCTTTGTTCAAAATATTAATATAAAATTATTTGTTACTAGGATTCATATAAATTCTCAATTTTAACCAATCATACTTTACATAATAATGTGAATTTCAAATTAATAAGTATATCATGATTAGATGTGAAGGTTTTAAGACATTTAATTTGGGATACAAAGTGTGTATTTTATATTTTTTTACTATTCTTTTCCAATCATTTATTAGTTTTATGTAATACGATTATTTGATTAAAAAGTGCTACACATACATTTGTTTCTATTATTTATGTAACTATACGTCGACCACAACTACCAAATTGAATCTTTAAACCTTACCCAACATGCAATACAAAATACACTTACATAATAATTATAATAAGTAGACCATTATACTCCATAGATTTGAAGTTGCCAACTCAAACCCACCCACCAAAGAAGAAACAAGCCTTAAATAATAAAATAAAAAGCACGCAAAAGCAAATTTAGCATTGTTAGTGAATGAAATAGAGGCAGGGGAGATGTTTCCAACTCATCAAATACAACACACATATAAAGATAGTAACTAGTTACCATTACTAACTTTAGGACTATTACCTTGGGCAATATTTTATTTTAATTAAAAAAAAAAAGAGTGTAGAAAAATAATGGGGTCCAAATAATATATTATAAATGTAAGTGATGTAGCAAAGGAGCATTATCAGCATCAACTGATGATGACTCAACAAAAAGCTATTAATACAATTGAGACTATTTTTGTGGATAGAACCATATGTGTCCAACTCCAACTTGTGGGGAGCAATGCCCATTCCCCTTTTTTCACATTTTTTAGATTGAAAAATATATATATGCAATTTTTAGCTGTGGAGATATTTATTTTGATGATAGAAACAGCAAAACTATGTGCATACATAATTTAGTAGTACGATAATAATTGGGTGCTTTGCCTACTTTGGACCCACCATGTGAAAATAAAGTTAAATGTTAGCTTAATTTTCTTTCATATTAAATTTTAAATCAAGATTTTTTTTTGGTTATACAACTAGTGTATTTTGGCATATTTATTTTCATATTTGTATTAGTTGAGTTGGGTAATGGGCCTCTTACGGGGCCCAATAAATAAAGCATGAGAATACAAATAAGAGTTAATTGCCTATATTTTTTTTTGTCATTTAGGGTTTTCTTATTACTAGATTATTAATATTATAATTATTTTTTTTCTAATTTAGAAGCAATTAACCATAAAAATATTTACATCAGATCAAATTTGGAATCCAATTACACGTGTAACGAGTTCAAATTTAACCAATACCTTATAAATGGAGATAATATTATAAGATACACCAATAATTTAATACAAAGGGTTAAAGTTACATACCAAAAACTAATAGGATTAATGTCTCTAAGGTCCACCTGGGTGAACTTGTAGTAAAAAAAAACCACCATTTTTTCTCATTGTCAAGTAGGTCCATTCTAATACACTTTTGTTCAATTAAACCCAAAATATTGATGTGGTTTCACGTTTTTAACCTTAGTTGCAGAAAATCATCTGCGAATGAAATTTTGCATGATTCGCCGTCCATTATTCCTTTTTTTCAGAGATTTCTTCTTCTATATTTGATCGTTTGATGCTGGGTTGATTGTTACTACATTTTTCAGATTCAATTGCCTATTTTTTCTGTTCTAATTTTCGTTTTTTTGTTTCGACGGTTTCTCCGTTTTCATCGTCGGTTCTTCCTTGTTCCGAATTTTTGTTTCCTAATGGATTGCAGTTTCTCATTGTTGATTAAGTATAGAGAGGAGACGTTGGTTGTCAACAATTCACAAGTTTCAAGTTTCAATGATCTGATTTCCGCTGTTTTTTATTGATTTATGTAGTTTTGAACTTAACTTTATTATTCTATCCAAATTATGCAAAAACCAGAATAAACTAACAAGAGAACCATCAAGATAAATTTTTGAACCATATGCACATAATCTTAAAACCATTAGATTTGTTTTTCATACGAGATGGTTTATTTTTTATATGTTACTGGTTTACTTTGTACTCACTGATGGTTTAGTTATCTTCAGTTGATGGTTGTGTGTTGATTTATGCAGTTTGGAACTTAACTTTATTATTCTATCCAGATTATGCAAAAACCAGAATAAGCTAACAAGAGAACCACCAAGAGGAATTTAGGTTTCTGGTTTCTGGTTTCGCGAGGGTTTTGACAGAGACGAGCGAGAACCATTACATCAGACATTGTGAACCATAAGAACAGATGTAATGAACCATCAGCACATAAGTAATGAACCATCTAGTTTGAAATCCAAAACCATTACTGTTTTCATTCGGTTGTGAAATATAATCTCCAGCGATAACTGTTTTCATGGATGTATATATATCTGCCCTTGCACAATCTCCTCCTCTCCTCGCTGCCGTCGACGGCGGAGGTGTTACTATCACTAGCAGAGGAAGATTGGATCCTGGCGACGGCGAGGGATGGCAGAGACGAGCGATCGGAAGCGTAGATAAGGAGATACCAGAAGACGAAAATAGTGCAAGAAGCGATCCAGAATTTTTTGAGTGATCTGGGAGTCTCCATGGCTCTCCTAGAGGGTGCGGCTGAGTGAGAGAGAGAGAGGGGGGAAGAAGGAGGGGACAATTGAAGTGGAGAGGCGCGATTTATATGGGTGGTTTTTTGGTCCATCCACTTGTAATTTGGGGCCGCATGATAATAAGTTTTTTTGATGGTTTTTTTTGCCCAATATTTGGTCATAATGGACCAGCCCGTCTTTTTCTCAAACTAATAAGTCATAGTGTAGTAAAGTCGCACATATTAGGAACAATAATCACAAAAGAAAAATATTCACAGATATCACAACAAAAATAAGCTTTAGACACAAGTGTGAGTTTCTTCACCATGATCATTCAAAGAGGTCTTCCATGTCCACATCATATACCATTTCATCATCGTCATGTTCTTCTTCATCTTCTTCTTCATCATCATCATCATCATCATCTTCTTCTTCACCTCCGAGAAGCCACTGCTCGAATTCATCGACGTCGTCGTACTCTTGCAAATGAGCATCCTCCATATTATCCCACTGCTCCGTCCACAGCTCGTCGCCTTGAGTGGTAACGTGCATGAAGGGCCTGCTTCGTGCCACAGCATCAATTATATCTCTGTTCATGGATCCCGTCACACCCAACCATCTCAGTCTCGGGAAGTACGGCCTCTTTAGCCACTTGAATGCGAGTTGAGTGATTCCCCCGCAGTTGTAGATGTCCAACAATCTCAAGCTACTGCCACACCACACGTTCTCATCAACCTGCATCGAGGCTAGTGCCATGACAGAGGTGTCACCGATGAGGGCGCATTGCCTCATACGAAGCTCGGATATTGGGACCCGACTTCTTGCTAGTAAAAGGATAGCTGCATCTGAGAGGTTGGGGAGGTTTGAGATGTCCAATTCTCTCAATTCTGGATTGGCATTTCCATCAAAGAGTGAAGAAATGCATCTGTCTGTGAGCCTTTTGCATCCTCTCACGGATAATGAAACCAACCTATTCATCACACCTTTGCTTAAGTAGGACAAGCCTCCATCGGTTATATCACAACCGTCGAGAAGTAGAGTCTTCAGCTTGGGAAGTGCACTTATGGCTCGTAGAGCTTCATCACCGAGGTTTCTGCAGTCTCGCAAGTCGAGAGAGCAAAGATCTGCATTGGATGACAGGCGCGTGACAGCCAAGTTTGTTAAGAGGTTACACCACCGAAGACTTACATGTGTCAGAGAACGAGACGTTGCAGCTATGTCGTGGAAAACGAGGTCGGTGAGATGCATTCCGTGAAGCACTCTGAGAATATATAACCTGGTGCAAGAATGCATCAGTGTTTTATAACCCGTATCCGTCACCTGGCAAAACCCACCAAGACAAATGCTTTCCAAACCCGAACATTTATCAGCCATAAGAAGGATGCCGAGGTCATTAACGCGCTTGAAGAATGTAGGTGCTATCTCTTGACTTCTTATCAAGCAGAGGTGTTTCAATTTACCATGAGCATTTATTTGTTGAAGACCGTTGTTGGTGAGATCGTACGCCATTCTAGGTTCCATTATGGGTATATCTCGGAGATCTAGGTGGGTCAAGGAGACGAGACACTTAGATATCGTGCTCACCATGGTGTCAGTAATATAGTCCACAGAAAGGCATAACTTCTGTAAATTAGGCAATACAGATGGCCGGGGATGATTTGATGCCTGGTGGAGCCCCACTGCAGGGCTAAGCAGTTCTGTCAGCATTACTGAGGAGATATACTCAATCTCGAGAGACATGAGTTTTGACGAGGCCAGAGCCCACACACGAGCAAAATTATGACGTAGAAATATGGAGACATCAAACATCAGGATCAATGTCTACAAAAGGAATACATCAGGGTCAGGATACCAGCATTCCTGAAAAATAAATTTGTACAAAAATAACTGAAAAGAGAATCAAGCCCGTGGAGCCTGGACGCATAATTCACGTTAAGGAGGGCCATCCAGTAAATTTATCACCTTGAGACTAGTTTTACACAATGGCTTATTCAATAAAGAATTCCACAATGAACGAGAGACCGTATGGGCATAAGGCAAGCTTCATTATTCATTGAAGCATAATCTGATGAAGGTTACTACATGAAGTTAACCACTGTGAAACTACTAAATGTAATTTCACAGAGACTGCTCCAATCACATAAACGATACGCAAAATGAACCTCATTCTAAAAAGTTCTATCCAACTCATCTTATGTAACTTCCCTTACAAGAAAATCTATAACGAAAACACAATCCGACTGTAGGCAATATCAGATACGTTCAATAAATCCAATTTCAGTAACTGAAAACAATATTATTCTCAAGTCTCAACCATTTCCCCAAAGTTACCCCAATCGAATCAGTAACGAGATAAACCCTTACTTCCAACTGAGTACAACCAGTGAGCATTTCTTCAAGATGCAACACATCAACTGATCTCCCCCTTTTCTCTGCTACGGAACTTAAATACAGAAACCTGAAATGGGGATTAGTTCAGATACAATGCATTCAATTCGATAATGAAAAGACCAACAAAGATGAAAACTTCTCAAACAAGAAGTCAATTACCAAGAAATAATAACAAAAGATGCGAACTTTCGCGGAAAAATGACGAAAACTACAAACCTAAGATCCTTGCAACTGCGTCCGAGCTCGGATAGAAGTCTGCCGCTAAAATCCGCGCAATTCCGGAGGCAGAGCTCCTGCAGAGAAGGGCGGAGGAGATAATCTAGCGACGAATCGTCGAGGCGCGTGCAATCCACCTTCAGGCTACGCAAGTAGGGGTTACTCTGCGGCATCAGCGGCCTCAATAAATCCATGGAAGGCGCTATATCCTAAAACACAATCCGGAAAAGGAAAAACAAATTAGTGAAAATTTAATGATCAAAATTAATACAAAAAATCTAGGGACAAGTCCCATAGCATCATAACTCACCGGGAGATGGAAATTGGGGAGGAAAGAAAGGATTTCGGAAGCGCAGGAGCGGCAGGCCTTACACGTGGAGGCCAGTGATAGGATGGATGGCACGTCGAGCTTCGTCATGATCGTCGAGATTAGGGCTGCCGGGAGATGATCCAAGCCTTGAACTCCCGAGCGGGATGGAGCAGCCATTGTCTTCTCTCTCAAAAGTGCAGACACAAGACAAGATGACGAAGGTAGGTGTAATTGGCTTGGGCACGAAATTTAAGGTGGGGTGTTCCTGTTTTGTTCAGTTCTATGCTTTTTCCTCACTTTTTCAATTGAAATCGCTACGACTCATTAGCGACTTTAAGCAAAGAGTGTGAACTTTCAACTATTACTACTTCTTCCACTCGAAATCACTTGATTATTTTCGACTCAGTTATAATTTGTTGATGTCTAGACTTTCTTTGATTCCTCCCCTCATACAAATTAAGAATGGGCTTATGATATATAACTAAAATAATTTGTATATCTTTTTATTTCAGTTTCAATCGAGTAATAAAGCCGAAAAATGACGACTTATCGAGAAAATATAACACCATTTTCATGATCTATTATTTCTTTGATAAAATATCTCAGTTTTAAATCGAATATTCTTAAAGGTAAGTTCAATCATAGAACTTAAAATGATAGTCATGTATATTAAAATTGCTATATATCATGATTTTAAATGATAAAAGTAACAAAAATGTACTAGAATTGGTAGTGGGCCGCGCGAACGCAGGCCCACCCTATCACAAATTACGACGTAGGCTCGACCACTTGGGCCGACCTTAGGCTGGCACCCCTCCAAAGTGCAATGGAGGTCACCAACCTAGGCCATGGGCCTTTCGGATCGCCCATTGACCCCGTCCAGGTAAGTATGTAGCCCAAGCTGCCTTCTTCCCATTTTATATGCGGTACACCTCTTCTCTATCTACTACTCTTTCGATGTGGGATTGATATATATGAACAGTTCATTAAACCCCTCAATTTCTCTTTCTCTCAACCGCTAGCGTATTTATAAGAAGTAATATTGTGAGGAAACACAAAACAAGACCAAATATTTGCCACTTCCTTTGGCCGAACCTAGTTTCTCGGTTACTCGTGAAAATAATCGGCAGCTGTGGGGGGGCAGAATTCCGGTCAAGGTATTCCTTTGAGATTTACACTTCTCAACCGAACAGGAACACCAGGTGTTCGAATCATTGTTTCTGAGAAATAAGCCGCAAATTCGACATGAGTCAAGATACTAGCAGAGAAAGCAAAAACCCAAAACCCAAAATATTTGGAGCAACAATCGGTGAAAAGGATGTTTTGCGCTTGATTGGTGGTATTGTCGAAAAGGGCTTCTCCGAAGTTCCAAAAACTAGGCCGCTGGCTCCACCTTCAGCGCCACGCCCCACCCTTCTGCCGTTTCCGGTGGCCCGCCACCGTTCACACGGCCCGGTATGCCTCCTTATCTATCTTCTTTCTTAGGGTAGGTGTATCTGCCTTTTTCTTTCTTTTCAAGTTTTGCGTTTGCTTTCACATTGGGTTCAGTTTGTAGTTCTGTGTTTTGTAACATCGGTATGGACTGCGGAATGAGCTGGATATGTTGCTTCTTTCTTTTTATCTTTGTTTTGGATGCTTAGAAATGGGGTGATTGTTGAGCAAGCGTGGGCGCTTCATTGTTTTGTTAATGTTGTTGTTTACTTGTTTAACAGCATTGGGCTCCTAGAGCTGGAAATTTGAAACATCACATTGACGAAGACGATGAAGATGATCTCTTTGGAAAAGAGGAAGACTTCGAGGGGATGGAAGTAGCTTCTGATGTTGATCCAATACAAAAAAAAGAAAAGAAATGTTTAGATTTTAGTGGTTCCTGGAAGATAGTGAAAAAAGATGGCGGTTCGGCTGACCATGCGAAGGAAAAAGGGAGGTGCTTGAATGGGACAGAAGTTGGGCGGAATGAGAAAGGGGCTTCTAATGGTTTAAAGAGACAAATTGGTGACAGTGGTGATGTCAAGTTGCAGTCTGTGACTACGGGTAATAATGTTCCGACAATCAAAGAGGCAAGAGCGGAAGCAAATGGTACATTACCTTTGGCTAGTGCAAAGGAGCTTCATAGCTTCAGAAATGACCGTAATGCAAATTCTGTTGCTACGGAGGTGTCTACATGCAAGAATGGATTGAGTGAAGATGTGGATCGGAAAATAGAGAGTATGCAAAAACCATATACAGCCTCATCTGATTTTTCCGCGAAGACGTTAGGTGGAGAAGAAAACAGTCTTCAAAGTGAGATTGATGCTGAGAATCGTGCAAGACTAGCAAGTATGTCTGCTGATGAACTTGCTGAAGCACAAGCTGAAATAATGGCTAAGCTGAACCCAAAATTGATTGGCGCATTGAGAAAAAGAGGCCAAGACAAGGGCAAGAGGCAGAAGTCTTCTTTGACAGGTGTTACAGGCAGTGCATCAGATGGCGTGCGACCTGAGGAAGCTCTGGCAAAAGGCTCTGGAAACGCTCTCTCTCA
>JAPKLX010000002.1:9513632-9571990 GCA_026898415.1 Leonotis leonurus | reverse complement strand
CGACCTGAGGAAGCTCTGGCAAAAGGCTCTGGAAACGCTCTCTCTCACGAGCCCAAGGAAATGGTAACTGAAGATGCTCAGAAAAATAAGGAGGGCAAAGTTTCCACAAATATAAGTCGAGATAAAGGTAGCATATGGGATGCTTGGAGCAAAAAAGTTGAGCATGTTAGAGATGTGAGATTTTCCTTAGATGGAAACATTATGGACTTTGGCTTGGAGTCGGATATTGGTAAGTTTCAATGAGCTTCATTGGTAACCTTTTATCCGTTAAGATCTAAAATGCTGGTGCATGATTCTAACTTTATTTTATTGAGTAGTCTGTTAATTCATGTTCGTGCTGAAAAACTAAAGCAACCGTGTTTGAGTAATTATTTCAGCTTAAAATAGATCAGTGGAGAACACACATACACATGTATGGTTGTTGAATATGCACTTCTGGAACTTTGGACATTCTGACAGGACTTCACCCGGTTTATGAGTGATACATTTCATAATCAAATTTTAACATAATTAGCATGCTTGAAATTTGATAAATTATTTGTCAGTACTCCGTGGGAGTTGGCAGTGCTTGTTCAAGTATTTAAGTTGGACTTGTTTCTTATTCTTTAAGGTGAGATCTTCTCTTCTGTCAATGTTGCTGATTGCAATTGTCTAATTGTAGGTCCATATAATTCAGATAATGTTTGCCAACGTGATTATCTTCGAACTGAAGGTGATCCTGGTGCTGCTGGTTATACAATAAAAGAAGCAATAGCCTTATCTAGAAGTGTGGTTAGTGAGAACTTTTTTTCAACCTCAGAACATACCTTTGACAATATCAATGTATCTAATTAATCATGGATACTTATTGAATACTTGTTTCAGGTTCCTGGGCAACGCACGCTTGCTCTAAGTGTGATTGCTGCTATACTTAAACGGGCAATTTCTAACATCATCCAGAATCAAGGTGATTCCTTTTCTAACATTTCTGATGCTGTGGAGTCTGCTGACTGGATGGCTATTTGGGCTTATGCTCTGGGCCCTGAACCTGATCTTGCTTTATCACTGAGGTAAATCTAAATATTACTTTGGTTTACTTCTTTCACCCTACTCAATATTTTTGTTTATAATTATGGCTTGTGGTAATAGAGTATGTGTGCCCTAACTGATGATCACACATCATATTTGTTCTCTTCTTTTATGTTAGACTGAAACATACAGCTGCTTCTGAACCTTGCATCTGGAATCTGGATAATTATTGACTGTTACTTTCTGTTATTGTCTGTAGAATATCCCTTGATGATAACCACAATAATGTGGTCCTTACTTGTGCCAAGGCCATTCTGAGTGCAGTAAGCTATGATACGAACAATATCTTCTTTGACATGTCGGAGGTAGAATTTTCATTTCCCATAAGATGTTTTGTTAGTAATGGTCTTGGTTTACGAATTATGAATTCACTGTTGTAATTTATAATCTCTATTTTTTCAGAAAACACCAACTTATTCAGGGGATGTTTGTACTGCTCCTATATTCAGAAGTAAACCAGACATTAATGATAGTTTTCTTCGTGGTGGTTTTTGGAAGTATAATTCTAAGCCTTCCAATATTCTTTTTGGTGCGGATGACAAAGCTGAAGGTGAGCACACTATTCAGGATGATGTAGTT
The DNA here is from genome assembly GCA_026898415.1 of Leonotis leonurus. Lineage (NCBI taxonomy): Eukaryota > Viridiplantae > Streptophyta > Magnoliopsida > Lamiales > Lamiaceae > Leonotis > Leonotis leonurus. The sequence goes on along the minus strand of JAPKLX010000002.1, from coordinate 9,570,343 downwards.
GTTGCTGGGCAGGATTTTGCTGCAGGTCTTGTTAGAATGGGGACTCTTGAAAGGATCTGCTATCTCTTGGAGGTAAAATATCAGTTTGACTTGTCTTAGGTTCTTAGTCATTTCAACAAGACTGAAAAATAAATTTTATACAAAATGAACTATGTAAAATAATTCTTCTTTCTGCAGATGGGTCCTGCTGCACCATTAGAAGCATGCTTAATATCAATATTGATAGCTTTAGCAAGGCATTCTCCAACTTGTGCTGCTGCAGTTTTGAATTGTGGAAGGCTTATCGAGACAATTGCTGGAAAGTTTGCTTCAAATGAACAAGTGGAAATCAATTCCAGCAAAATAAAATCTGTTACACTCTTCAAAGTGAGCTTTGGCTTCATGGTTTTTGGCTTTCTAAGCTTTTAGATCTGTTTTGCTTGCCTATCTTTTGTAAGTTTTCTCGATAAATGTCTCTTTGTTGATTCTTGTGTTGTTTTGAAGGTATTGGCTCGGCAAAGCAGGAAGAATTGCTCAAAATTTATAACTAATGGAGTTTTTCGTCAGTTGACCTGGCACTTGTACCGAAATCCATTTTCTCTTAACCAATGGGTCAAGTCTGGGAGAGAGTCCTGCATACTTTCATCTGCTTTGCTTGTTGAACAGTTACGTCTATGGAAGGTCTCCGTCAATTATGGATACAGTATCTCTGACTTTTCTGATCTATTTAGTTCGTTATGTGCATTGTTGAGTGTACCTACCTTTGAGAAACTAATCAGCAACAATGTGATGAATGAATACTGTGCTATTGCTAAGGAAGCATACCTTCTTCTAGATGTTATGGCTGGTAGACTTCCAAAATTCTATTCACATATGCAAGAAAGAACGGCAGATAGTAATCAAGATACAGAGACTTGGTCATGGAGACACTTTGGTCCCATTATTGATCTTGCCCTTGAGTGGATACAAGTTAAAAAGGTTCCCTATTTATCAAGGCTCTTCAACTCCCAATGTAATGATGGTGAGAGACTCGGTTTGCAGGATTCGGGTGTGAATTCCTTGTTATGGGTAATTTCTTCTGTTTTAAGTATGCTTGCCAGCTTGCTGAAATCTGTCATCCCAGAGGACTTCATGAGCTTTCCTAATGGTCGATTGCCATGGTTGCCGGATTTTGTTCCTAAAATCGGACTTGAATTTATAAAAAATGGATATTTCAAGCCTGATGCTCATCCTTCTGAAAATGGTTCCCTAGTTGAGTATTTATGTGATTTGAGGCTCAAAGGAATACCTGAATTGGCAATATCTTCTCAATGTTGCCTCCAAGGATTCATTCAAGTAGCTAGTTATGTTGATAAGTTGGTCCAACATGCAAATCTCGTTACCGATACTGCACAAATTGGATATGACAGCTTCTCAAGCAATGATAAGATTATTGCTAGTGGAATACTGAAGTCCTGTAAAGTTGAAATACAATATCTGCTATCAACTTTAACAAAAGCAATTAGCGGTGACTGGCAATTCATGCAGCATATCGAGATGTTTAGTCGAGGCGGCCCTGCACCAGGAGTTGGTGTGGGGTGGGGTGCCTCTGGTGGGGGTTATTGGTCGTTGAATACTTTGTTGGCTCAGCAAGATGCAAGATTACTCATTTACTTGCTCGAAACTCCCACAGTGCCCTCTACTGTAAATGCATCAGAAGCTGAAGAGATGGACTGCACGATGCAAAAGCTAAATTCTGCACTCACTGCTTGTTTAACTGTGGGCCCGGGGAATAGTGCTGTCCTCGATAAGCTACTAAATGTTATCTTTCAGGTTCCTGTACTCAAGCATCTGCGTTATGGCATCCAGAAGTTCCTCTCTCTTAGAAAAGGATACAGTTCTTTCAAGTGGAACTATGATGACCACGAATACTTGCTGTTTGCTAATGTTTTGGCCTCTCACTTTAAAACCAGGTGGCTTGGGATGAAGAAACGAAAAGCCGCATCTGAGATCAACCATTTTAGCCATAAACCTGTGAAGAAAGAAGTTCGTTCTTTGGAAACTATTCATGAGGATATGGATGCAACAAACAAGGCTGGTGAAGAGTCATCTTCTTTAATATTGGAGTGGGCTCATCAGAGATTGCCTCTTCCTGCACATTGGTTTCTCAGTGCAATCTCCACCCTTCAATTTGACAAGAAGGCTATGGAGGTGCCCTTGAACATTCTTGAAGTTTCCAAGAGTGGACTCTTTTTTCTCCTAGGTATTGAAGCAATCCCTACATTTCTTACCTCCAAGATCTGCTCGCCTTTTGAATGTGTTCCAGTTGTTTGGAAACTGCACGCAATGTCTGCAACGTTACTTTCTGGGATGGGTGTTTTGGAAGACGAGAAAAGCAGGGATGTCTATGAAACCTTGCAGAACATTTATGGTGAAGTAGTTGATGATAAGAAGAATTCGCATGTGCTTGGGAACGCGGATTTGGAGCACCTGAAATTTGCATCCGACATCCACGCGAATTACTCCACATTTATCGAAAATCTGGTTGAGCAATTTGCAGCTGAATCTTATGGTGATGTGGTATTTGGACGGCAGGTTACAATGTATTTAAACAGATCTGTTGAAGCTTCTGTAAGGCTTTCCGCATGGAATGCCTTATCCAGTGCTCGCGTTCTTGAACTCTTGCCTCCTCTGCATAACTGCCTTGCGATGGTTGATGGCTACCTCGAACCTATCGAGGCAAGTCTTCCTATTCTCATTTCTAACACTGTGTGTGTGTGTTATATAGTGTTGAATCGTTGCGCTCTCTCCGAATGATAGGGAACACAACATACATTGAACAAATGTCACGAGTTCGAATTTGGTGCAGGATAAGGAGGCTATCCTAGAGGCGTACACGAAATCATGGACTACTGGTGCACTCGACAAAGCAGCAAACAGAAGCTCGGTAGCATTCTCGTTGGTTCTGCATCATCTTTCATCGTTTATTTTCGGGAATGTCACTGATGATTCGCTCAAACTGCGCAACAAGCTTGCTAAATCTCTTATGCGCGACTATTCTCGTAAACAACAACATGAGGTAGGTAACTATTGCATCGACAGGTGCTCATATATATGTTATTAATGCAGATGAAAACATGCAAATTATACATTCGGGTCGTTTACTTCGAGTGATAAGAGTAGTCTGCCAATCGCCAGTAGTTAGATATGATTGAGCACACGAAGGATTGGACGATCAAACAAGTCCAAGAAACTGGTTTTCCGGGCTGAATGTATAATTTATTCAGTCCGGACCTGACCGGTTTATTTGACACATTAAGATAAAACATATCTGATTTCTCCTCTGCTCTCCAGCAACATGCTTATGTATAGTGTCATGAATCATTGACAGGGAATGATGCTGAAACTGATATGCTACCAAAAACCTGACCTCAACTCACGGGCTGCGTCGGAGATGGCAGCATCGTCCGTACCTGTATCGGAGGTAGAGAAGAGGTTGCAGCTACTGAGGGAAATTTGTGATGGATGTGCTGCTCAAATAGAGAAGCTTAAGTCCTGCATCAGAAAGGAGAGTTCAAAACGAGGTGGTGATCACTGATCAGCAGTGTTGAAGTGCTGATGAATTTGAATAATTGCTGCTGTTGTACATACAGCTAAGCTAGTTGTACCACACTTTTTTCCAATAATTTTTGTGCAGATTAGGAGATGGATTGGATTTCACACAAACAATTTTATAGTAATATATTTAATTTTGCCTTCACATAATGTTATCTCAAAAGGGCCATCGAATTTATGGATTAATTTGTAAAAAATAAAAAATTATCAGAAAAATAGAAATCACAATGTTTTTTTTTATAATTTATATGCAATTAATCTTTAATTTTAAAAATGAAAAATTTATTAATTTAGTGGATGTAAACTTAATAAGAGGTTTGGGGCTAAAATCGTCAATCAAATTAGAGTATATTTTTCAAAAGAAGAACAAAAAAAATGTCCGATCATAAAAATGAAGCAAAATCTGAACTAAAATTTCTTCGCTTCGATCTTCGATGGCGGATTGGTCTTCGCTCCCCGCCGAACTCCTCCATCTCATTTCCCAACACCTCCCCACCTTAACCGATGTCCTCCGCTTCCGCTCCATCTGCGTCAACTGGCGCGCCGCCGCCTCACCGTCGCCTTCCGCCGCCGCTCGCTTCCCCGTCCTCCCAAATTCTGGGATCTCCGACACTAGCTGGGGTTTCTACCTCTCCAAGCGTCCAATCTATTCCCTCCAATCACCGGTCCCCGGTCATTTCTCATGGATCATCAAATTGGATCGGGACAACCCTGCCCGAATGCATCTCGTCAACCCGCTCGATCGGACCCCGTACGAGCCCTTGCCTAGTGCTTTCCCTAGGCCCTTTAGCTTCTTCAACATTAGGGTTACGGAATTGGGAGAGGAATACGCGCTGCAGTATATCAATTTCAGGCCGACGGCGAGCTCGATCGGGGAGGCTGCGAATCTCTACATGGAAAAGGTCGCGGTTTTGAATAACGGGAGCGGCGGATTCGTGCTTCTGACAATTCACGTGTCTGGGAAATTGGTTGTGTACAAGTCCGGTGATGAGAAGTGGAGGCTCATTAATGATTTGCCTTCGCCTTACGATGATGTGATCCTCTGGAAAGGGAGATTCTATGCTGTCGACAGCACTGGCAGAATCGTTGTTGTGGATACTGTGGACTTGACTGTGAGCGTTGCTGCGAATCCTATATTTGGTGGCGACAAGAAGTTTCTTGTGGGTTCTGATGGGGATTTGCTGGCAGTGGACATGTATTTGAGTGTAGAGCCAGCTGATGACTTAGGTTTCAATGAGGGGCTCGAGTTTTATGAGGAGTTCGACTCGTTTATGAGCGAGAGGACTGTGAAGTTCAAGGTGTTTAGGCTGGATGAAGACGACGAGAAATGGATTGAAATGACTGATATAGGGGATAGGATGGTGTTCTTGGGTGATAATTGTGCTTTTACAGCTTCGGCTGCAGAGATCTTTGGTGATGACAAGTGTAGGGGGAACTGCATATTCTTTACAGGCCAATACTGCAACAGGGAAGAAGAGGGGGATTCGAAAGCTCGCGTTGTTGGAGTGTTCGATTTGCAGGATGGGAGCATTGGGCCAGTTGATAATCACATTGGTTATTCGAAGATGTTTTGGCCCCCTCCTGATTGGGTTCATTCAACTGCATCTATAGAAGTGAGTCTTTCTTGATCAGCTTATCTTTAGTAGCATCTCTGCTAGAATTTGGTGTACTATTGTGGTTGATTTGCATTTATCTCAGAGTTTAGTGTATTCTTTGGATTGCTCATTGAACAGCATTGCACAATGTGGTTTGATTTTGTTGAGTTCTTGTAGAGAGCTTGAGGTTATTAGGGTTCTTGGGATATTGTTTCATTATCTATACATGTAGTTGGTTAATTTCTTTCTGGAAAAAGGCATAAGAAACATAAGAAGTTAAAATCAGTTTTTGATTATGTCATGATGCTGAAAATAAGTTGCTTTATTTGTTATCTCTTTCCCCTCTTGAAGCTAGTTGACTGAATTTTGTTATCCTCTCATTTCGTTTTCGTGCAGGAGGGGATGAATCGAATGAATATCTGATGCTGGATAGGGGAGAAGAAAACCGCCTACCAAGAGTATGGATGCATGTCATTCATTGATGTCGATGGTTTTTCTCGTTTTTCAGTAGATCGCGTTGATTGTCAGCTCACAGCTCCGAGGTTTTCTTGGCTTCCTTGTCTCGTGTCGATCTTCCATTTAGTTGCTATTTTACAGTTCTGCATTGTAAGTCTTTACTTTCAACCTTTATATTCGACTTTGTTAGAACAATAAAATGCTTATATTCAGCCAATATCAACAATTTTCTGTCTCCTCAAGCAGAATACATAAATTTGAAGGATAAAATACCCTTTTAGAACAAGAAATAGATAGAATCAACGACCACATTTAGTAATCAACAAGCAGTAGACTACCCAAGTTCAGTACTATCAAACTAGCCTAGCCGTGCTTGAAACTGCATAACCTAATTTATCTCGTCAAATGCTAACATCGAAGATCAAAAACTTCGAAAGGTAAATAAATACCTATACTAGGCAAATATACAGAATATATAGCTTTGCTTCCGACCAGCATATTTAGATTTCTCAGTCGCGTTCTGGAGCGTCCCATGGTGCTCTCCTGGACCCAAGATTACCGGCATACGACCACAGTTTATCGAGATCAGAAGGCACAACTTTGTCGAGTTTATGACTTGACACTCTCGTCTTGTTTAGTGGAGTAACAGACCTCCTCGGGCTATTAGGCATGGGTGGGGACGAGCAAAACGTTGGAGTCGCGAACGGGGATGTGTATGGCGTGTGCTGAATGGAGAAGGGGCTTGGTGACATCTTCTTTTGAATGGGTAGGCCATTGAAACCTCCTCCCCTCCCGAAAATCGACATGGACTCTGCTGCAGCACAGCGCCTTGTGGCATCATCCACATACAACACATCATCGATCCTAGCAATTATATTGAATGCTAAACTCTCCATCACTCTTGAATAGCTTTCAAGAATTGAGTGCCCTACATCCTGCAAGAGAGGGAGAACATAGTGCAAAAGGATGATATTTTAATGGGGAAGTTAGTAAGCAATGATCAAGTGAAATGTCAAGAAATGTAGAAGAGAGCAAGGGTTTTTTCATAAACTACCTTGTTGTATTGAATTTTGCTCATATCCAGCGCAGTTTGCGGGAGACTGGGGAAACGAAGTCTGAGACTGTGCAACAATGTCTCAGCACGCTGAGCCAAAAACAGATTCTTTTCTCCATCAGCTATAAAATCCTTTACCTTACCACCCCATGTTTTGCGTTTAGATTTCATGTCGTTAGGGTGTTTCTTCTTTTCCTTCATCTTCCACACATGCACAGCTGCCTCGATTCTATTTGCCACGTCTAGAGTGTGATGCTCCGTTGATAAGTCCAAGCAATCAAGAAGGCATTCGGGCGAGAACTGATCAGCTGTTATGTAGCGGTAGATGATATCACCTAAACAATCTCTTCCATTCTGCAGCGTGAAAAAAGAACACAAATGCAGTTAAGCTATGATCTCTGGGAATCAACAGCCCGTTTCACAAAGATTAATAAACATATCACCTTTGGCAGTGTTTCGATGTAGGCTGTTGGAATGTCCATCTCAGCTAGCACATTACTATTTATAGCTAATGCTGCTTTCAATATCTGGTTTGTGCAATCCCTGCATTGTTGCAGCCTTTTCCTCGACTCTTCAGACAGACCCTTCCCGGGAACCTTCGGGCATGGAAGCCACCACTTCTCTTCTTGTCGAACTGAAGGCCTCCCAGACAATTCACCAGGTGAATACTTATCATGATCATCCACAACAATTCCACGATCAACATACCAAAACTCCGTTTCACAAAAACCATCAAGTATGCTAATCAACATCGCGTCAAGCTTCTTGAGAGCTGGAAGATTCATATATAAGTCTGATCGTGGTCTCGTTGCCATCACCTCATATGTGCCACCACCCGGGTATTGTTGGACTGAAGGAACAAGTTCCACAATTGAATCACTCACAGACAAGAGCCATTCCATCTCTCGGCACCACATTGCCTTCTTTTGAGGAGCCATTGGCTCCAACCTCCAAATCTCCCCAAATACAGTAGCTACAGTTACAAAATAAACATTAAAATAAGGATGAAATTAACATCATAAGAATATGCAAGCCAAATATAGTAGTCTAAAGAGATATACCAGAAAGATTGGTGATAGCATTCGAAATAGCTAGCGCAGTACAAACTCCTTTACCACCTCCAGACATGTCTTCGCCCAAAAGTAGCTTAGCAAATCTTTCCTTCATCATATCAATGTCTAGAATGCCACAAATAAGAGAAATTATTCACAGCATTACTATGGCTCTATGACTAACAACAATCTTATGCAAATCCACATATTCTAGAGTGAATAGCGCTTAAAAGTTTAGCTATCAAAACATTAAATCAAAGACATGAAAATCGCATAAACTCAGGTTAGATCGGTGAATCCGACATCATTCCAAACTCCGAGATGACTTAATATATATTCGATTAATACTTTTCCTAACAAATCTGCACCAAAATCCTCAGAACACAAAAGTCATCTACTAAAATTCTAGGCTGCAATTACTTCATCAGAGAAGACGCTCCAGAATTCGCAAAACACAAGCAAGCAGCAAGCACAAACCTGAAGAATCAGCAACGCTCTTGAACGGATTATCGTCCCAAACCACCACATCCTTGCCTCCGATCACCGGAAAACTGAAAATCGGCGTCAAGGACGCCGAACCACCGGCAGCGAAGGGAGAAAACCCCGCGGAACTCGACGCGCCGCCGCACTCATCCTCCTCTGCTTCACCATTCGAGCTCTCCGACTCGCTGATGTCAGCGCTCAAACTGTAGCTCCCGCACCTCTCCTCGCTGTCCTCCTCCGACGACACACTCCCCATCGTATCGAAGCTTCGGACGGAATACAAACAAAATTGAGAGCGAAAATGCAGAGATCTCAGACGCACATTACCGCCATTCCACTTGCGGAAGCAAAGCGTGGCGCTGCCGTTACCTGAGAATGTCGTTCCAGAAAAGTGTGGTTGTGAAGGTGGAGAAGATGGCTGTGGAAAAAGCAAAAGCCGACAATTATAAAAGCAAAACAGCAGCTACTCCTCTATATCTCCCTCTCTCTCTCTATGAGTATTATGTAATGTGTATGTATAGGCGTACCTAATTCCCTCTCTTACTGTATGTATAGGTGTAACTTTTAGGTGACGGCGTTAATAAGGTAAGATGGGGTGAAACTACGGTTAAATTCGATGCTTCTCATTCCACACTATTCTTATTTTTTAACGTTATGTATATAAATATTCTTCTAAAATAAAACAAAATACCACTTATAGGTAAAATCCATACATGCAAAAAAATCAAATTTTTAGTCTTGTAGTATTAAGACTATTAGAGGGTATTTTAGACATTAATGATCAGATTTGTAATTTTTTATTTACATGACTATTATTTGTTTTATATACCACTTATATTATAAAGGTTGAGCCTAAAATAGTTTATTATTAAAAAGATAATTATCTCTCATTCATGTTGATATTGATTTATTTTTTCTTTTCAATAGCAAACAATATTTTTTTTAAAAATTGGGCTTTGTTATTTTCATCTTTTTCATTTTTACTAGGATGAATATCTTTTAGGGGTTTTTGGGGATTTTGGATGGCTTGTTGTTGGGTGTATTTATTTATTGTACTTATGAAACATATTAAATATAGTTGACAGTGTCTATGTTTTTAATTCCAGTTTTACCCCTTCTATAAATGAATACAAATTTAAATTGCCATTGAGATTATTCTCTCTCCATTTTAGTGATATTTCACTAATAATGTCAATTATAATTTCACACATAAACTAAAAACTTAATTTTATATTACAATAACTTTCAATTATTTATGTTTTTTATTTTACAAACTTAGATAAAGTCAATGCTTTATAATTGTTTTTCCGAATTTTTTCCGAATTATTTATGTCCATTAAAACTAAACGTACAATCAAAAGCAAATGTTTTTCCTTAAAAAAATAAATATTAACAATCAAAATAGTAATCATATGACAATTAACCTAATCATAATTCTTTGACAATTAACCTAATCATAATTGTAGTTTTTCCTCTCCTCAACTTTGGCATTTACTGTATGAAGTTGAATGTACTTGTAATTAATTAAATGTGTGACTGTTGGAATTATATTCAAAAAGTCAATAATTTCAACATTATTAAAAAATCATTAATGTTGCAGACTATCTCCAAACGTCATAAACTTGTAATAATAAATGTTTTATTGCCTCACTCAATTCTTGTGAGTAGAACATCTCCTTCCAATTAAAACTATGCAAGAGAAGAAACAAATTATTATAATTTATATTTACCAATTTAAAAAAATATCATGCAATAGATTGGATGAGACTTTACATTCAAAAAAAAAATAATTTAGTGTCAAATAATAGACTAGGTTCACTTTTACAATATAGACACTTAGTTCCTAAATTTGTGTGCATACTTTGTATGGAGAATTGAGTTCTCTAAAAATAATGTAGACTAGGTCAAATAATTAAAAAATATGGATAGTATACATAATTTTGGAAGTAAATCAATTAACAATTACCTCCTATTTAATAAGGTTTATAGCAATTTTAACACCCCATGAAACGACATAGTTTCATCTATGAGAACAATTTTTTCAAGACTACAATATTTCAATATGTTAAAATTGTTAATTCAAAAAATATGTTGAAATTGTTTTAATAATAAAATAGTAATGCTATTATTGTTCAAACAATTTTAAAATTGTGCCATAATAGTAGGCGTTTGATCGAAGAATTAATTATGATGTGGGTTGACTGAATTTTCTTTTTCACTTTATATTTATTTATCCCAATTTTTCCTTTTATTTATTTTCACACTTGTGTCAAATTATTTTTACCAATAAAAGTGATATTAATTAATAATCTAGCCTTTTAAACTAAGATCAAATCCCATTTACCAACAAATTTGATAAACATGGATAAACCTTAATTTTTCCATAAATCTTGAAATTTATTAAAGTTTCATTTTCTTTCATTTTTAAAATTTTACACATTTATTTTTAATATATACTGTTAAATGGATCATGCAATAATTTTAAAAATAGAATTGGACAGTAATTTTACCTGTGTTAGTAGCATGCTCTAATTATTTAGTAAAACAACCAAATCATAAATGTCCATGTACTGTATGAGATGCATAAATTGAATACAATATGCACTATGCATAATTGAATTTTCATAAAGTCACCAATTATTTCAAATTACTATTTCAAAAAAAATAATTTTGTTTATATACTAACTATTACTAGCAAAATAAATTATGTTGTTTGGCATCAAAATTCAAAAAAACAAAAGCAACGTTCAAATTATTGAAAAAACATAGTGGACAAAGTATGAAATGATTGTGGATTGTACTTGAGCTTCTAATTTGGGTAAGGGTGACAAAATGTGAGATCGAATTTGATCCAAATCCAAGAATCGGATCCTGTTTGATTGTGTGCGTTTTCTTTTATTTCACATTTGGATCAGCGGATTTTGCCCACGTAAGGAAAATCGGTTCGAACTTTGACTTATGTATATGTACATGTATTCATAATACATTTTTTCGTGTTCAGATAATAAGTACTCATTTCGTCTCATAAAAAGTGTTCTACAAATTCGAGACATATTAACTGTGACATTAATCTCACTATCACTAGCTTAATCGGCACCTATATAAATATCATGATATTTTAGTTATTTTCTAAAGGTCAACATAGATTTGATAGAAGCACCAAAGGTTGAGATCAAATATGATATTGATCCTAACAAGTAAGGAATAATGAGGGCAAAATAAGTATTTGGTATTATTTTACTTTGAATGTAGACATTTATTTGAAGACCACATTATTTCTTTTTAAATGTGCCGACACTTTATTGAGGATCTATCACAAAACTTCGGTGTGAGAAATGTAAATGTCCACAATGAAGTAAATGTTACATTTAAAAAAATAAATACTTAAATTAAATTATTATTTAGTAATAGTAAAATTTGAACTCTCGAGTAATTGATAATTGAACACAAATTCACTCGAGCAATAGTTATAAGACAAGCAATCACTAATTACTGTAACATAAATAAAAAGAAAGAAAAGTAATTAATTAACAAATATTATTGAGAATTATTGCTTTGAATTTAAAGTGGGCGTTTGGTGAGGAGTAATTAATGTTGGCTATATTTTAATTAAATCATTAGCGTGTTCAGTAGGAAAGCTTTTGGCCTATTATTCAAATAAAGGCTGGTCACATAATTATTCAAATAATTATGGTAGTTAGGGTATATCATCCAAACATAATGATGGGTTTTATTAGTTTATTACTATGCAAGTTTTACTCAGCACTGCTGAATATAAATAGAGCATCTCAGCTGAAAAAAATCATTACAAATTTAATTGATCACTAAATTAACAATAACTATAATAATTTTGTCAAATTGAAAATGATTACCTATTCACAAATGATATGACATGTCTCGTAAATAAATATTAAAATTTTAATAAAGAATTATTAATTCTTACTTTTTGATTGTATTTTATTAATTATGATATAATTTAATAATAGTATCATTTAATAAAAAATAATACAAAAATAAAATTAAAAATTATATTTGACTCGTATGCTAACGTAACATTGTCCCGTCCGTAATCACTCAAACAGTGAAGCGATTCTCTTTGTAATCAAACGCATGAGCCGTGATTTTGGACACTATCATTCAACATGTTAATAAAACTACATTTGGTGGGCCTCTCTCTCTCTGTGTTTGTTTTATCTTCTTATTTAATGAAGTATTTACCTTTAACGAGAAATGGACCTTAATACCTCTAGAAAATTCGATTCATCAATTTCTGCATGTTATACCATGTGAGGCACTTGCCAACTCACCTTATCATCAAATAAACAAATTCCACGTTTATTTATTTCACTCCACCAGCTTAATATGATAACATTACATAATAATTATATTATTTATTAGTATTAAAAGTTAATGGGTAAAATTATTACTGGATAAAATAAAAATAAAAAACATAAAAACAATATTAGTATTTCATAGTGTTGGCCCTCAAATTTAATGCAATACAACTTTATTATACAATACATATAGAATATCGATTTTGATTTTGTTTTTTGTGGGCACAAAATGATTTATTTTTAACTGGACTCAGTGTGGCAACGACGGTACAAGGTCCATAAGCGAGTTTGATATAAAGGGTCCAAAATAAGTAGGCCCACTACAGCCTCGTCTATCAAAATAGGCCCAGTTTTCATTTTTTTTGAATTAGTTTATTAATTTCCGATTTTCTTCCGCGGGGCGTTCTGATCGATTTTGTATGCCTAAGATTCATTCCAATGCTATTCAATCACCAATTCTCAATTTCGATCAACACAATCCTTAGATAATTTGCCGTATTCGATCAAAAATTTGTAGTACTAGGTTTAGTAGGGGAGAAATCGTTGAAGATGCCGCCGAAGAAGATGGGTGTAAACAGCAAAGCCGAAGCGGCTAGGGCACGGAGGAGCGCCACCGAGTCGGAGAGGAAGGAGCGCGAGGCGAAGGATAAGGAAGAGCAGTACTGGCGCGAAGCTGAGGGGAACAAGCCGCGAGCCGCGAAGAAGCGGGAGGAGGAAGCGGAGAAGAGAGCCGAGGCGAACGCGCGGAAAGCCGAGGCGCGCCGGTTGGCGGAGCTCGAGGAGAGGGAGCTGGAGAAGGGCCTGAAGAAGCCGGATAAGAAGGCGAATAGGGTGGCTGTGCCACTGCCGAAGGTGACGGAAGCGGAGCTGATTCGTAGGAAGGAGGAGGAGCAGGCGGCGTTGCTCCGGCGCGCGGAGGAGGATAAGAGGAAACAGAGCCGGACGGCGAAGGAGGAGGAGTACGAAAGGATGGTGAGTGTGGAGAATACCAATCGCGATGATTCGATTATTGAAGCGAGGTCGGTGGACGAGGCGCTTGCGCGGATGACCTTGGTGGAGAGCTTGCCGGTGGACAAGCATCCTGAGAAGAGGCTGAAGGCCTCGTTTAAGGTAGTACTGAGTTGTAAAATTTTCTTCATTTGTATAATTATTTGAAGCAGAAGTATACTTGAGAGTTGGAATCATGATTTTAGATGGATTAGTTATTTTAGATATTATGTGATTTGATTCATTTGAAGGGGAGAGAAGGTATTTATGTCTTGGTCTGCATGGTGTTTGAGGGGAATTGTTTATTTGAGCTCTCATCTAATCTCATTTAGACATTTACTCTATTAGAGATCATGCAATCTGATTTACATTACATTGTTACAGAAAAATGTGATTTTGGAAGTTCATCGTAGCTTACTTTTGTTTATTTCTGCAGGCTTTTGAAGAAGCTGAGCTCCCAAAGCTGAAGGCAGAGAAACCGGGTCTAACACACACTCAATACAAGGATATGATTTGGAAACTCTGGAAGAAATCTCCTGACAACCCCCTTAACCAGGTCAAGACCATCATTTTCTTAAGAAAACCATTTTTTTCTAAAGAAGTTCTAAAAAAACTACATGTTATTGATAGTTTCATAGCTATTTAGCTAAACCTGCATTTGATGTGGATTAGAAGTGATTATTGTGGTGCCTGAGCTGCAATGCGAAGATGCTAGTTGTTTTGAGTGGTTTTCGACCAAGAAAATGATAGAAATCGCATCAGATAATGAGTGTTTTTGGGAAAATTTGAACCTTTTTAGTGATTAAACTTGGTGAAATACGTTTACTAGTGAGCCGAGCCGCATGCACAAATTGTTCTAACAATCTATATTATTGGTGCTTAATATATGGTCAACTTTTCACACTAGATTTTACGAATTAAGATTAGTTAATTTTGGAATTTCCGTTGGTGAGGAGAATAAGAAGAGAAATATCATATATCAAAGTTAAGCTGTTGAGTGCCTAAATTTCCATCTTTTCTGAGTTTCTTTTGACAACCCTTTTCAATCTTGTATATTCTATGCTCTGTGCCCTATATCAAATTCGTCATATCATATGCTTTAACTTCTTCGGGCTCTGCCCAATTTAATCTGCAGATTGCTGAGAAGGCGTAGGCACATTCTTTCACGAGAATCCCGATTATTTATCTCTGGGACTTGTGCAAATGGAGCTGCTGTTCCCTATCTGTGTAAGCGAGTACACGCAATACAGCTTCGGCGTCCTCCCCACTTCATTGCCCGGGAAATTAGCAGTATTTCATCTCAGCTGGATGCAGTAGGTCGAGATAATAAAGCTTGCAATGTAAAAACACCAGTTTAAATAAGACCCCATGTAATGTTTACCATGTGAATCATTGTCTTTTGACTTATAAATTAGACTGAAAATAGATTGTTTCAATCTATTTCTAAAGTTGTAAAGTGGCGTTTTAACTTCCCATGATTAAACCTTGTGAAAGAGAGTGTTCTAAAGAGACAAACGTGGAATGATTGTCTTCACACATTTTAAGTGATGTCTTTTCCTGATGAAATTACTGCAGCATTATGCGAAATCCATTTTGTACAAACCTAACAATTTAGCCTCCTCGAAAGGTCGAAATCGTTAAGTAAGCTTCTTGTTGTTGTATCTTCATTAGATTCCTTTCAAAATTGAAGCTTTGGTCGAATCATTAATGAATACCACAGCAGTTTGGTTCTGGAGAAGGACAATTATGGCCCATAATGAAAGAATGAAGATAAAACAGTGTTTGTGTGCAAATTTATTTATTTATTTCAATGTAGAAGTAATTACACGGTAGATAGCTATATTAGTTGTATTACTTGTCGTTGTTTTTCAATTTCCAGCCAGACATCACACTTAATGTTTTAACTAACACCAATTCAAGAAGAGTGGGGTCCCAACTCCCATGTATCAATATCAGCTCCAATGTTCAAAACAAGTAAAAAGACTGCAGTTTGGTAGATTTTCTTAATATAATCTGGGGGTGCAAGCTGCATTATCCTGTTTCCACTCTTGAGTGATATCCTTGCGATGGGATGCTCGTTTTTTGCAGAAATATCGACTGCTTGTTACGGACGGAAACTTGAGAATGAGTCGAGCGATTCTTGGGCTGCTGGGGAGCAAGGCGGCGAGCAGCAGAAGGGTCATTGTTGGGTTGAAATCTGATACTTGCAGTAGACAAGTGCTGCTGAGGTTGCTGCAGTCTGTCGTGGCGCGTGGGGACACCCTGCTCGCTGTTCATGTGCAACAGCACCCGGATGATAGCTTTGATGCCAATACATTCCATATGTATGAAGATATATGCAAATTAAAGCAGGTTAGTTAGTTAGTTAGTTATGTTTTGCTTCTTGTTGGAGTGAGTGTTTATGAGCATTTCTTGAAAGTTTGGTTGCTTGCTTTGTTGTTTTGGTAAGGTGGATTTTGAAGTGAAGGTTTGTAGTGGAAGCTGTTACATAGCAGAACTGGCACACCAAGTTAGAGTAACATTTGCTACTGTTCTTGCTGTTGGATGCAGCAGCAGTAGGTAAGTTTTTTCTTTCTTCACCACTTCCACCACCACGACCACGGCCACGTTCTAACGGATTTATCTATGCAGCCCGGAAGGTTCGACGGTTGCCAAATGCCTCAAAGCGTTGCCTCCTACATGCAAGCTTCTGATAATGGACAGTGGAGGGAGAGTCATATTACAGCAGATGGGGACTTCACAGCAAGGATCCAGCTCCAGAGTTTGTCGAACGTTTGTGTCATCTTTGTCCGAATCAAGCAGCTCCGGTCCAGACGTGTCGAGGCCTCAAGTCAAGAAATCTTGGTCCATGCCATCCCCTTCAACACCTTCAACCTCAAAGCAATCCGAGATTGAAAACTCCACCTCCACGGCCAAGAACAGTCTGCCGCCACGTGATTTATCTCCAGTTTTGTTCCAAAAATCGGTTACGATGGAGATGGAAGGCAGTGACAGGCGCCTCACTTACGAAGAACTTAACCATGCTACAAAAGAGTTTGGTGCTGATATGCTGATCGGAGAAGGTGCAAACAGTCGACACTATAAGGCCGTGCTTGGAAATGGCCAGACAGCAACAGTGAAGGTTCTCGGATCCTCTCATGACGCCAAGGAAGTTTTTCTTCGAGAAGTGGAGGTTTTGAGTGGCTTGAAACATGAAAACATAGTTGAAGTTCTTGGATACTGTTACTGTAACGAGATGTACGCAGTCGTTTACAGCTTATTCGACTCAAGTCTGAAGCAGAAGCTTATTCAGTTGAGATGGAGTGAGAGAATGCAAGTTGCACTTGGTGTGGCTAAGGCATTGGAGTACCTTCATTCTTGCCATCCTCCTATTATACATACAGACATAAACTCATCAAACATCCTCCTTCGGATAGACGGAAGGCCACTAGTAAGATCTATACTTCATTCTTGTGATATTTCAATCAAGAAAATGATCATGTTATAAATATTATGATGTTTTAAGTACTTATTAGTCTTTTTGATTCCAGCTGTCTGATTTTGGAGCTGCAATAGTTCATCTGTCACCCAATAATCGACCTTCTGCCCGTAGAAGGCCGGCTCATGCAGTCGGGACGTTCAGATACTTGGCCCCGGAGTACTTGATGTATGGCAGAGTTGATGAGAAGGTAGATGTGTATGCTTATGGGATTTTGCTGTTGGAACTGATCACTGGGAAAGAAGCTACTAGAAAAGATCAAGCATCAAATCATGAAAGCTTAATACTTTGGGTAATAAAATCTTGAACTTGAGTCATCAATTTGTTTTTTTCCATTCCCTTTTTAGTAGCTTTGAATGCTTTTGTAGTTTTCACTCTCCTTACTCCTTAGACTCATCAAAATTCTCAGGCAAGGTCTCTGCTGACATGTGGTTTGTACGAACGCCTTATCGATCCAAGCCTCAACGAAGAATACAACAACGACGAGATGAAAGCATTGATGATTATAGCTCGTCTCTGTCTCTTGCATTCCTCTTCTCGAAGGCCAACAATGAAAACGGTACACCATCTGATCCTTGCATCCATGGACCACATATAGTACTCTCTTCGTGCACTTACTTTAGAACATCGGTTTCTGTTTCTGGGCAGATCATGCATTACCTCGTGGATCCTGACTACATGTTAGAGATCCAGAAAAAGCGCGGGGATCTTCTCATCCGAATGGAACCCGAGAACGAGAGTGATCTTAGCAGACCTCCCAAGTGGGATTCTGGTGATGTAGCTTATAGGTGATGATCTTTAGTTTCTATATTCATACTTCTGTTGTGTCATAAGATATGAGATTGTATTCTATTTAGAACTGCGTATACGAGGATCGACTTAGCCCTTTTCCGGGATGGATAATCCGAATAATGCAAGAGCTATAGAACAGCAGACCAGCTGAGTGATTGTATATCAGTTAAATGTGGTTTTTGTATGATGTTTTTGGCCTATTCTTATTGTATGCATTAGGAATGGAACAAATAGAGTAAGGTAACAAATTTTATAATCAAGACTAGAACAGAGACGAAAAAAGCCGGCCTTCGACCTTCAATCTTCGACTTAGCTCTAGCCGGTTTCTACTCAGATCTTCTGCTTGAACATAACAGGATCTATGCGAATATTCGATCTCTCGTTACATTCCGTTTATTCTCGAAAAATGAAAGAACTTAAATAACATAGTTTCTTGAAACTAGTAGTCCTCACTCCATAGCCAACTGAGAGAAGTTAATAGGTGACACATAATAAGTAGGGCCACCAAAGAGTGTCTGTGCTGCTAGAAATGCTGCTTTCTTGGTAGGATGAAACATATCCCAGAACAAGTACTTTCTACGATCCGAACAAAGCGACGACGAAGAGTTACACGGGACTTGCGCGTTGAAAATCCCGTCTCCACAGCATGCTGCATCCACATTCTCAAATCCTATAAAAAACAGAATAGTTAAAGAACATGAGCAAGCTTCCTTTTAGGCCATAATCTATGAAGCTTTGTACTGTGATCACTGTCTTTTACCCGAGGCTCGTGGATTGTTTATAACATCTATCGACATTTTGTAGCCGTTCCCAAGAGAGTACTTGAATCCCTCGAGCTGTGAGCTGAGGTGGCTCAGAAGGGCGTCCAGCGCTGAGTGGAAGGTCAAGGCGAAGTCGTTCTGTTGCTCGAAGCAGCCATCGGTTCCAAAGACGAGCTTCTGCACTAGTCTTTGGGAGGGGCAGCACCCCACCGGTGGCGCGCTTATGATACCGAACTTTCTTGCTCCGAGCTTGTACAGTTGCTAGTAGTGAAAAGCAATAGAATCAGGTTTAGTACATAAGTGATAAGGCTTGTACAGAGTTGCAACTGGTCTTATTCTTACAGTGATGTGGTCTGAATATGCTGAGATCATGACAGCAATGAAGCTGTTCTTCTGCAGTGTGCTGTTACTCTTGAAATAGCCAAATATGTCATTGCTCCCTACACTGATGAAGAACAAAGATCTTGAGAGCTTTGAGTCTGTTGCATCAGAGCCAATCTGCAGAGTTAGATTGCTCTTTGCTTCACCGAACTGACTGATCTGCTGCGATAACGGCACGACGGTCTGTTTTAACGACGTCGAACGAGACAAGAACACCACATCATTAGTTAATCCTTGAGAGTTGAAACTACTCAGCATCAGGCCACATTCTTATAGAAAGGGAACGAAACCTCACCCCGGGCGGACCGGTTTTATCGAGCAGCCCTGCACCGGCTGAAGCAAAGTTGGCGCCTTTAAGCAGATGCTTTCGGAGATGATGAGGATTCAATGCAAGAAGAGACATGTAAGGAGGTGGGCTCCTCTTTAGGCCAAAGAACTTGGCTGTGGAACAAAATGTGTCATCACTTTTCACTTTTCTGTCATGTAAGAAGCCTTAAGCAATGCTATGTATTGTTTGTTGTTAGTGTTGTTTTATACTAACCTACAAAGTCTGCACTGTTGAAGCCATTGCTGAACCGCCCAGTGGGGCGTGACCCGGGGAAGTCAATGCCGTAAGGGGCGAAATCCGCTCGGAAAATGGTGTTGGGAAGAAAGTTATTCGTCCCAACATCAGCAGTCGAGTCCCCGAGTATGAAAATAGCCGGGGACGCCTCATCGTTGGAGTGAGCAACGACGTTGAGGAAGACGAGGGAAGCACAAAGAAGCAGGGGAATGTGTGTTTGTGCCATTGATCAGCAAGTGATGATCACTGAACTTGTTCTGCTTACTTTATCAGTAGAGAAGTGGCACTTTAAATAGAGTTGTTATCTGTTTAGGTGCAAAGGTATCTCATTTTTAGGCACAAGGGACAAGTGAAGGGAAATCAAAGACTTGGTGGGACGGATTGTCCAAAAGTGATCAAATTTAGCTTAATTTAATTACTATTTTCAACATATTTGAAAAAATATATTATTGTAGGAATTGGTCTTTGAAACAAAGTAACATATGTTGGTTGTAAAATCCTTACATGCACGGTGAAAACAAAGAGTTTTGTCTCAAGAAATACTCTAATTGTGATAGAAGGTGGCTTACATTCAAGAATCGGTCTACTAGTGTATTTTTCTTACATTGCATTAGGTAGTTCTCATTTAGTCCCACTAATCTTGACACATTTTTCTGATACGATTGATTATTAAGTAGGATGTGTAAAGTAGTGTAAAAGTTATAAATATGTTAAAATCTACGCCTTTTTTAAGAGATAATTTTTGCTATTTTTGGAGCGTGTCATTATTAGTAAGACGTTTCAATAAGAAAAATTTGTCAAGCTTAGTGGGATAGATGAAGTATTTATTTTTAAGAGATGCAAAGAGTGTTAGTGCAAGTAAGTGTATTTTAGGTCTTTTTTTTAAGGCTATACAAATGGGTGGCCTGTAAATATATATCTTGTAGCAAATTTTGATTTTTTTACATGAGTTTAAGTTTTTATAAATATACGAACTTATAATAAATTTTGTTTTTTAACATGGAAGTCCAATAGTTCATGCCAAATTTAATATAAATGCATGAATTTATAAACACTTTCTTAAGCTCATGTTGAAAAACATAATTTATTACAAATTTTGTGTATTTATAGTCAAAAAACCTATTGCTCTGCCGTAAAGAAGGGCGTTCGATGGAATGGAATACTCGTCACTCGTGGATTGAACCGGTATATCGAGACAAAGATAAAAATTGTTGACCGTGGTACCGATGAGCTGAAAACTCGGCAATGTGCAATATAGATTGGGGTAATAGGTAAAATTACTCACTTTCATAAAATAAAAATAAAAAATATCCACTTAAAAATAAAAGATAAAAAATACCCACTTTTTACAATAACATGATGAATTTTATCATGTGCTCATATTATTCAAGTTATTTTAAATTTGAATAACATGAACACATGATCAATTTCATCATGCTATTGTAAAAAGTGGGTATTTTTTATCTTTTATTTTTAAGTGGGTATTTTTTATTTTTTACTTATCAAAATGGGTATTTTAGCATTTACCCTGTATAGATTGATGTACAAGACTTAGGACCTAACTATGAAATAGTTTCAACAACATAAGTCTTTCAAGATAGAACACAATGAAATAGTTTCAAGAACATAAGTCCCATGAGATAAAAACAGGAGGAAACAGTTCAAACATAAGCCAAATTGGAAATAAATGCAATTTAGATAGTTTAATAGACAATGGTTTCAAAAAATAAGTATGTAATAACCTTATTTGTTGCTAATATATAAGTTATGGTTTCTTGATTCTTACCTGTGTGGTGGAGTGGAAAACAGCATCTACAAGCTTGTACTGTTTCATACTTTCATGTGCCCAATAACCTCCATCCATTCTTAAAATAAAAAATAAATAACCTCCATCCATTCTTAAAATAAAAAATATAATAGTTCACTATTGTAAACAAATCAAATAATTTTAAATTGATGATTCAAATTCAAATGTCAGGCCCATAATTGGTGCGATTGGAAACTGAGCTGGGCCCCTTTCATTAAATTAGGCCCAATCAGAGCTCAAATAGGCCTATTACGTCTTAACGAAGCATCTATTTTTGGGCTTGGTACTTTATTGTTTATTATTGAATTCAAATTTAACCTATAAAAAAAGAGAAAAAGTTTTGAGTAAAGCTCACTTATGTTGTGGATTAATACTTTAGAAAGTGGAAATATATTTTACTAAAAATTTTCAGCAAACCCATTTCCCTTGCCCCTGGGAAAGTAATATAAAGGCCGAAGTACTTTAATTAATAACTATAATCATTTTATAGAATCATTAATATATTGATTTGCAGTCAAATTAGCTGCTAAAAATTGGTCAAAAACAAACTCCTCATTTTATTTTCTTGTGTTTTGAAACACTATTTTCCAGCACCATTCGCTATTGGAGAGCGTTTGTCTCACGCCCCACACCTTTTACTCTAATAAATTAAATTAAACTCAAATTAATTTTAAAATAAATGTGAATTTTGGTATGTAAGTAATTTGTAGAGAGAGGAAAGAAGTGAGTATGTTTTTCTTGAGCTATTTTAATACTATATTAAAACTTTTTTGCATGCAGGTGAGGTAACTGCTTTGGGAAGACTTTCACATTGTCCAAAAACATTGGGTGCCACGCGATCTCTGACATTCAAAACCCCATTCCTATCTCCCACACCATTTCCTTTTCATCCTTTTAAGAAAACCTTTACTTTTACATTCTTAAATCTACCTTAACACTACATTCATCTTATAAAACAATTAGTAACCCATGCTTTTTTATCAACAAAAAAGAAAATCTTGAATTAGAATATCAATTACATAACAATATAATCAAAATTTGTTTATTATTTGAATTAACATGGAATATGAATTGAAATTGAGTTCGATATTCAAGTTCGCGCTAAATTAAGTTATCTGAGATAATATATTATATATAAACTTTTATATTTATTGGACAAGTTTATGAAATAGTTTATGTAAATCCACATCAGCATTAACCTCGGAATACACAAACATTTTCAGACAAACAAACTCATCCAAAAATGATCCCAAATACAGATTTATTGCCACTTTGTGAATAAATCCTTCTCTCCCTGCATTAAAGTTTAAATCTTTCCTCTATCAACATTGCCTTATGGCATAATCTAAATCAAACACGTCGCTGTCCCTCTCTCCCTCATCTTCAAGATTCCTCAGAGCTAAACACAGTGGGCACCCATTGTTTCTTTCTTCTTCTTCTCTTCACCTTGAAACCAATGGGTGTAGCAATGCACGCCAAGTCCGACTCGGAGGTCACGAGCCTCGACGCCTCATCGCCGCCGCGGTCCCCCCGGCGGCCGCTGTACTACGTGCAGAGCCCTTCGCAGTCGCAGCACGACCACCTCGAGAAGATGTCGTACGGCTCGAGCCCCTTCGGCTCCCCCGCCCACCACCAGTTCCACTACCACTGCTCCCCCATTCACCACTCGCGCGAGTCCTCCACCTCCCGATTCTCCGCCTCCCTCAAGAACCCCCGCCACTCCGGCTGGCGCCTCATGCACCGCAAGTACGACGGCGCCGGCGCTGACGTGGAGGGGGAGGCGGCTGAGGGCGAGTCCGACGAGGAAGGGGACGATGTGGGCCAAGTGCGGTTCTACGCCGCCTGCTTCCTCCTCTCCTTTGTGGTGCTCTTCTCTATATTCTCTCTCATTCTTTGGGCTGCGAGCTTCGCTTACAAGCCCAAGATCATCGTTAAGGTCAGTTTTCTTTCTTTTCTTTTTGTGTTAATGCATGGTGAATTTAGACTGAATACTAGGGAAGATGCCGGGAATCGGTGTCAAGATTCAATTTTTCGTTGCTTGTTTGCTTCTTGTTGTGTGTTTTTCTAGTCCCTCTTCCGAGTCGACTCAACTCGGTGTCGGAATTCATAATGAAAGAAATGCTTTTTCCTGCTTTTCTGCTCTTCTGCTACCTCTGCTGCTTCTGCATATGCTACTTATTATCCAACGGTCATGAAACTTTTCGGTTGGGAAAATTAAAGATGAGATTTTTACTGCACTATCTGCTTAAAAGCAAACACCAATGAGTTATATCATATATGTGTATGTATGTGTGTGTGTGCGTGAGTGTGTGTACTAGCTAGCTAGAAAGCTAGAAAGAGCATAAGAAAGAAAACCCTCTATTTCAAATCACGTTTCGATTGTCATAAGCAGCAGGAGAAACTAGAAACTAGAAAGTGTGTAAGAGATCTATTTGAATTGTGTTTCCTCTTAGTACAGAATGACGTCATCAATATACCCTTGTAGGTGAAAATTTCTCTTGGTGGGGCCTATAGGTGCTTGAAGATGATAATCACTGATAATTTCTTGTAACAATGTGATTAGATGATTATATTGCTACTAAGAATTGAGTTTCTTGAAGGATAGAATAATTGAATGGTGGCGTGAGATTAATTGCTCATGATATGGCACTATCACCATAAATTTCTACAGCTGCAAAGGTTTCCTTCAGCCTATGATGCTTATCACTTAACCTCATATATGTTTGAAAATGAACTAGTCTTGAAACATGGTGTGTGTGCAGAACATTTTGTTTGACAATTTCTATGTCCAAGCCGGGATGGATTCGAGTGGGGTCCCGACCGATATGCTAACCTTGAATTCGACGGTCAAGATCTTCTATCACAACCCGGCCACTTTCTTCGGAGTGCACGTCAGCTCCTCCCCTCTGGAGCTTCACTACTTTGACCTCAGAGTCGCGTCGGGTCATGTAAGTTCCTGTCTCGTGGTTTGACCATTCATCGTTGTTCGTTTTTATAGTTGCTTATGTTTTGGATTTTCCCTTTAGTCTCTATTGCATCATGTGTTTGTATAGTTGCTTAGTCATTAGGTTGGAATTATGAAGCAATTTGGACAGTTGATCTTTGTATAATCTATGATTCGGATTAATTATGCATGTAATGCATTGAAATAACGGTGTGTTGATAAATGCATAAACATGATTATCATATGATGCAATAAAATACTGCGCGTAATGCATTCAAATAATACTAAAAATGCATAGATTTTGGTTCTTACCTAAAACTTGCTTCTCACCTGATCCTTCCCTTATCTGCATATATTCATTCAATACTTTTAACAGAGCCTATGCAACAAAAAAAAGCAACTACTTCTTGAAAGAACTTGGTCTGAATATCATCTGTCTTTGTAACTTTGCTCTAAACACTCAGAAAGTCCCTCTAACAAGTGCTCGGGTGTTGAAATTCGGGCAGATGGCGAAATTCTATCAGTCGAGAAAGAGTGACCAGAAAGTGATAGCATTGGTTCAAGGGAGGCAGGTGCCACTCTACGGAGGAATACCGTCTTTGAACGTTGCAAAGGTGCGGGTGGACGAGATGCTCGTGCCGCTAAATCTGAGCTTCGTGGTAAGATCGAGAGCGTACATCTTAGGAAGATTGGTGAAGCCCAAGTTCTACAAGAAAATTTTGTGTCAAGTTACTCTAAGAGGTAACCATTTGGGGAAGCCTCTCAACCTCATCAAGACAGAATCTTGTGTTTATCATTAGCCTTTGCATCAAGTTTGTAATGATGATTCAAATATGCAAATTAATATTCTTGATCTTGTGCATCAATTGTTTACCAAATCTCATCATCTTTACTAACATGCAATGTTGTTTTGTAGGTATAGATAAATGGTTAGTTTATTTTGCAAGACTTGTCTTATTTAGGGACAGTTAGTTAGTAGTTGAAGTTATTTTTATTTTTATTTTAAGAAGGCCACATTAAAATTAAATTAGATTCAATATTTTGTATGACAGCAAAATTGTAAGTGTCTTGTATTATTTAATTTCACATAACATTATTTTGCAAATTTAATAATAAAATACCTCTAAACAAAGGAAAATTGAAAATATTGTTGTTATTTAAGTCTATAATCTTGAAATGAAACACATTATAAAACAATAAAAAATCATTACTTAAACAAAATATGACAAGCATTATTTGTACAAACATAAATACTCAATTATTTTTGTAGGATTTGTCAATTCATGAAATGAACTTACACAAATATGGACAAAGTTACAAAAGTGAGTGAGGACATAATAAAAACAACTTCACATTACATTTAACAAATACAATGATCATCCAAAACCTACTAAAATCTAAGGAATTCAATCTTTCACAAAGTAATAAAAAATAAAAACACAATTACAAGAAAACCACCACATCATGCATTCTCACCCTAAAAGCATTTCCCAAATATAATACAAAAACCAAATAGAAAAAGGCAATTTTTACCCCTCCATTTCTATAGCTATTTAATTACTTAATAATAAAATAAAATATATTAATGGGGCTTAAAGAAACTAACTGTGACTCCAGTGTCAATAACAACATAAAATCCAGCTATAGTCAAGGCTGTGCTGAGGCCCATTCCAAGCAGGCCCAAGGCCCAATTCATCCACCACATTGGGCCATACTTCTTGGGCTTCTTCATCTTGAGCCACATGAAGCAAGGGTAGGCCAACGTCACCGGCAACGATATCCCGCCGACGAGACCCGCCACGCTTCCCAAGAAAGGGATGGCGATGGCAACGAAGAAGCACCCGTACCCAAACATGGCCCGGATGATCACCCGGAGCCACCACGGGGCCGGCTTCTTGAATCGAGTGGTGTAGTGGGACTCCATGTCGTCGAACATGGGCATACCGTATAGTTGGAAGGAGCATATTGCATTTATTATGACGAATATGCTTATCAATCCCTGTATGGACCGTGCCAGGTCCCGATTATGGAACCTTAGCAGGGCAGACAACATGCCTCCTTCTGGCGGGATCTGTTGATTTCACAAATTTGTTGAAAGTTAGATTATATTTTTATTCATGTATGCTCGATTAACTTTTTACATGATTAGAATAATCATTACGTACCATGTGACCGTACGCCCAGTAACCACCTATAGCCAACGGGAACAAGCACATCGCGACGATCACATAAGCAACTTTCACACCTCTCCACATTGGTATGCTTGATGGATGCTTCTCACTAGAGGGCATTGTAGCCTGTACACATTTGAAATTATTAGGACATAAACCTAAAATTACATTTCCTACTTTTTACATAGCAATTTAATTTGCAAAAAGTATGAGGGCTTTTCTGCAAATAAACCTAAAATGGGTGATCAATATGTAATTTCATCTCTAGTGATTTAATTAGCAGCCACAAAATGGCAAAACGTCGTAGTTTTAGGCCCTACATACACTCAAGAAAGTCAAACTAAACCTAATATTTTAATTTGGATTAGTCTAATTTATACACCTCATCAATTTAGCTTCTGGTCAGCAGTCAAGATTCCAACCACAACACTCCAAATACTGTTATTTTTATGATTAAATTTTATTTTTTATTTCATAGATTAATATTCTATCTATAAACATGTAATAAATACGTATAGACCCAATGTTGTGATTTTAGTCCCTATATATGAATACTAGCTATTCAAAATTTGTGATCATACCAACTAATTGCTGGATCATTAATGGAGCATTCATAAATAATAGTACTACGTATAATGGACTTATCATGCTAAATAAAACATTAGGTGTGACATTAAAGATTATATGTTATAAATTTGTTTATTTGAAACTCACCTGAATTTCAAGAATGAGATTGTGTCCCCTAAAAGCAAAAGAAATGATCCCAAGTGCATTCAACACATCGAAAATTTTAGAAATTTCCGTTTTGGACTGGACCGGGTCGTACGAGACATTAGGGAGGCGGCCCTTGGCCACCGACACGGCCCATATGGCCGTGCAATAGCCGACTGCAGTGAGCGACCCGACCAACGAAACTCCGGCAATAGAATTCAAATTGGGAAGTTGCGATAGTAGCACAGCTATGCACGTGAACACTAGGTACCATTCCACGTTGGTCAACGGCTTCGGATTGGCGCACGCGGCCCCACACACGGTTTGATAGAACATCCTTGAGGTCGACCCTCCTATCACGATTAGGGCCACACACGTGCCACCGGAGAGGTACATGATCGGAAAAGCCACTATGAACTTCGACATCCTTTCACCTACACCAATTTTAATTTTAGTTTATGTATAAACAAGAGTCGTATATGTGATTCATTTAATAAATAATTTAATATCAAATAAATTTATATATTATAAAAAATTTAATTCCCTTCGAATTTAGACGGGTAACAAGTTTTAAAAACGCAATTCGTATCGACTTACCAAACGTTGCGGCCGAGAGCTGCATGTAACGGCTGTAACGAATTCCTTCTTGAGGGGATTCATGGAGTTGCACAAGTAAGTAAAGAGTGTATAGTTGCCAAATGAATGCCAAACTCAACCCTATTACTCCCCAAGTCCTAAAAAATCAAACCATATTCAATCAAATCATACCAAACTAAAAAAATTGAAACTTAAACAATTTAAAAAGTTAGTTGGAAGTTTGATTCAATAGTAAATAAAACGAGCTCGAGTCTGATTTCGAGTTCAGTACTCTTATCAAACTTGATCCCGAAAACCATTAATATGAATATCATACGAGTTGAGCTCGAACTCAAGCTTAAAAATAATATTGTCAAGTTTTGCACGAATCAAGCTCGAACTCGAACAATATGTCAAAAATTCAAGTCGAACTCAAAAACTCAAACACCCTAATACTCGACTCGATTTGTTTACGCCCGTATTAATACTTACCATCCAAGAATGGTGAAAGCGACAGGCAAGATCAAGGCTTGAATCCCAATTCCCGAGCACAAAGTGTGATAAGCTGCATAGTAAGCATTCCCATTTCTTGATTCTGTGATTGGGAGCCATGCATCTTGAGGGTCGAGCTTAGTGAGCTTAATAGCCTTTCTTAGAGGGCTGCCCAATGGGGTGATGAAGCGTGGCGTCCGAATACGTGGCGTCTTCCTATTGGTGCCTCTCGGGGTGAAGGCAGGGGAGTGGAACTGCGAGGGCGGGAGCGACACGATCGGAGGGGTTTGGGCCGGAGGGGTCGGAACCACCAAGGCTGGCGGCCTTGAGGTTACCGGAGCAGAGCTTAACGAGTCGGGTTCGTGTTGGGCCGGATTGTCTCCCATCTTACTCTTTGTGTTGCTATGATGAGTGTGTGTGTGTGTGAGAATCTTGAAATAGGTATAGAGGGCTAACTTGTTGATCTTCACAAGTCACAAGTTTTGTGGAAAATATGAGTGTGTATATATATATAAATTGGTGCACATAGATATTTTAATTTGATTGTTTAATTAGGATAAAGTTTGCATGATGAAAATGGGATAAATTAATTTAGTTTAGTGGGCATTTAATATTTGAGAAATAAAGCTAAGAAGAATTGACAAATATGGCTGGCTGCAGATGCTATTCACCCTTTTCTTTGACTCTGAAATTGCGTGGAAACATGCTTTTGTTTTCTCATACAAAGACAAGGTCGTGTTTGGGGTGCTATAATTAATTATAAATTACATAGGAGATTAAATTAATAAGTAGTTGTATCAATAGTAGTAAGAGTGCTATTTTAGTATGAAATTATTGTTTTTTGTCATTTTTTGATCCCTAATGAAAGATACTCTAATTATAAATTTAACATGCAATTAAATTTTATATATACCATTAAATTTGTGAATATAATTTATGTTTAGTACTATCTTTATAAGCTAGTAGTGTATATTTAAGTGTTTTGCAAATCAATTAGTATCTGTAAAAGCTGTTGGCGAATAAGATATTAATTGTGAAAGTTGAAATTCTATTATGAGTGACAGCTACATTCTTGATTAATTAAGTCACGAGCCCAATGATTAAACGTACCCATAAAATAACTCAGTAATGGTTTTGTGCCAATAATATACTAATAACGTTTATTTGTTCCGACTAAAATGACTCGTATCTTTTTCAGAGGATTTTTAAGTAAAAATTAAGATAAATCATTTTTTATTTAAAATATTTTTATTTTATATAAAAATTTAAATAATATATATGTATATTACTATTTTATAGTATTATTTTTCTATTCTAAATATACCATGCTAAAAAAACCTACATCTTAATCATAGATGAAGTAATAATAAAAGTACTAATATTTATGTTATATAATACCGCACTCCACCTCGAAGTTTGTTTTATGTGACATCATTAAATTTATTGATTTATTTAATATATATGTAGGTTTCTTGACATATATATTACACTAGCACGATGTAAGAAGACTACACTAATTGACGAAAAATCAGTTTAGAAATATTTCAATTGTCAATATAGTATTCCCACATACATATAGGTCAAATTCCCCGTGAAGGACGTAATATATATAATTTAGTGCTTGGAATTTAATTATATTTTTAAAGTAAAGTTCCTTTCACCATAAATAGAAAATGATTTGTTCTTTGTTTTTCACCCTTATCTATTAATTTGCACATAGAAAAACATTAACAAAAATAATTGGGAAATCATGAAATACCTCACCAATTCTTATCCATTTTCAACAATTGTAGCTCAATCACTATTCTTGACGAGTTCGCCATTTGGTATTATAATTACAGTATAAATAATAATTTTTTTATTTATAATTATATATTAAAAAATAAATTGAGTTCAAGCAACAAGGGCTGCTAATAAAATAATTAAAAAATTGAGCCCTCGATTTAATTGTGATGGCAACAATAGATAAAGATGACTGGTGCAGCTCACATAGTTTGAATTTAATTAGGTCGATTATTAATGAAATAGAGACATATATAATGACATATATGTCTCCTATCAATCATCATCACAATCAAACAATACATATCCTCATATCAATAAATACTTAAGCTGTCATTGAAGACTTTTCCCTCGTCAAAATCTTTATACTATTCTCCCATCTTCGTCCCGCTAAAAATGAACACGTTTTCTTATTAGACCGTTCAATTAAAAATAGTCATTTTTTAAAAAGAAAAAAAATTAATTTTAAAATACGTCACTCCAACTTTTTTAATACACAACATTTTACTTTTTTAATTTATGTGTCGCATCCCTTGTGGCTGTATTTAGCGGGACATGGATAATAGTATTTTTTTCAATTAAACTAAATAAATAAGATCATTGGCTTGTTTTAGCTTTAATGTAAATCATAATAAAAATAAAAACCTATAAATAAGAAAAAGAACAAATTAGGATGTTAGAAAATTACAAAGGAAAGATATGCTATTATTTTGAAAAGGAAGTAAAGTTACTAATTTTTGTGTACGTGAATCTAATAAAAGTATTGTGGTGGCTTTCCAAAAGAAGGTCTTTTGACCTAAAGGGAAGTTTCTTGGGGAATTAGACTAGAATAAATTTAATTGTTGAGACTTAAAATATTAGCCTAGGAAATTCCATTACTTCAAATTAATTATTTGAACTCATGATTATATTTGTTGAGGTCAAAGGAAACCATTGAATGAATAGTTTTTAGTTGTCAACATAGATTAATTATTTTCATTGCAATAGCTTTAATTACAACATTATGTTGAAAATAATTAATCTATAAATGGTTTATAGTTTGTCTGGTTTATGAATTCATTACATATATATATATATATTGGGATGCGGAATTCAATACATTTGGATGCATGGAATCTGCTCATGAACTTATATTAAGCATTTAGTCGAATATTTAGTCGAACTTCAAACTATAATAGCAAATTTTCTAAAAGAAAAAAAATATATATGCGAGTTTGATTTCGAATTCGAGTTGATCGCAAATTCAAATTCGAATTCAAAAATTATTAATATAAATTCAAACAAGCCGAATTTGAAAATAGTAATACAAAGTTTTCCACCAGCTGAACTCAAATTCGATAATTATATTTCGAATCAAATTCGAACAATATATTAAAAGTTCGAATATAATTGGAATATCCTAATTTTCCAAACTATTCGGCTCGACTTATTTACAACCCCTGAGTGGGATAAGGTCCAGCATCGTATCTTTCTTACAGTAAACATACACTAATAATGGGCCAAACCCCCATATTAAGACAGCAATCTAATCCCATGCTCAAAACAACAATGAATAGTCCATGAATACTAATAATGGGCTGGGCTGGGCTGGGCTCAAGTACAAAGCTTTATCAGGCCCACTTATGAAAATCTGCTTTATTATGTAAGGCCCAATCATAAAAATCCGATACACTAAAAAACACGTTGCTTTATTATGTGTATCATGTATGTGTATATCTAATTTTAAGATTTAAGAAAAAAGAGTGTGCAGGAGTGTACCGGAGAATTTGCCGGCGGCACTTGAGAAAGCGGGAGACGAGCTCGTCTCCGAGCTTTCCGAGAAAACGAGAGACAAGCTCGTCTCCGCGCTTTCCAAGAAAACAGAGTAAAGGCCTTAATTGCTTATACTATTGATGATTAAATTTCGAATGGAATGATATATAGTTTGGCTCGTAGTGCAACAGAATTTGTTAAGTTGTTACATATTACAAGGAACGTATTGCTACATTTGTTAAGGTATTGGACTCTTCCTTTGTAATAAGTTAATAACACATAATTGCACAAAAGTGGATAGCATGGAAACAAGTAAAAAAGGGGAGACTATTATCAACTATGCATAAATGGAATGCACACACTCACATACAGCAAGAAAAAGTCGTTTGTTTTTGACTAGGAAAGTCGGTGTGTCGACATTCGCTTTCACACCGCCCACTTGCTATATTATAGTATATGTATATATATTTTCTTGTAATAAGTGAAATATGAAATGGAACGCTTACATAAGTGGTAATAAAATTAGTGTTTTCTTTTCATACCCATTTTGATAAGAAGACATTGTTTGTATGTCTTGAATTTGGTTTGCCGCTACGCAAACGGGAGTCTCGTTGGATGTAGGTATTATTGTTACGTTGGGCTTGAATTGTGTTATTGAGCCCAACTCATCTGATGTACTCTATTTATATTGAAGTAGGACACGTATTCTGTATCTGAAGCCGTCACTATCATAATAAAATTTGTGCTCCTTTTTTTGCCCGTGGACGTAGCCAACACAACATTGATGAACAACGTAAATTTGTGCCTTTTTACATTTATGTTTGTTTCGATTACTCAATTATTATATTCCGCTACAACAAACATTCACTTGGAATAAGATGGCAAAAACGATTTATTATTGTCAACACAAAGTCCCTGTAGAAGTAATCCTGGTGGCAAAGTTGTAATTTACTATTTTTATATTTGAGTTGTTTGAATGATTTGGAAGGCGCGTTACGCGTCATCAGTTCCTAGTATATATCCAATACTATCTATGCCTTTATTTGAAATCTCTGACACCTGTCTTCCATTTTCACCCCTCTACACTCTTCACTCACACAAAATAATTACTAAAAAAATAAATAAGCATAATCTCTATATATAGATGGCTACACTTTGATCACTACAATTCAAGTCTCAAGTCTCAACACCAACTAAAAAAGAACAACAAACTACACACACTTAGTAGCATAGCATGGCTGTCTTTGCTTTTCTTCCCTTACTAATTACTCTCCTTCTTCTTCCTTCTTCTGCTACTGCTTGTGATCGCTGCGTCCACCAATCAAAAGCTGCCTTCTTCTCCAACGCCAAACCACTTCAATGTAACAATACAACATCATCATTAACTAACTACCATTCTTTACTTTCTTTTCCTTTTGGCCATTTTCCTTTTAATCTAACTAAAAATTAATAATTGCAGCTGGAGCTTGTGGCTATGGCTCTCTTGCTATAGGATTCAACCAAGGCCGCATCGCCGCCGCAGCTCCCTCCATCTTCAAAGGCGGCGCCGGCTGCGGCGCCTGCTTTCAGGTACCATCACGCATCATTTTTCTAACGCACTTTACTTCTTCTGTTAGTATATATAAATTTTAATGGCGGCGACGTAGGTACGATGCAAAGATGGGAAAATATGTAGCGACGAGGGGACGACGGTGATCGCGACGGACCTCAATCACGACAATGCGACGGATTTTGTGCTGAGCAGCCGTGCTTTCGCGGCCATGGCGAACAAGGGAATGGCCCAGCAACTGCTCAAACTTGGTCTTGCTACTGTCGAATATCGAAGGTCACACATTTACACGTACTCTCGTCGTTTCATTATTTTCGACTACTTCTTTTTATAAAAAATGTTTTCACTAATTCTGATCAAAACAGATCGAATCTAATGAGATAGATTGAATAATTAAAAAAAATCATTGTCAGAATTTAATTTTAAAATAAGTATTGGGTTTTCATTTAAATATTTAATTAGAAAAAGTGTTGTATTTTAATTGGCCGCATTGGGGTTTGGGGAGACAAATCCCGAAGTATCGTCGTTAATTATAATTGGTTATTAATTACTAATATAAATAATGATTAAGGAAAGGATAAGTGTGAGAGTAGTGGTGGTGTTGGTGCACCCACCACAAACAATAGCTGTATTAAGTCTGGCCCCAACATATATTTTAATTTTTCTATATGGACCATTTATGTAAATTATATTTGAATTTCTTTTGTTATATTTTATATAATACTCTAGGACATTTTTCATATGGTCCATGGATGTTATTAAAAGTTTTGCTGTAAACACTAAGCCCACTTGACATAAGACTGTTTTTTAGGACATAACTAATTAATGAACGAATCTATTGTCATTTATGAGTCGACAGTGCTTGTTTTGTAAAGATTAGAAAAATAATTTGTTTATTAATTAAAATCTTGAATTAATTTGGAGTATATATTTACATATAAAAAGGTTGGTAAATTAATGAATGCAGTTCAGAGCTGTTATATGTCCATGGTCTAGTACTATTTTTAACGGTAATATGCATTATTATATACTACTATTCATGCATCTCATTCACTACCATCATTTAATTTTAATTACATATTAGTACTACTATAGTCTCATTTTTTATTAAAAAAAAAACAGGGTACCATGTGATTATAAGAAGAATCTTGCAATTCGAGTGGAAGAATCGAGCCATAAGCCACACTATCTGGCCATCAAGCTACTATATCAAGGTGGCCAAACCGAAATCGTCGGAATCGACATCGCCAAGGTTCGTTCCTAATCCCACTAATCACATCAGTGAATATTCAAACGCGAAACCTATTACTTTAGATATTAAGCTAATATTTTTCGAGAAATGTTCGGCCTAGATCAGATCCACTCCAAATACGAACTAAACAACCTTTATTTCAAAAGTCAAAATAATTTACAAATTGATGAATTTTGACACGTGTCATGATGAGATTACGAAAATTTTGAATTTTATTTATTGAATTATTTATATATGATAATGTAGGTGGGGTCAGCAAATTGGAATTACATGAGCAGGAATTATGGGGCGGTGTGGGACACGAGTAGGGTGCCGGAGGGCCCACTGCAGATGCGGTTTGTGGTGACGGCGGGGTATGATGGTAAATGGTATTGGGCTAAAAGCGTGCTTCCAGCTGACTGGGTCAATAACGCGACTTATGATTCCGGTATTCAAATTACTGATATCGCGCAAGAGGGCTGTGCCGTTTGTGATGATGGCACCTGGAAACATTAATTTACTAATAATAAAATATCTCTCATTTATTTAATTTGACAGCATAATAAATAGTTAGAATAAATTTAATAATGATATTAGGAGATGGGATTAATGGGTTTTGGATTTATGCATACATAGTTTTTTTTTTCTGTTCCAAATTTTGTAACCTTTGGAGATATATATACGGTTGTATGGAAAGTAGTTCTTGAAATGATACACTTTTTTTTTTTTTTACTTTTTTTATGGTTGGAAGAATGCATATGACCACACTGATATATTTATGGCCCATTGGACTAACAACTAATATTTCTTTGTGAATTGAAGCCCAAAAGAGATGGATTTGAATAAAATATTAATTCCATTTTTATTTTTCTTTTTAAAATGCTCATATTCATATTTATTAATTTTAATCTTGGGTCAATTAATATTACCTACTATGTATAACTCTTGTGCATGCAATGCACATAAAAATGTCAATTATGTAGTTCAGTTATATCAATTTCCCATTATTTGATGAAATCCCAACTTCACCCAAAAAAAGAAAAAATTGTAAAGTAATAGGGGATCAAGAAAATAATTAATTAATAAATATAAAAACACATTTATGTGTTTGTGTGTGCAAGTTGAAAAAACCAAACCTCCCATATTGCCATATATAAATAAGTAAAAAAAAAACTTCACATCAAAAAGTAATAAATGAGGGTAGACAAATTAATGCTTATATGCAGAATTATCCAATTTTAGTGTTAAAAAACACATTATTACTCTCCTTTGGAAAATGAATTATTCATTAAATAGGGGTGTGAAAGAGGAGCGCCGCCGCCGCCGCCGCTTCCAAAGTAAAAGCGCCGCCCTATGATTTGCCCCCACCGCCACCACCTCCTCCTTCTCTGTCTCTTTCTCAATCCAAACTCTGTGTTTGTGTATGTGTGTGTGTGTTTTTTATTATTGTATTTATTTATTGAATTTATTGCATTAAAACGAAGATAACAACTACTGGTTATCTTTAACTATACTGAAGTTGCAATGATTGTTGTACTTGTAGAATTATAATTTGATTTGGCCTTAAATTATTATTTAACTCTCTTCCTTTTTTATCTTTCTTTTTCTCGACGACATTATCCCAATAATTCATGGCGTATATGACTTATGGGGATATTATATTTTATTGGTATATAATATGCAGGTAAATTGGGTCTGTTCGTCGTATTTAATACTAATAAATAGGGTTATTGGGTGGCAATATCTTAATTAATTAATTTTTTTTAATTTAAATAAATATATTTGCATGTTTTTGGTTTAAGCCGATTGAAGCTAAATTTTAAATCGAATTTTCATAAACATTAATTCTCGTTATATATATTATATTCTTGGAATAATTGAAGAGTGACAAGAGTTGTGATTGATTATTAAGGTTATATATACAATATATGGGGAGGGGGGCCTATTCCTATATATGCTACGTTTCATGCATGCACTCGTTCAATTGGAACTTGTGTGATCCCAAAAAGTATTCTTCTGTCCCACTAATTTTGATTCTTTTTTTTTCGATCAAAAAGTATTCTTCTGTCCCACTAATTTTGATTCTTTTTTCTTCGATCTCACTAACCTGACTTTTTTATTAAAGATGATATATAAAATAGCATAAAAGTGATAAATTTGATAGATCTAAAAAGTTTTTAAAGATTTTAGTTAAAAGCGACCATTTTAAGAGGAGAGTGAGTGAATATTATTTATTAATTTTTTGAATTAAAATTTGTAATGGGTGAGAAGAAAAGAATAATAAAAAAGAAGTTAGGGGATGATAGGATAGGATATATATAGGGAAGACTGAAGAGGGCAGAAAAGAGACAGAGAGGTGAGGATTTGAACATTCGGAATTAGAAAGGTGAAGTGTGGTCAGAAGCAAATACTGCATATACAGTGAATAAATTTTGTGAAAAGTCTTATGCTATTTCCTCATTTATTGTGATAGAAATTTGCTCCTGCTCTCTTCCCATTTTCATCATCATCACACATCTATATCCAACCCCTAACCCTACCCTCTTTTCATGCATGCTAATTATGAATTTCCTTTTTTTTCTTTTTAATTTATAATATACCAAATTAATCACTCAATTCCAATAACACAAAATTTTTATTATTTGTGCTAGTTGTTATTTTATTTATTACGAAAAATATAATGTTGAATATTATTTCAACTTTTTTTCAATATAAAGATGTAAAACTGCTACCGTCCTATTCACAATTACCGGAATTTAATGCGTTTATAATTGATGTTAGAATGTTATGTAGATAATTAATATTTTTTATAAAAAATTATGAATTTTGATCTTTTCGATTATAAATGATTATTATATAATTTAATATTTATTTTACATAAATTAATAATAAATAATAAAAATTAAGATTATAGTAATTCGTATAATTATGTAGTTTCTCGGTCCATAATAAGTGTATCATGGAGGAGTAGACATGTATTTTAAGAAAATTACGATGTGTTGTTTTAGTTGAGAAAGGGGTACACTAAAACACTAAATAGTTAAATGTAATGTGATTTATAGTGTATGGAGATATGTGAAAGCATGTACTAAAAAAGAAATGATATATTCTTCGTGGACGGCCATTTAGCAATAATGATATACTCTTTGTGGACGGATGGAGTAATATTATACTCCCTCCGTCCCATTAAAGTAGACCATATTCTTTTTAGCATGAATACAAATATTCTTGTTTGTTATTGTATTAGTTTATTTAAGTGTTGTAGTGTATTAGTATGACACGGATATCAATACGTCTTTTTTTTTATTAAAAAAAGAAAGTGGCCTACTAGTGGGACGTTCCAAATTGAAAACGTGACCTATTTTAGTGGGACGAATGAATTTATTTAGTTACGTAATATACTATGTATTGCCGCATCCCGAAAACCAGCGATAGTAAAATACATTAATATTATATGTGTAATATTCATATAACCATATATTACAGTAATATAATTTTATTTGCTGCATAGATTTTAAAGACACATTACACATAATTTTTGAAGTTTCAATTCACTCGAAATTGATAGAAGAAGATGAATAATTCAGAGTACACGTGTGTGACACCCAAATCGAAGAGAAAGTAATAAATGAATCAAATGATTGCATTTTCAGATTGCATTAAATAATAAATACCAGTAGGAATATGAATAGTGTATAGATTTACTTAATTTTAGGTCGGGCCGTAAATGAACAGAGCTACTCGCGAGCTACTGGAGGTTCAACTCGAAATAAGCTCGTTTGGTACTCGGCTCGTTAGTAAACGAGTCGAGTTCGAGCACAAATTTAAGCTTGATAATTTTATTGAGCCGAGTTCGAGCAAGACATACTCGACTCGTTATGTTCGTGAACATACTCGAGCTCGTTTGTTCATGAGCAGATTAATCGAGCTAGCTCACGAGTACCTAATCGAGTCATCAATCGAGATAGCTCATGAGTACTTAATCGAGTCATCAATCGAGTACCTAATCGAGTTTAATGCATAAAAAATTAAGTAAAGATAGGGATTCGATCCCTTGACCTTTTAGTAAAAATAAATCAAATTACTCATTCACTACCATCAAGCTAACAGCATAACTTACTAATTTTTTAGATAATAATATTATACATAGAATTCGCATCAAAAAATAATATCACATATGATAATAATTTAAATTTACATTAAAATATAAAAAGTAATATATATTTAATATATATATAAATATATAATATGTATGTATAACATAATATATAACCTACACATATAATATATACGTGTAACATATTGTTTTGATAATCTAGTACTTTATTAGAATGTAATAATATATTTATATATATATATTTAATATATTACACATAGTAAATATTTATATAATTATAAATATATGTATTGGTTGAATGGTTTGAGCACCTCTTGAACAACAATAAAATCATAATTTTTTTTCTTTATTATTCTCTCCATCGTTATACGTATTTATATATTCTTAATTTTGAGTTTTAATTATATTATTAAATAAATATTAAAATTTAATATACTTTATTTATTGAATCCAATTGATAATCAACGGTGATAGATATATATTAATACATCTTAATTGAGTGAATTAATGAATAAATAGTGATATTGATAGTATGAATATATAAAAAAAAATATTGGAAAAAATAAAAGAAAAATTACCATAAATAATAAATATACATTATATATATGGTAGAGAAATAAAAAAAGATGAATAAGTTATTTTATGATCGTGTGGTTGTCGCTCATAAAGCGCTAGGTAGCATATCAATTTTGAATATATTCATATCACTATTATGTAGCATAAATAATTTTATTAATATTTAAATATAATAAATAATACTCCCTCCGTCCCACTAATAACGACCCATTTACTTTATACACGACTACCAAGAAAGCTTAATATTTACCTATTACATAAAAAGTAAAAAGCATCCCATGTGCAATTTTTTTACCCAATAAGGAAATGGATCATTATTAGTGGGACGTCCCAAAATGGAAAATGGGTCGTTACATAAACAATTTGAGAAGAGAATCCAAATGTTAACCTTGTGTCTACTATGATTTAATCTTAATCGTTTGTTTGTTTTGACATATTAGTCACAAATATAATGTGCAAGATATTAAAAAATTGTGAAATAATCTAAAAAACTACATTATCTTTTACATTTAATCCAAAAATTATTTTTGCAAATAGTTTAAAATTAGATCAAAAACATCCATTATATATTGAACCATATCGTGCATCTTTAGATTCGGATACGGTAGAAAGGTTACTTTGCTCCAGTGATTGGCTACGAGCTTGATATGAGATCAAGGGAAAAGCTAAAGTAAGTATTATTATTATATCTATACATTTGTGTATTTATTGTGTCAATTACTAATATTTTATTTTCATGTGTTGGTTTTTTATTAGGAAAATGAGAGCATAAAGGAGTTTACTTTATCTTAAACATTTGGAATTTTATGTAAAGAATTGATATATTATTTTGGATTAGCTTTTGGCTTTTTTGTTGCGTGACTTTTGTACGGCACTTTTGGTATGAGACATTTTGCTGGTTTAGATTGATATTTTGATGATTATATTTTGGATTATTTTTGCTTTCAATTATTTTATTTGATAGCATTATTTATGTGATGATGTTGTTGGTGATGGATTGCATTTGCTAATTTATAAAATATAAAAGAGTTCAAGCCGAGCCCCAAAAACAGGTCATCACGAGCATGATTAAATATTTTTGAGATTTTCACGAGCGAGCTCGAGCTTGAGCTCGAAAGTTTATTAAACGAGTCGAGCTTGAGCTTGAAGCTATATCAAACGAGTCGAGTTCGAGCTCAAGCTCGAAAATAATATGAAATCGAGTAATACACGAGTCGAGCTCGAGTCGAGTTCGAACTTGATAATTAAATAACGAGCCGAGCTCGAGCACTTTAATATATTTAACGAGTAGAGCCGAGCCAACTAGTATTCGACTCGACTCGACTCGATTACAGCCCTAATTTTAGGACAAGTTATTTTATTTTATTTTTCCTCTATTCCCACTATTTCATTTCACCTATTCTTTCTTTTATTATTTTATTCAATATTTATGTCATTAATTATTTATTACATCGATAATTACATTATTTTTTTTATCTCTAGAAAGTTAGGTACAATTTTATTTGTAAAAAATTAAAAACTTCAATTTAATTTATAAAGTTTAAAAGTTAAAAGAATTGCAAAAATGACATAAGTTCCTGATTGTTCTTTAAATGTAATATTTTTCCTTTTTAGAATACTCTTCTCCAAATTGAGTTATTTTAAATCCAATACAGTGAAATTTAGTTGGAAAATGTGTAATACTTTCACACAAATTACAAAAAAATGTGACATCTACACTTGAAATAGTACATTGCTACACTACTTCGATTACTGCAATTAAGATTAAATTTTAAATGCACTTTAAAATATATGCAGCAAATAAAATTATATATTGCATATGTTCAAGAGATTCTGAAAAGGAAATTAATAAAAATGTATTTACTAAAAGATCTTTATATATAAATATTGCATGAACACAAATTTAAAAGTATGTCGAAATTTTAGATAATTTATCCTCTAACAATGAATGTGTCTTAAAAAGTTTCATTATTGAAATCATATTACATAGTTCGAGATTTATTATTTGTAATTTAATAAAATCTTGAATAAAATATAAAAACTTGTGATTTAATTCAAGATAAAATTCCCAACTCGATATGAATAATAAGCAGCCGCTGGTTTTGAAATTTGTAGTACTGTTTCATTAATATTACATAAATAAAAAGTATAATATTACGTAAATATATGAATTATTGTAATTTAATTGTTTATTATTTATGTAAAATAAATATTAAATAAATAACAATTGTAATTCCAGATAAAATACACAATTCGATATGAATAAAAATAAAAGTATTTAGAAAGAAGAGTGGTTAATGCCACGTGTAGGTTGGGGGTTTGAAGGCGCAATCCCCAAGCATTAAAGAAGAAGCAGACATTGTTTATCTTCTTTTTGTCTGCATTTAATTAATACAACTAGTATTTGCTTTTAGAAAAACCGCAAAATTACAGAGCAAATTCTTCTTCCCTTTTCCTTCCTCTATATATAAAGCACCATCATATTATCCTTCTAATTCATCAGAGCTGTTCATCTTCACTGGGTTTTCCAACTTTCTCAAGAAAAAAAGAAGAAACAATGGAACAAGAAATGAACACAAAATCAAAATTCAAAAGTGTGTGTGTTTACTGCGGGAGTAGCTCGGGGAAGAGGGATTGTTACAGGGAAGCTGCTCTCGAGCTAGGGCAGGAGATGGTACACATTAAAAACTGCTATAAACTTTCCTCGCCATTTCCGAACTGATAATCATATGTGTTTGTCAGTTTGTGTGTGTGTGTGTGTTTTAGCAAAATCTAAAATGATGGGTGTTTCTTTTCCGTGTTTCCTTTGTTGGGTTTTTGTGTGTGTGCATGAAGGTGGCGAAAAGGTTGGATCTTGTGTACGGCGGCGGCGGCATTGGGCTGATGGGGCTGGTGGCGCGTGCCGTTCATGGTGGCGGCGGCCGTGTTCTTGGGTTAGTTATTTTTGGATTTTGTGAAGGAGTGTTTCCGTTTCTTGATTACATTTGTTTGTTATTAACTAAAAGCTTCTTGTTTGGACTTGATTGTTTTATATTTTAATCCCCTAGGATCATACCGAGGCCCTTGATCGGCAAAGAGGTTGAGTTTTTTCCTTTTCTTTTTGCTTCCATCTCACTCTCTCTCCATATCACACACACACACGCACATTAGGGTTGTCTTGTTCCAAACGGGTGAAAAGATTGGATTTTTTTTATTACAACTGTTTATTTAATTGCAGAAAACTGGTGAGACCGTGGGGGAGTTGACTGTGGTGGCTGATATGCACCAGAGGAAGGCTGAGATGGCCCGCCATGCTGATTGCTTCATTGCTTTGCCTGGTCCATACAAATCTCTCTCCCTCTCTTACCCTCTCTTGATTTGATTCTTGACATCCTTAAAGGGCACCCTTCTCTTGTTTGAAAAACTGGTTTCATGTAGGTGGCTATGGCACACTAGAGGAGTTGTTGGAGGTTATAACATGGGCTCAACTAGGCATCCATGACAAGCCCGTAAGAACTAAGAAGACAAGAAATCTCTTACATTATTATTCCACTCGAAAGAACATATATAGTATAGTTATTTGAAGTTGTAAAGAAAGGCCTTAAGTTTTGATGATGGCATTAGGTGGGATTGCTAAATGTTGATGGGTACTACAACTACCTCTTAACCTTCATTGACAAAGCAGTTGATGATGGGTTCATAAAGGAATCACAGCGCCACATATTTGTCTCAGCACCAAATGCTAAAGAGCTGGTTCAGAAACTTGAGGTTGGCCTTATTTCATGAATCATGACAAAGAATCTCTTCTCATTTTTTCAATTTTTTCAAACAAAAAAACCCTCCCAATTTCTGTTCCCAACAAATCCTCATAAGTTTCACAAAAGTGGCAAAGACATCATGTCTCATGAGTTGAAGAGCTCCCAAAATCTTGCCCATTATTCTTCCTGCTGCTGCAACTGCACTTTTTCCTTAATTTGCTTGTCTTGATTATATAGGAATATGTGCCTGTGCAAGATGAAGAGGTTGCTAAGTTGAATTGGGATGTTGAAATTGAACAAGTGGGATTCACTGCACCCCTCAACCAGCCTGAAGTTGCTGCTTGCTCTATGATGAAGACAGCAGCAATTTAGAAACCAATTATTATTATTATTTTTTAAATTTCAATATTGTTAGGAATGGACTATTTTGATTTAAGTTAAGGTAACTGCACTAATCACTGAGCCCTACCATAAATGGTGTGGTGCAAAGCATGAATTGGGACACAGTAGTAGTTTCCTCTTGTATTTTTGGAAGTGGGAAAATATGCTTTTGTAAGTTCAATTTTGGTGTTGGGATTTTCTTACAAGTATATGTTGATGTTTTGCTATCACAGCAGCAAGGTAACAAAAGGAATACAACAAAAATTTGGGCATGCAGCTTTATTAGGCTGTATATACTCACAGGCTTATATATGATTCAGCAGGTCTTTTTTCTTTTCATTTTTTTTTCAAGATTTGAGGTGTGATGATTTAAGGTAGTGTTTGTGGTGGTGTAATAAGATGAATTGTTTGGTTGGAAGGGAATGGGGGTTTTGGTGTGTTGTGTAAAAGACAAGAGAAGTAGCAGTAGAGATAGGTAGAAAGGCAGGGAAAGTTCACTTTTTTCCCACACAAGTTGCACTAAAATGGTTGGCTGCAGACAAATATGTTATCTTTTTCGTGTTTGCAAGCAAATTTCTGCTGTGGGAATATAATTGGGCCTTTTCAACTCACCAATTAATAAGCCCATTATATTTTTTTTATAGTTACTCGTAGTTCCACCAATTTCTTACCCAAAATTATCGTATTTGAATAATATATTATAATTATATGGAGTATTATTTATTTAATAAATCAAAATTATAAAATGAACTAAAATTTAATATCTGAAGATTAAAATTATTCGGATAATTCAGCCCATGGCTTGATAATTTCACACCTTTTTTGCCTATGTGTTGACTCACTGACTCACTGAGGCAGTCTTGATTCAAGAAAATTGCATCATTTTTTTACTAATGAAGAAGACAAACAGTGGTATTTAATTTGAAAAATAAAGAGGAAAAATTACATAGAAGTCAACTTCTAACGTGTTTTGCTAAATAAAGAACTCAACAGCTAGAATTTTTTTTATTATTTTTATTTAGTAATTCTTCTTTGCTCAGAGAATTGGAATCTCGAAAACTATAATAGCATTAAACCATGTACAAGTTGATTAATTCATCATTATTTAAAAGAGATATAAGTAACTTGAAAGTATGTAGTAACTGATTTATTTTTTCTTGAGAAAGGTCAAAAAGGACAAAGCATTAAGCATGTTCATGTAGATGAAACCTTTGAGACTTTTCTTCATTTAATGATGATGATCAAGGGAAGGGAATATACAAGTATATATATACATTTGTTTCCTATTTTCTAATCTGCAAAATTTTCAATCTCAACATGAGATTACTCTAGTTTTGATCAACTGTCTGAATATGGATTCAAGATCTTCCTAGATGACTTTGATGCTCGAGTCCATCTCTTTCAATTGATTCACAAGCTCGTTTTCTTGATTCTGCTGCAAGAGTGAATCCACTTTGTTGAATTCATTGTCATTGTCTGATGCTTTCTTGGATGGCATGAGCTTTGATACTAAAGACCAGCTGAGGTGCAAGCATCCAATAGGCTAATGCAATCATCAACACATTCCTCGGAGACCACTTGTTGACTATGAGGCAAAA
This sequence comes from Leonotis leonurus, assembly GCA_026898415.1. Lineage (NCBI taxonomy): Eukaryota > Viridiplantae > Streptophyta > Magnoliopsida > Lamiales > Lamiaceae > Leonotis > Leonotis leonurus. Next base: position 9,525,411 of record JAPKLX010000002.1, on the reverse strand, counting down.
GCAGCACATCTTCAACGCTGTCGAATAAGTTTCTTAGGCCATTTATTCTGGAACTCATTGAGGAAAGCAAAAAGCAAGCTGCTTCCGAAGATATCAACTTGGACAAGCTGTCACCGAAGTGATAAAGGGAAGGGTGGGATTTGGATGGCAAGCTAAGGGAGCGACCATGGTGAAGGGCCATCGATCTCAAAGGTGAAGAGGGTGCCATTGTTATGCTTTTTCTTGGAGAAATGAGGCTTGTAATGGAATAGAAGATTGAATCAAGAAAATTTCGATGCTTCTAAGAATGATGTATTTGGTCAATTTATAGTGGGAAAGGAAAGGGGACAGAAGGAATCTACATTAAAAACTGCTAAAAACTTTCCTCGCCATTTTCGAACTGATAATCATGTGTGTGTGTAGCAAAATCCAAAATGGTGGGTGTTTCTTTTCTGTGTTTTCTTTGTTGGGTTTTTGTGTGTGTGCATGAAGATGGCGAAAAGGTTGGATCTTGTGTACGGCGCGGCGGCGGCGGCATTGGGCTGGAAAAACTGGTTTCATTTAAGTGGCTATGGCACACTAGAGGAGTTGTTGGAGGTTATAACATGGGCTCAACTAGGCATCCATGACAAGCCTGTAAGAACTAAGAAGACAAGAAATCTCTTACATTATTATTCCACTCGAAAGAACATAGTTATTTGAAGTTGGAAAGAAAGCCCTTATCTTTTGATGATGGTATTAGGTGGGATTACTAAATGTTGATGGGTACTACAACTACCTCTTACTTAACCTTCATTCACAATGCAGTTGATGATGGGTTCATAAAGGAATCACAGCGCCATTTAATAGTCTATGTATTTAATCAAAGCAAGTTGACCGTTGGATAATAAGTGGCATATGGAGAAGTAGCAGAAAAGCAAAAAGCACGTCTTTCATTATGATTTCCCAACAAGAAGCAAACAAGCAATGAAAAATTGAATCTTGACACCGATTTCTTGCTTGCTCCCGAGTATTCAGTCTAAATTCACCCTTGCAATGGACACAAAAGAAAAGGCATTATAACCATCTAATCAAAAACGTCAGATGACAGCAAACTTTGGAAATACCAAAACACACCTTCAGTACCTACGTAATCTCCATGTTGAGGGATGATCCATTCTTTTTCTTCAACAACCTTGGTAAAGACTTGACAAGGATATATGTCAATGTTAAATCTAAGACATGTGATTATTTTTTTTGTAAGTTACATTTTAATGAGATCCTCTATTGCTTTATCACCAAACATCTCATATTGACTTTGATACAGAATAATAAACTCTCAACCTTTCTTCTAGAATACAGAATATGCAGATATACAAAATGCTCACTCTCTATTATAGAGCGCCATCAGGGAGAAACACGTTTAAATTTGATTAGCGAGCTGACATCCAGTCTCGTTAAAATCTCCTCTAGTATATCTATACTTTCTCTATTCATCACGTTGTTATAACTGTTCAAAGAAAGGTTGAGAGTTTATTATTCTCTATCAAAGTCAATATGAGATGTTTGGTGATAAAGCAATAGAGGATCTCATTCAAATGCAACTTACAAAAAAAATAATCACGTCTTAGATTTAACATTGACATATTGATCCTTGTCAAGTCTTTCCCAAATATCTTTACCTAGGTGGTTCTCCATATCACTCTTTTGAGATTATAAGAACTAGAAAGATTTATGACCGCATGTATATTATGACACTTTGATGCAATAAAAAACATAAAGATGAAGAGGAATGGAATCTTTCATCAATCAAGAAACATCAAGAAAGAAATAATCAAGAAAGAAAGAGATTTTACCGATTTCACCATTAAAGCTATTGCAAAAAAAGGATCGCCCTCAATTCTCAAGAATATCTGCCAAAACCAGAACAAACATCATTGAAATCCAAGCACTACACACACTAACACACATAGTCCCACAAGTTAGCATCTTGGTGAGAAGGGGTTTACAGAATCATCACAAATCATCACAGCTTGCTTTACTTTCACAATTCGGTTCATACCCATCATAAAGGCCTCACATAAAAGCAAGAAAATTCGCCATGAAACGCAAGAAAGGATTTTTCAAAGGAAACACGATCACGAACATTACAACTGCAATCACTTGAAAACTGATAATGAAAAAAAAACCTTAACAAACCCAACACACTAATATTATATTATTTCATCACGAGCAGCAGAAACAACTCACGGCCCAAAAACACATCCAAAAATTACAGAAAGAAGCATGAAAGAACAGCAAAGCAAACGTTGAGGAAATTACAAAGAGAACACCAAAGGGATTAGGGAATAGCCCCAAACGCTTTCTTGTTCCAAATATTCGTCCAATTCTTGGTACTGAGGGATAGAGCGAGAGAGAAGTAGGTGTGGTCTGTGAATTACAGCAGTCTCTTTTATTTAATTCTCTGCGAAGAGAAATAAAAGCAAAACGCAATCACAATGCTTACGCGGCAAACACTGTGCAGAAATGGCGCCTTGTATTTACCGATCTACCCATTTGTTGGAAACCTTCCTAATTTCTTACTTAATTGGAAAATTAATAACTAATCGGAAAATTAATAATTTCATTTATTGTAGATTGGTGAAATTTGATTAATATTTATGCAATACTTATATGATGAAATAATTTTTCTACAAATATTAAGATTATAAAAAATAATTTCCTATCATGCCAACTGCCAAGCAACTCCATGTTTCTAGTGTAGGCTTGGACAAATTTGCCCTCCAATTAGTTGGCTGATTATTTATTTATGTAAATTTAATAATATTTTTTACTTTTGACGATGATAAATTAAAGTATTATGAATTCGAATTAAATATATTTAAAAAATATGAAAATTAACCATCAAATATCAAAACTTAAAGAATCAAGAAACCCAATAGATAGAATTTTTCTTTCTTTTTGGCTCAATATTGAGAGCCATTAATTGAAAAGGGTCCTTTTGTATAAGAAAGTAGAAAGGAATAAGAGAATGCAATAAAAGAATAAAGAGAGAGCCTTTCACTTGTAAAGATTCCTCATGCTAAAAGGGATAAATTATGCCCATCCATACTAATATTCAAATATAAGATGCACATTTAACTGTTTTCCCGTCTTTTAAGCATCTAAAAATATTTTTTATAAAAGTTTAGATGCATCTCATGTGTTGCACAATCATGTGAATTTATTAGAGTTGTTAAACGCCGGATCAGTCGGCCCGAAAAAAACTTTTTGAATGGAGTAAAAGAATTTGGGATCGTCAATTTATTTCTTAAAAATTGATATGAGTCGATGTCGGTTGATGGAATGAAAAGACTTTCTGATGTCGAATTCCAGAAACCAAGGAGGGGTTCTCCACTCTTCTTTGATCCGTCTTAGGACCAAGTGGCAGCCTCGACCCGAGCAGAAGTGTGATGTGTCTGAAAATTTGGGATCGTAAATGGATTCGAGTATCATTTTGATCACCTCTTTCATTATCCTTTCTACAGGTAGAACTATTGTCAGCGGTCTAAACTTAAAAACACACTAGTATTTTTACCCGTGTAGTTGCACAGGAAATTATTTTTTGTAGTATATAATTTCATCATTTTAAAATATAGATAAAATCATTTTAATAAAATCAAACAATCCAAATAAAGTTATCTTATTATATATGATAAGTATTAAGCCTACATATTATATTTTTAAAGATTATAAATAGGTTATTATATACTTCATCCGTTTTATAAAAACATATACCATTTGAATGATGCGATACAAATTTTAACAAAATATAGTTGAATTGAGTGGTATTAAAACCGAGACTCACAAAAAATGTTATTAAGTATTAAAATATAGTTAATTTAAATGGTAGTGTGTTAGCACCCACAAAAAGGTGTTATTAAATGTAAAAATATAATTGATTTGAATGATAATGGAGATTGAGACCCACAAAAAATGTTATTAAACGTTAAACTATATCCAAAAATAGAAAGTGAATGTTTATGTGGAAGGTAATAAATTTGCAAAAGATGTATCTTTTTAAAAAACGAAATGACTATAAGTTTCTCTTTTTAATGTAACAAAAACATAAAAAATTGCTTATTACATATTATTCGATTTGAAGATTACCTAATTAATTTAGGGTGCGTATTTTCTAATTTTTTTTAAGTTGCAATTCGACTTCAAAATATTTAATTAGTTTTTTTTGCACATATGTGAAATATATTTCTTATTTACATTTTATTAAGTTTATAACGGTTTATTTAATACAAATTTATTTAATGATTTATTGAGACTATTCATTTCCCCACTCCCCACTACCTAATTATTATATATTTAATGAATTTATTAATTTTTATTATTTCTAATTAACTATATATAATACTAACTTATATTTAATGATAATAAATTATATATTTATAATCAAAATAATGAATATAATTTTATAAATGAAATTAAAGAAAATTAATTATTGATGATATGAAAAAAAACTTAAAAAATAATAAATATAACTATATTTGAATATTTTTTTAAGCATTTATATATTTATAACCATAGTGTTACTAATAGTAGTAGTGTAACTTGTATTCTCAACCAATCTTCAAAAAAATTATTTAAGCAAGAAATTAATAATATTACACATTATTTAAGCAAAAAAATAATAATATTACATATTATTTAAGCAAAAACATTAATAGTATTAATTTTCAGTTCTATTTTCATTTTTAATATGAACGTAACAAACCTTGATCTCAATGCATTTATCTCGGGTAAGTCATGATTCAACCAAACTTTACTGATATTGAAGGCATTGCAAACTTGAATCTCTGATCTGTACCTATTAGGCTTACACATTTGGATGATCATGATATTAACCTCTTTATTTTGAGCACAAAATGTTGTTTCTATTTCATTGGCGTAGTCCTCCCAAAGGGTACACATTAACTTTCTATGCCTTCAAAAAAAATAGTAAAAAAACAATTAATATAAAAAAATTAATTATAAAATAATATATGCAATTAATATACGATCACTACTTACTCATCATCTTGTAAAGTGATCTCTATCAACATTTTCTCCTTCCCATCATTGCAAATAACATTTCTAATTTTTCTACGTTGAACTACTCCAATAACATCTACATATAAATTAACACACATATTAACAAATGTTACATTGTATTAAATTATATATATATATATATATATAAATATATAATTCCATTAATTATTGATATACTACCAAATAGCAAGCTATTGTTGACATCATCAATTGAAGAAATTTCTTGAAAACTCTTGAAATTAAAAAGTTGACGGAGAAAATTTTCTTCCTGAATTGGAGTAATATATGTAGAATTTAAGAATTTGAGGTAGTAACGATTCGATGTTGTTCTCAAATTTTTGTTGTTATCAACCACCAAAAAGTTTTTAACCGTATACACATCGCCTTCCGACAAAATAGGTTGAAATTTGGATATCAACTTCTTTTCAATTGTAGCATGAATTCGATCCCCCTACAAAAATTAAAGAATATAAATAAAAATAATATTATAATAATAATAAAAGAGGAAAATGAAGTTATAGATAAATAAACATAATATTCTAATAATACAAATTTCCATTTATTGTGATACGTGTACAATAATAAAAATAATATTCTAAATAACTTTTTTAAGCATGCAATTCGTATGAATAATAATGCTATAAACAATTCTATAAGCAACATGCAATCCATATATAAGCATCCTGAAAAAAAAGAATAATTTGAAAATTTTACCACTTGATCATGAAACACACACTCGTGGCTTATCAAGTTATTGGTGTCCCGTGCAGTACGATCATATGCTCGAATAAGTCTTAATTCTATACATGACTTTGCATTGTGAGGTTCTAGGTTTTGGATTAAATTCCAAATAGGAGGCATTGTAGTATTTTGAGGTGAGAAATTTGAAAAGGATCAATAAAAAATAAAGACAATCAATATCTAAAACAAAAAATGAGTTCAAAACTGGATAACAATTATGAAATGATAGGTGTTTAAATACTATTTACAATAATTTATTTTTGGTAATATGCATAAATATTTTTTAGAATTAATCATTATTTAAGTATAATATTTACCAAGAATATTATTTATCCATGATTTTAGCCAATGAACATTTGCTTGGAAATTTTGAATTATCATATATTATGTGCATACGTATGTACCTAGTCATGAGTGAGTGTATTTTCATTAAGAATTGTGAGGAAAATAAGGGATTGACAATTATTAAATATTTATTATATAGAATATTCATTATCCATGATTTTAGCTAGGTATGCATCTAGACATATACATGCATATGTGTTAAAAAAAAAAATTAAAAATTGACATATGACATGCATTTTATATGTAACGTCTGCATAAATTGATAATGCAAAATTTATATATGTAACGTTTACATGTGTGTGTGATTGCATGTTTATTAATATGGAGAGAAAATGATGGCTGATTATATGTGTAATTAAAGATCACAATTGATTATATTTATTATATAATAATGGTAGATATAATTATGTATATTATAATATAAATCAATAAATATAATTAGATATTATTTAATATATGTTTAGGCGGGAAAACGTTTTGCTATTGGTTTTCCTTTAATATAGATATAGATTTGAAACGGTCCTATTAGAGGTGTAAGTGAGTTAAGACAACTTACGAGCTACTCGGAATCAAACCGAAACAAAGTTCAAAATTGACTTGATGTTTATTGAGTCGAGCTCGACCTAGAGCTACTCGAGTATAAATCAAGATCAAGTTCAACTTCAACGATACAATATAGGTTATAATTTTATATTTATATTATTTATTATTAAACGGGCCTAAATAAGTTTAATATATATAAACTTCAAATTATACCAACAATCGAGCATAATCGAGTCAAGCTCGGGTTTATGGAGCTTTTCATCGAGTTGAGTTCGAGCTCGAAAAGTTAAAACTCAACCGCGTCAAGTCGAGCTTGATACTTATGATATGAGCTTGAGCTTGAGTAAGTCAATACTCTGTTCGATTTGACTCGTTTACACCCCTACGTTCTATTAAGAAAAAACTATTTTTGTGTCATGATAAAAAAACTCTCACAATTTTAACCAAAATATAACAGCAATAACCGTAAAAAATAGTGTTTTACTATGATCCATGTTTTATGGAAGTATTTTGATTTAGGTATATCATGTGTTAAGTAAATTTTGAGTTACAAATGAATTGAATTTTTTTTTTGTACGAATTAAAATATAAATTGATAATAATTTTATTAATCGGTGAAAATATTTTTTAAATACGTTCATATTTCAGAAATTATTACAAATTTATTAGCCGTGTGAATACAATTATCATAAATTTTCGATTAAAAGTGACTATTACACTTAAAAAAAAAAGAATAAATAAAATAAGTAATGAATCATACTTGATCGCAATTATCTAAAATAAAAATAATTAAAGTCGTAGGTTAATTCATAATCCTGCATCGAACAAGACATCAATCCGAAACAACTCCTCCATACACCGTTGATAATGACACAAACCAACGCTTCAGATCATTTGGATTTCGCCAAGCCTTCGCTTCATCAATCCGAACCAATTCAGAAAAACGAATCTCAGCCGTCCATACAATTACAAATCAACGGTGCACAACACTCAGTATCCCGCCACAATTTTCAAATCCCTAATTATATAAACTAGTGTGGTACCCGTGCGATGCACGGTATGAAAGAAGAAAAATTTATTTATTAAAAATAAAAAAGTATAAAATTCAAATGTGAAGAGAGAGTGAAAGAGGATCAAAGATTGAGAAAGCGAGGGAGAAAGAGGTATGGAAAAATGAAACAAATATAATAGTTTAATCTATATATAAAAGGTAACACTTACGACATGAATCAAATATTATTAAATACTCACCTTGTTCCGTCCTAAGTGTTACGTTTTCCTTTTGAGTTAATTGTGCAAAATACCCCATTCTCTAACTTTAGGATGTAAACTATCCTATTGTGTAAATATGTACCAAAAGTGCCCAAAACATGTGTTTTGGACCATTATACCCTTTTCTCATTTTAATCCCAATAAAACCCTTTTTAATGTTTAATTTCAAACAACAATTATCAGGCCCATCACACTTCCGTATAAATTCAATATTAATACCAACTTTTTATACCTTCTTTGACCGATAAGCTGTCGGGTCGTATCCACCGGAAGTTTTAGGGACCTCGTCCAACCACCAGGAGCACCTTATGGATTCCAGACGCAGACTCCTTCAACAGCTCACAGCACAGCCCTCGTTCGTTTCCTACCCGGGGCGTATAAGTATGTTTGTTGGTAAAAATAAAGAAAATATAAATCTAGAAGATGATGAACAAAAGCCCAAATCTTATTAAGGAATTATAAATATATATTACATACTAATTAGATCTCCTTTAGGGAGGAGACTAACTTGTTTAGCTACCTATGGTAGCGGAAATAGAAACTACTCGCATAAACAGAACGGAAAACAATGTTTATTGTTGGAGAGAAGATAGAAAATTTTCGATGCCTTCAACCCTCCCTAAATGCTCGTTTATATAGAAGGCTTGAAGCCTCCCCTTCCCTGCATTATTGCCTCGGATTCTTATCTTCAAAATGATGCTTCTTCACGTGAAGCTGGGTCCAGATAAGGCTGCCGACACAAACATTTCTTAGTGGTTGGACCCCTTCTTTGAATTAGTGGTCCATCTTTTTTCCACCGACGATACTTTTATGGTGGAACGTCCTTTTCTTCCACCCACCATTGTCGTTTTCTTTTTGGTGGGTGCTGCTTTATCAGATGCTTTCTTTTACCGAAAGCATCTCCTGTTTTATCTTCACATGGCCATCTGTCTTTTTTGGAGGGCCCCTTGGAGATTTTCCTTTTGGAGGAGTCTTCATCTCCTCATACTCGTTAGCTCGAAACTTCTTCTTATCTGGTTTAGGTAAGAAGCCTTTTCCGAACTCAGGTTCACGTTGGGCTGGACAATCTGAACATATCCTGGACGCCCAATGGCCAACATGAGCCATATTGCAGAACTTGCGATGGGTTTCTTTACTCATCGCCATCTTGTTTTCCCACAGAAGAGTTCTTTTTCTCTCAAAAGCCTCTTCTGCAAACTTGGTTGTCTTCCCTGTCATAGTATTTAACAGGAATGATCCATTCGCTGAGTTCTGAAAGAACTTGAAGGGAAACTTGACTTTGTCCATCTCTGTAAGACAGACCCATAATCCCCATGCTCGCCTTGTTGTTATTTGATCATCTGAGATTGCGGCGATCATTGGAATTTCACTAGTTGGTGCCTTGATTTGGTTAAAGGCATCCATTCGGGGTCTTCGTAGCCTTATGTAATGGAAGGCTTCGTGACTCCCCTTTCCTGCAGGTTCTGGGGCTGCACTTATGAAATACAGCTCCAATGTATCACCTCGGCAAAGTTGTTCGTTGTTTGCCCAGGTATCATAGACCGCTTCCTGGATCCATCGGGGTAGACCTTTAAGTTCAGGAAACGCTGGGGACGTAGTATAAACTGAGGCAAGGGCCCCAAATTCATACCATTGCTTGACATCTTGGGGTTTTGATCCGGGTAGCATCCATACCCTTGGATATTTCCCCGAGCCATCAATCCTGGTATTACTAGGATTAATACCTGCTCTTGTGAGTAATTTCTCCCAGCTCGCTTGATAAGCCTGTTCAGCAGAAGAGAAAATAATCAAATTAGTATTAGACTCAGATTTGCCCGTCATAGGCCTGAGGCTAATCTCTCCCTCTTTTACCCCAGAGGTGGAGGGTTGACATGATGGTTCAGACGGTGAAGTCTTAGCATCATCATTTCCTTGGGCTAGTGGTTCAGACTCCACCAGCTTAGGACTTGCTAGAGGGGTATTTGAATCCCCATCTACCGGTTTAGGTGCCGGAACACGAAACTCTGCTATCTCCAGAGGTTTTCTGGAAGCCCGCAGGATTGGCTTTTCCAGAGCCGACCATAACTGAGTACTGGTCAGCATACTGGCTCGTATTCTACCCGAGACTTTCGTCTTATCGGTAGCTTGCATCTTCCCCATTTGATCAGCATGGAGAACGCACTCGTCCCATTCCTCCAAGAGCATTTCCAAATTTTCTCGGAGATGCTTTTGGGCTAGCATGATGGATCTAACTTCAGCTGGCTCCATCTCTTGTCAGAAAATCTGCAAGAATATTTTCATGAGATTTTAACACGACAATATCATAAATATAATATTGACATAAAGCTTGCCATCTAAGTAACCTAGCACTTTCAGGTTTTGATGCTATGTTATTTCTTAGGAAAGCTTTAACCTGGGTATTATCAACTTTTAAAGTAAATTTCTTTGCTAATAAAAATAAAGGCCATTTTTTAAAAGCCTTTACTACAGCAAAGAATTCCTTCTCGTTGATATGCCATCTGATGGCCTCATTTTCTGAGAATAAACCACTACAATATCTGCAAGGTTCTTCTCCATAAGGAGTGATCTTCATGAGGACTGCTGCCCACCAATGATCACTCGCATCTGTATAGAGGACCAGATCATCTTCATCCTGTGGAATAGAAAGCTTTGGGAGATCTTTACATTCCTCCTTTAGCTTTTTCATTCCCTGTCGATGTTCTTCCGTCCATATAAACGGAACATCTTTCTTTAGTAGATTACTAAAGACCTTCCTGTGTTTCGCAAGATCTTTGATAAACATTCCTGCGAAATTAACAACTCCCAGAAAACTCTGAAGTTGTTTCTTCTCTTTTAATGTTTCTGGAAAATCTTGGACCTTCTTCACAATATGATCTTGCAAAGTTATTCCAGACTCATCGATCTCTATTCCCAAAAACTCCATTTTTTGGGTCGCAATTACTGCCTTCTTCTCTGAAAGCACTAATCCTTCTTTATAACAAACATCTGCAAATAAATCAAGATGTTTGATATGTTCATCCATATCTTTTGATGTTATAAGTATATCATCAATATAGACAAACATAAAAGAAAAATAATCTTTAAAAAGATTATCCATCTTTCTCTGGAAAATCTGGGGAGCATTAGCTAACCCCATTGGCATTACGTTCCAAACGAAGTGCCCCTGTGGTGTTGAGAAAGCTGTAAGGTTTTTACTTTCTTCCTCCATGCGAATCTGGTAGAAACCTGACTTGCAATCAAACTTTGAGAAGACCTTAGCATTGCGTATGCAGTTAATAAGATGATCTCTACTTGGAATAAAATATCCGTCAAACTCTAGAATATCATTAATCCCTTTGTAATTAATGACAAGTCTAGGTTTACCTCGCTTGATCTCACCATGATTTCTTACCAGAAACCCAGGGCTACTGTAAGGTGAACTAGCCGGCTCGATCAACTTCATATCAAGATGTTCCTTGATAATAATTCTCATATCCTTCTGATCAATCAAGTTCATCAGGATAGGTCTGAATCTCACAAACTCATGCACCCTCTCCGGCTTCACCTTTAAGGTTGCTTTGAGTTGGTTCTTTTCCCACCAGGCCAAAGGATTCTCATTGTAGCATCTCGAGATCTTCCTTTTGACATCGGCAAGGGACACCTGCATTTCCATCCTAATTTCTTTGTTAGAAATCAAAGCTGCTTTAAGGATCTGGATTTCCTCCTCTTGAAGATCATTCTCCCGAATGCAGCTAAGCACTGCTTCGCTAAATCTTCTTTGATCCTTCATCTTTGGATGACGAAGTTTGCCTTCATCATTCATATCACCACGCTTGCTGCGAAAGGCTACGGGAATCTG